>OZ038494.1:24796322-24843822 GCA_964036315.1 Acanthosepion esculentum | reverse complement strand
TGGATTGAAAAACATCCAGAAACACTACATCCGAGATTCACTAAAGAGTTCATTATCAATAGTATAGACCTAATTTTAAACAATAACACCTTTGAATTTGACAATAAAAATTATATCCAAACCCTGGGTACAGCAATGGGAACAAAAATGGCTCCAACATATGCCACCCTAACATTAGCTTACCTGGAAGAAAACATCTATGAACAGATAGAACAAATATATGGGGCAAATATAAAAGCCCAGTTCACTAAATCTTGGAAAAGATACTTAGATGATTGCTTCATCTTTTGGAAATCCTCATGGGGCGACATTAACCAATTTCACACTCTACTTCAAAACTTACACCCAAAAATCAAATTCACGCAAGAATATAATTTTAACGAATTACCATTTTTAGATATACTCATTAGAAATAAAAACAACCATATAATCACAGATATCTACCACAAACCCACAGACACCCAACAATACCTTCATTTCAAGAGCCATCACCCAAAAAGCTGCCTAAAATCCATCCCCTATTACCTAGCACGTAGAGTTTGTACTATAGTGACTGATAAACACCTCCGAAAAACCCGCTTAGAAGAACTACATAAAACTCTAAAAAAACGATGCTACCCCACAACACTAATAAACAAAGGTTTTGAACTCGCAAAAAAATCCCTCTAGACCAACTTAGTAATAAAAAGAAACGTAACGTCGAGCCAACTCTAGCATATGTCTCAACATACAACAAAAACAATCCAGAAATATTCACAAAAATTACCAAAAATCTAGACCGACTTAGCAAGAATAATAAACTGAATAATATACTAAAAACAACCAAAATAATTAAAAGCAAACGCCAATCTAAAAACCTAAAACACATATTAACCTCATCTAAATTTACCTAACACACAATACAGGGAGTCACAAAATGCAACAAAAAAAGGTGTGGGGTTTGTGACATCATTATAGAAGGAAACTCCTACACTTTTGAAAACCCCAAAACAACGTTCACAATAAACAAAAACTTAAACTGCAACTCCAAAAATGTGATTTATGTACTTAAATGCACAAAATGCAGGAAGTCATATATAGGCATCAGCCAACAACTGAACGACAGGGTCTCCCTACACAAAAGCAACATAAAGTTGCCAGACAACAGAAAACTTTTTGTTTCACAACATATCTTTGAATGTAACCAGGGTAAATTTAATATCATGCCGATATATCAAACAGACAATTATTCCTACCTACAAATACAAGAAAAAAACTTCATAAATAAATTCAAACCGGAACTAAATAGATCATGACCTCACACACAAAAGCACACAGCATGCACACATGGTGACCAAATACAGTGATCAAACCATTCTAATACATATGCACGCAAGCTCACATGCGGGTATCTGTGGAACACGAAAAATGTATATATGTACGCATATGTGTGTATGTGTGTGTATGTATGTATGTATATATATATATATATATATATATATATATATATGTATATATATGTGTGTGTATGTGTGTGTATATGTGTGTGTGTATATATATGTATGCATGTATATGCACGCATATTGGCGAAAGCAGGGTAGCTACTCACACAAACCCCACACAACTTAGGAAATACGTGTGTATGTATATGCGTATGTATGTGTCTGTGTGTGTGTGTTTGTGCGTGCTGGTTCCATGTAACTTGGGAAAAATGTGTGTGTTTGTGTGTGAGTGTGTTTGCGTGTGTACGGATTCCTTGTGGTGGGACAATGTACGTGTGTGCGTGTGTGTGTGTATGTTTGTGTGTGTGTGTGTATGTGTACAAATGTGTTTACTAATTCTTCGTAGTGAGACAGTGTATGTATTCAGGGGGAATGTACACACATATATATACACGCATGCTGACAGAAACACACGAAAATGGAAATAGATCTAAGAGATCTAAGAACACACAGGGGTTATTAAAACATTAAAAGATAAGACAACCGATTCATCACTTCTCAAACCAACCTTAATTGTTTTATGACCCTTCACTCAGAACTCTTCACTACCATTTAAAGAAAGACATTGGAATAACCAACACAAAAACAGAGAATGTCTCATATCGAGAATATTTAACATTGAAAAACATAAAGGAAAAAAATTAATTATTTTTAATAATTATTTTTAATATGTGGAAATCTCCACCCTTTACCTGAAGACAGTCGTGAGACCAGAAACACGTGTTGTAAAACTATGAAAAATAAAGAATAATATTTTTTTAAAAACCCACATTACAACCAAAAAAGTTTGCGGTACCTCTCTTCTTTTTAATATATATATATATATATATATATATATATATATATATATATATATTACAGATAATCGATCCATTGGTATATAATTCGGGTGCATCCTAGTAATATTAGTTATTAAGACTGATCCACAGAGAGATCGATGTATTTATTATAACAGAGCAGATGTATTTTTTACAGCACAAATCAAAAAATTACCTCGCAACATAGAGATAGTCTATTGCAAGCCGTTCTGTACGTGGCTATCATCAGCTGATGATATATATATATATATATATATATATATAGATAGATAGATAGATAGATAGAGAGAGAGAGAGAGAGAGAGAGATGAACCGGCTGAGATAGATTGATAGATAAATAGATTCATATATATACAGAGAGAGAGAGGTAGGTAGGTAGACGAATAAAAAGTAGAAAAGGTGTCTTCGTAATTTCCGCTAGAAAGAATTATTATTTCACTGAAAATAAAATATAAGAAGCACAGAAGCACTCTCACACATGAACACTCAAACACGTACGAACACACGCGCGCGCACACACACACACGCACGCGCACGCTCGCACACACACACATGCAAATACACACACACACACACATAAACATTAAATACATTGAGGTATGAAAACAGAAATAGAAATATATAATTGAACTTTGGGATCGAATGGTTGCCAAAGATGTTCCAATATTAATTTAAAAACAATCAGAGAAGAAGAAGAAGAAGAAGAAGAAGAAGAAGAAGAAGAAGAAGAAGAAGAAGAAGAAGAAGAAGAAGAAGAAATATGCTACTACGAGGATAAATAATGAAGGTAAATACAGATAGTAATCGGAGAGGAGATGGGCAGCGTCTCATTTTCTTCAACAAAACGGCCGGTGGGCTCAGCAGAGTTGGCTGAAAATCTATATAGACGAATTAGCAGAAATACAGCTAATGTAAAATTTCGTTCTTTTCTCTTCACCCTTCGCGGATCTCAGACTAAAACTAAAAGGAAGAAATAAATAGAGGAAAAGAAAAGAAAAAATGTTGATTCCGACTGGGACCAGGTGCTGACAAATTCGAAGGTAGCAAGTTCAAATTCTGGTCGTCCTGCCTATTATTACATTAGAGAATTGTGAATTCATTCTCATTTGTCAGCCACAAAGACGTTTGGCGATTAGCAAATATTTGGGATAGAGCGGGGATCTTTATTGACTGGACGCTGGTATCCCCAAATTTACGAATATTGAAAAAAAAATAAAATAAAATAAAAAATAAATTGCTAAATTCCACGTCGGGAATTTTTCTTCTTCTATATGCCGTGTCTCTTCAGGGCGTAAGCGATCATGGCTCTCCACAATTTCCTGTCCTTTGGAGCTCTTAGTAAAGTTACTCTTTTCGCTATCTCTCCTAATCCCTGTTCTGCTAACCATTTACAAACACTCGTTCTTCTTCTTCTTCTTCTTCTTCTTCTTCTTCTTCTTCTTCTTCTTCTATCTACCTTGTCCCTTCAGGACATCGGCGATCATAGCCCTCCACAACTTCCTGTTCATTGTAGATTTTAATAAAATTTGTCTTTTTGCTCTCTCTACTAATTCCTGTTCTGCCAAACATTTACCCAAGCTCCTTCTTTTTTTTTTGTATGTGGCCTGTTTCTTAAGGACGTTGGCGATCACGGCTCTCCACAATTTCCTGTCCTTTAGCAGTCTTAGTAAAGTTTCTCTTTTCGCTATCTCTCCTAATCACCGTTCAGCCAACTATTCACACAAGCTTCTTTTTCTTCTTTTTGCCTGTGTTCCTTCAGGGCGTAAGCGATCATGGCTCTCCACAATTTCCTGTCTTTTGAAGCTTCACTTTTCGCTGTCTCACCCAGTCTCCGTTCTCCCATCCATTTACACAAACTCTTTAGGTAGGTTATGCGCTGTCTTCCTCTGTCCCTCTTGCCTTCAGTATGTCCTGTGCGTTTCAAACTCTCTAAGCCCTCTTTCCTCAGTATCTCCTTTTGATGATAATTATATGTATCTTTAATTAGTTACGACTGGATTATCACTAGCGCTCTATATTTTTGATCTTATGCCAACTATACGAAACTTTTTAATGCTTTGGGTGGAGCAGTGGTTAGCGAGATAGACCAGCACTACTCTGTTGTAAGTTGGATCATTACAAGAAAACTCATTATTGTGGCCTTGTGTCAGACTAAGTTAAGGGACACTGGACAAAACATGACGGATAGAAAACTTATCCAACAGATCAGTTCACCAAACTGGTGCACTATTTTCTTTGTTTTTAATGAGATTTGTTTCTTAATACTTTATTAAATTGAGGGAGGTATTTTTCACTATAGAAATGCACTCGATCTCACACCTTCCGTCCTCTGTTGAAACACGTCTCAGATATTTACATTTTTGCACTTGTTCGATTTTGCTATCCCCAATTTGTAATTTGCATGCTGGGTTGTCCCTTTTGCTAACAACCATGCATTCTGTCTTCTTGAAATTGATGTTTAGTCCTTTCTTCTCGCTTTCCTTCACTACCTTTTGTAGAAACACTTCAAATATCAGGTCATCCCATAAGTTCTGTCCGAATTTTGAATAAAGAAAACAAGTGAGCAAATGTTACATTTAATTACAGTTTCAATCAACAATGTATTTTCCCTGATTATCTATGACTTCCTTCCGTCTATTAACAAGCTTACTAATTCCATTACTGTAAAATTCTTTTGGCTTTGATTCGAAGAACTCACAAATGTCAGTTTTAACCTCTTCCTGTGTTACAAAAGCTGTTTCTTTCAAATGATTCTGTAAGCTACGAAACAAATGATAGTCTGAAGGAGCAAGATCGGGAGAATAAGGTAGACGAGGAATTTTCTTCCAACCAAGTTCTTCGATCTTTTGTGACGTGATTCTTGCTGTGTGTGGTCGCGCATTGTCCTGATGAAACATCACCCGTTTTCGATTCACTAGAGCAGGTCTTTTTTCCCTCAAAGCTTGGTTCAAACGCTCTAATTGCTGACAGTGTATTTGAGCATTAATTGTTGCATTAGGTGGTAAGAATTCAAAGTGGATTATTCCTTGGCAATCCCACCAGATTGAAAGAAGAACCTTTTGCCCATGAAGTTCCCTTCTCGGCTGTGGCTGGGGTCCTTCCCCTTTACCAAGCCACTGTCTACGACGCTTAACATTTCGATAAAAGATCCATTTTTCGTCGCCAGTCACAAGTCTATCCAAAAAAGGAGAAACAAGTTGGCGAGAATGGAGAGAAGAGCAGATGTCAACTCGGGATTTGAGGTTGTTTTCAGACAATTCATGAGGCACCCATTTTCCAAGTTTAGGAACTTTTCCAAGTTGTTGAAGATGATGATGAACAGTTGTATGGTTTGAACTGAGAACCACTGCGAATTCCTCAACTGATAAAGCAGGATTTTCTTCAAGGGCTGCTTGAAGAAGCTTTTCATCAAACTCAACTGGACGTCCGGTTCGATCTTCATCTTCAAGGGTGAAATCTACACCCCTGAATTTTGCAAACCATCTTCTGCAAGTTCTTTCATTCACACATTCCTCTCCATAAACTGAGTGAATGTTTCTAGCCGCTTCGGCTGCTGAGTTTCCTTTCTTGAACTCATAAAGTATTATGTGCCTCAAATGATTCTTGGGTACTTCCATGTTAGCAGGGTTTTAATCAAACAAAATTTAATTTTATTGTTCTCTGAAATAAAATTTGATCAGTTTAAATGCATCTAAACATAAAAATAATGTTCAGCTCCATTAGACATTATAAAATACTCTTTAAATTTCGTTCATTTTAACAAAAAGTTAAAATTCGGACAGAACTTATGGGATGACCTAATAGTTAGATATATGTATCCGTTATAACAAATGTAATAAAGAAGTATAAAAAAATAAACATGGAAAAAGCTGCGCTAGGAGTAGTTTTCCACAATACCACACAATGCTGCAAAACCACAACATTATCCAAAGCAACTTCAAGCGAATGGATCCTTTAAATCTTAAAGAAAACTATTCTTCATCAGACCGAATAGACGGGTGCTAAAGATCTCTTAACTCTTTGAGCCCTGACCACCGCTTTACCGGTGGTAGAGAAAAATGACTTGATGCCCAGCTACCGGTTGAACGGTGGGTAAATACTAGTAACTATTTTTATATCTACCGTGAAACATACTAATTATTTGCGAATTTTGACTCAGGAGCTCAGGCAGAAGGGTTAAAATTGTTCAGGAACGTAGGGCTCAGAAGGGTTCAAATTAATTTTACCTCCCAAAATTAAACATATCATTTGCAGACCTCCAACAGCAGCAGAAAATCAAGTGGACAACGCATGTAAAGAGAAAGGAAAAACAATGCTATACTCGAAATGCTGACTTTCCACACTACCTTAAACAAAAGCTTTGGAAGGAAACTTCCATCGTTATAAGAAAGAGCTATAACATTTAGTGGATTTGAGAAGCTTACATTCCTGAAAAACAGTTTTAACCCCTTCCCAGGTGTAGACGTGTATATAGTTTTCTTTTTCTTTTTTACCGAAAGTGTCTTTTGCAGACACTGACGAATAAACACGTCCAAAGCATAATCTTCAAAAACTAGCTACAAACGTATTTATACGTCGACCTTGATTCTTTTTATGCTCCTCTGAGCTTGAAACGAGTTCAGTTGTCATCTCATACATCTGGCAGAGGTGTTATCCAATGCTCCGGCACTTCAAGGGGCCTCATGATGATTCTTTCTCTCTAATGTCATTCTCAACTTTTTCCGTGTTTCGTTTTGCTTTTGTTCCTGAATTTTTTTAAACGAAAGACACTTTTTATCTCTGCGTGCGTTTTGCAATCATCATAGCTGAATGCTAGCTTTCTTTCCATAAAACTGACAACATTTTCAATTGCTTTTTCAATTTCAGTCCAGGTTTAATCATGTTTTTTTTTATTTCCTTGTTCATTGTGACAGTCTGAAACCTGGAGAATAATTCCTTTGGAAGATTTTATATCATACAATGTTGCCTTTCCTATGTTGAACTAAACCATTAGTTACAATGAACTTTCACCAGCGTCTAGTCTGTTTAAAATTTCCAATTTTTGCGATAACCCCAACCCTTTTCCTCTTATTCCCATCATCTCTTGCACCAATACAAGCCATTAGGGTGAAATAAGCATAAGCAATTATCCAAAGTAAATTTGTGAAAAACAGAAATTTCAAATCAGTTACATATCACCCAAATAGTTCAAATGTACACATCAAAATCATTTCCCGATATGCGGATTCCGGATATAGGGATTCCGGATATGAGATACTCCGGATATGAGGGATTCCGGATAGGAGGGATTCTACAGTATATATAATCAAGCTATTAACTTTACACACGAGAGAGAGAGAGAGAGAGAGAGAGAGAGAGTCCGACAATTATTTAAGACAATTTTTTTTATGTCGGAGGACGCATATTTTCTATGAAAATGTCTAGGACATTCAGGCCAGTAAATGTTGTTAATACTGTTTATTATAAAACAGATCATTTACTTAAATATTTTATCTATAAAAAGAATGTATAAACAGAAAAAATAATGTCTTAAATAATTTGTCCAGTTCATAATGTATGACGTCATTTGTTTACATTTGGATACGCATTGAGCAGATATGAATGAATGTGAGAAAATCATGGAGAATTGTAGTTTAAAAACAAAAAATCAGCCTTGCTAACCGAACGCTCCTCTGTGGCCCAATCGGTTAAGGCACGTCATATATATGACGGTTCTGTATAGGATACAGGTTCGATTCCTGTCGGAGGACGCATATTTTCTATGAAAATTTCTCGGACATTCAGGCTGGTAAATGTTGTTAATACTGTTTATTATAAACAGAGCATTTACTTAAATATTTGTATCTATAAAAAGAACGTATAAACATAAAAAATGTCTTATATATATATATACACACACACGCACATATATATATATGTAGATATATATGTGTGTGTATTGATATAATAGGAAAGAACTGTTAGATTGATGATCCTAAGTTCTTTAGTAATTTTGTTTTTATTTAAAAAAAACAGTGCTCGATACAGAAGTAGAGCCTAAATTATAATTATTATTTAAAAATATGATTCCATCGCGACACAGAAATTACAATGTTTCGAAACAGTTCATCCGTATTCAAGTTTAATTTCAATATTAGATCTTAATTGTTGGACGATTGTTTCATCCTCAAGCGATGTTTGAATACGGATGACCAGTATCGAAACAGTAAATTTTGTGTCGCGTTGGAATAATATTTTTAAATAATATATATATATATATATATATATATACATATATATATATATATATATATATATATATATATATATATATATATATATATATATATATATATATATATATATATCTGAGATGAGGTATTATGTACACTATTTACATTATTCGGACTATTGTCCTCATATATGTCGCCATATTTATTACAACGTTTCGGCCGTTGTACGCTCCGGCCATCTTCAACAGAATTGCCGGCCATCTTCAACAGAATTGCCAATGGAGAATGATCCAAAATCACCTGGATAAATCCTTCAGGCATGAATTCCATGTAGTCAAGGCTCGCCAAGTACAAAAATTAAACATTGAAAGATCAGAAGGTTATGCACAAGGTCCATCAACCACCAGTGAAAGCAGTAATCAACATCAGCCAATATCAGCTGAGTGCCTCTGAGGAGTCAGTATTGAATAAGGGTCTCAACTTCGCCACAACCATCAGGCGAGTGCCATACTTGGACACCATTACCAGGGTCGAGGAGGTGGCCTTGAACTTCTCTCAGGCTCAGGCGGATGAACTGAGATGGAAGGTGAGACAGACCTTAGAAAAGGCCAAGCTGCCCAGGTCAAACATCACGAAACTGGAGAGGCTGGCGATCGGATCCCTACAGAAGAACGAAAACATCATCATACTACCGGCTGACAAAGGTAATGGGACTGTAGTGATGGAAAGATCAGATTATACAAGAAATCTGGAAGACCTCATTTGCAATGGTAGCTAGAGTAAAGTAAAAAAAGGGATGCTACAATGAAAATAGAACGCAAACTGAAGACCGGAGCGTATAACGGCCGAAACTTTGTAATAAATATGGCGACAAAGATGAGAACAATAGTCCGAATAATGTAAATAGTACATATATATATATATATATATATATATATATATATATATATATATATATATATATATATATCATAGGTAATAAATCCGTTGATATATAATCCAGGTGGATCCTAGTAATATCAAATATTAAAACTGAACTACAGTGAGCTCAATTATATATTATTATATTTATTATAACAGATTATATATATTTTACAGCAAAAATCCCAGATTACCTCATGTGGGTATAGTCTATTTCAGATCAGCATAACAATGCCAATCTTCATCGGCCCTAAATGCCTTTTGAAATGTCTGTCTGGACTTGTGGATTTGGATTTATGTTACATAGCAGTTCTATTCAAAGGGACGCCTTGTTTTTGATAAGGAGCTTATATTTATGACAAGGGGAGGTCGTAAGGTATCTCTTTAAGAGGAAGTGGTCTGGAGTCGGAGTTTATTTACGGCCCTAGCCTTTAGTTGTATGTAATGGATTTCACTTCCTGGTATGGGATGCTACTCTATGCCAACAACGGGTCTGTTTTACTAGAATTTACAGTAAGTGGTATTTAGATAAGGGCTATATATATATATATATATATATATATATATATATATATATATATATATATATATATATATATATCCCTTATTATCTATATATATATATATATATATATATATATATATATATATATATATATATATATATATATATAGGGTGTAACAGCAAAATTGTCAAATGAACCGTTGTATCTTAGAAATGATTAAAGATACTCTATGCCAACAACGGGTCTGTTTTACTAGAATTTACAGTAAGTGGTATTTAGATAAGGGCTATATATATATATATATATATATATATATATATATATATATATAGCCCTTATTATCTCTCTCGCTCTCTCTCTCTCTCTCTCTCTCTCTCTATATATATATATATATATATATATATATATATATAGGGTGTAACAGCAAAATTGTCAAATGAACCGTTGTATCTTAGAAATGATTAAAGATATCTTACTGAAATTCTCCGAGGTTTTTATAACACTACTGGGCTCTATTTGGGCAATAAGAATGTATAATTACTCTCCAAGCTTAACAGAAGAATCGTGACGAAATCGATCATCAACGAAAATGACATGTTCATCATTAATTAATCATAGCTAAGGATCGGAAGCTCATGAAAGATTGAAATGAAGTTCAAATATATATATATTATTCCAGGATCATTTTCCAACTTTCTCAAGATGATCTTCTCTCTCTCTAACCTTCTAACTTTCTGTCCTGGTGTAACAAAGTGCCTCACACAATTCACGTACGATTTCATTTTCAAGTCTTTTTTCACTGCTCTTTGGACTGTCATAGCTGAAACTCTTCTCTCGCGTGCCAAACCACTTATGGATTGAATTGGATCTTTTTTAATTGATCTCTTTAGCTCTAAGTTGAAATGACGATCCCTCTTTCTGTTGCAACTGCCTGATCCATTTTTCCTCTATGCTGTTCCCTCTTTTTCGAAACATATTTGCAATTCTCTTGGTGTTTCTTGAATTGACTTTGTGAGATGGAAGCCAGAGTATGAATGTTGGTACCATTACTGTAAGCCCGAAGGTTTTTTTCTTCTCAGCATTGCTCAGCTGGGAAAACATAATGGGGCTGACACAAAAAGATTTTAACCTGTTCTTTTTATAGTTGAATAACTTAAAGGATTTTTCAGTGGTTCTTACGACAAATGTTATGAAGATGGCTAAACGTCGTATGTGAAAGCCTGGAAAAAAGAAACTCAATTAGTTTTGTGATTTTTTAAATATTAAACATTTTGTGGGATGGACAATTTTGCTGTAAAACGATTTGGACAATTTTGCTGTAAAACGATTTGGACAATTTTGCTGTAAAACGATTTGGACAATTTGCTGTAAAACGATTTGGACAATTTTGCTGTAAAACGATTTGGACAATTTGCTGTAAAACGATTTGGACAATTTGCTGTAAAACGATTTGGACAATTTTGCTGTAAAACGATTTGGACAATTTGCTGTAAAACGATTTGGACAATTTTGCTGTAAAACGATTTGGACAATTTTGCTGTAAAACGATTTGGACAATTTTGCTGTAAAACGATTTGGACAATTTTGCTGTAAAACGATTTGGACAATTTTGCTGTAAAACGATTTGGACAATTTTGCTGTTACAGCGGTAGCGTAGCGTGGTAGTAAATCTATATATGCGACCTCAAAGATACCTGCCATAAGTTAAAGCTATTTATCCAAACATTAAAACTAAATATGAAGAACGGTCCGGGAGAAGTTATTTTATACAAACGAAGCATGTTAACGAAGTTTAGAAATATGTCACATAACCTCTCACAATCCCCGAAAAAACAAGGATGGCAAATATGATAAATGCCTGTCTTCACTTTCAATGCCCTAACGTCGTTTTATAAAAGGCTATGCTTTACCCACGTTGCAGCATCCGTTCTTCAAGGCATCCACCTCAAAAGGTGGATGCCGTGAAGAACGGATGCTTTTCTGCACTAACTGGCGCGTCACGTATTGGCCGGTCAAGATCAAATGACTGGCCAAGCGCTGTGCTTCCTAATTAGGGAAGTGGAAAGAATGCTGACCCAGCACTGGCATATATGGGACCCCTCATATAGGTGTTCTTGCATGTCTAGTTTTCGAATTATAGAATCTTATCCCTCGAAATAAATCTTAGCTCGGTTAATCAGCAAGTGCCATACACGTTATAGGCTTGGGTAATCATGTCTCTTTCAATGACTGACTAGGCAGACGATTTTCCCGCAGTAGATTGCCATTTCTTTCTGTGGTAGGACACAGTTTTTCCTGCTAGATGGTGAGGAAGAGATGGATTCATACCTTTCACAAGGGTATTTGCCATTTCACACCATCGCACATCCTTCTGTTGATTGGTAATGGTAATAGTAAGATTAGTCGATTCCTTATAAGGAAACATTCAGCATTCATTGACAGAGCAGCCAGTGCAACTTCAGCTACACATTTCTTCATTCCTGGGTCATCGAGATTAAGATCAAATTGTAGTATCTGTTCTCCTCATCTCTAATGGTAATGGCAATATTAGCCGTTTCTTTACAAGGAAATATTCACCATCATTGACGGAGGAACCAATGCGACTCTAGTTACATATTTTCTCATTCCTTGGCCATCGGGCTAAGATCAAAGTGTAGTATCTGTTCTCCGTATCTCTACTGGTAAAATTAGAAGTTTGCTTATAAGTATCTCTATATAGATGGTACCCCTCCACTAAATTGACAATTTAAAATGTGAATGAGTAGCTACATGTCAAAAGCTAATGAAATTAAATAGGTTTCATGTTGAACAATAGCATATTTATTTATTAAAATTCGAACAAGATATTCAAAGTGATGCAGCTTTTATAACCGATTTCGCAAAGCTTCACAAATGTTGATTATGCGCACCACGTGGTGACACGACAAGTCGGTAGTCCAGCTCATGCTAAACACGCTGTAGCATGTCTTGCGTAACATTCTCCAGCGCCTAAGTGATTCTCTGCTTAAGTTCCTCTGTTTTTTTTTCTGTAGAAAAGGGGGATATAGACCCTGTCCTTTCACATAGTGCCATAGGAAAAAAATCACATGGTGTCATGTCAGGTGAAAGTGGTGGCCATTTCAACAGTACATTGTCATTTTCAATGGCACGCCCGATCCTGGTACATTCTCATTGAGATGTCTGCACTGAGGCGTTGGGGAGTGTTACGCAGCATCACCTATGTCTGTTTCAAGAGTCAGATAAATATGTGTTTAAAGGCAAGTTTCAAATGTGCTTGATTATCAAAGCACGTCAGATCTAATGGTTTCCCTTAGGGGAATGCAAGTTCGAATCTTGCCAAAAATTGCATATTTCTTGCTCTCATAAGATTTCTCGAATACTCAAGTCGGTAGACAAAACTAAATAAATATGGTGTTTAATAAATAAACGGAAGGTCAGCTCAAATTCGAGTATCTACTAAAAATAACGTGTAAGTGACAATAATAATAATAATATATATATATTTAAAATGTACTTAACTATAAATATCATGTCTTTTTTCGTTGTTGTTGTTGGGGGGGTTCTGTATTTAAATGTACATATTTACAATGCAAAAAAAATCCGATGAAGAGAACAGATACTACACTTTGATCTTAGCCCGATGACCAAGGAATGAAGAAATGTGTAACTTGAGTCACACTGGCTCCTCAGTCAATGAATGCTGAGTGTTTCCTTATAAGGAAACGGCTAATATACCATTACAATTAGAGATGAGGAGAACAGACACTACACTTGGTATCTACTTGACCCCCCACTGAGTCAGGTTGTGACACAAGTCGGTTTTTAACGTGGGGACCCGAGTGTTTTCACCCGGACCGCTAGTCTTTGCTGGTGTTAGCTGGTTTTAGCTTGTCCAAGCTGGTCAGAGTTGGTCAAAGCTAGTCATAGCTGGTCATAGCTTGTCCAACCTGGGCGGAGTTGGTCAAAGCTGGTCATCGCTAGATGTAGCCGTGATACTACCAGCGCAGGGACGAATCCCTGTGCCAGGCATGTATCAGTGATCGAATCTCAGCCAAAAGGCGATCATGCGAGCGATCTGAGAACAGATACTACACTTTGATCTTAGCGCGATGGCCAAGGAATGAAGAAATGTGTAACTTGAGTCGCACTGGCGGCTCGGTCAATGAATGCTGAGTGTTTCCTTATAAGGAAACGGCTAATATTATCATTACAATTAGACATGAGGAGAACAGATAAAAAAAATGCTAAAAACTGGAAATATATCATTTTAGATACAGCACCCCTATCCAGGGAATGATTTCCCCACCGAAAGACATTGGAAATAAATTGATATCCATAGTTATGCGAGATGGAGGATAATTCTTAGCTTGACAAAAGGCCATGTTTTTGAGCGCTAAAATGCATTCATCACAGGGAAATGTCCATCTAGACCAAAATGAATGTACTAGTAAAATCCTTCAGTGAAAATGCCTGCGCAAATCCTGAGTATAATTTAAATGTTTTAAAAGGGATTTCTGTTTGTTATCTGCCAAACTGACTGACTGTTCATAAGTATTTATCTTAGTCTGTTCATATGTATCTATCGTAGTCTGTTCATATCTATCTATCTATCTATCTATCTATCTATCTATCTATCTATCTATAAATTTATCCATCTGTTCATAACTATTTATCTATCTCAGTTTGACCATATCTATCTATCTATCTATCTATCTATCTATCTATCTATCTATATATATATATATATCTATCTATCTATCTATCTCAGTGTGTTCATATCTACCTATCTATCTATATCTCTGTCTGTCTGTCTGTCTGTCTGTCTGTCTCTCTCTCTCTCTCTCTCTCTCTCTCTCTATATATATATATATATATATATATATATATATATATATATATATATATTATGCCTTTAAAACTGTAAATTTAAAAATAAGTTATTCCAAAATTCGGTTGACGAGGAAATGGAACTAATGTCTTTAATTTAATAACAAAATTAAATTCGAAGCTTTTAGCTTACATTTTTGAAACATGGTTATTACTGTGTAGCGAAAAGAAACATATTTTAAATCAGTTAATTTATAATATTAATTCTCTGTAAATTTACATTGAGCACTATTGTGTAAAAATAAAAATATCTATAAGAATACCGGATTATATATCTTACAGTTATATATATATATATATATATATATATATATATATATATGTATATATAAGTAAAATAAATCCTAAAGAGCCAGGAAAACCTACCTAGGTTTCACCTAAACGTATCCTCAGATTAGGCCAGTTTACCCTGATGATCCGTTTAGGTGAAACCCAGGTAGGTTTTCCTGGCTGATATCTGGGTAGGTTTTCCTGTCTCTTTAGGATTTATTTATAGTTATTCGCGTGCTCTGCTTAGCGTATTGAGTCCTCTACGTTGTAGTCTGACTACTCGCTTGTTTTTTTCTCTTTGGACTAAAGACTTAAGGTACTGGACGATTTATTTCGCCTTGTTCGGATGTTTTTAGTTCTTTCTTTTTTATTTTCAATTTTTTCCTCGGGTCCCGATTTGTTTTGATATATCTACAAGTTGAGATATCTGAGTTTTTATCTAAACGAGTATTACTATTAATATATATATATATATATATATATATATATATATATATATATATATATATATATGTGTGTGTGTGTGTGTGTGTGTGTGTGTGTGTGTGAGTGTGTGTGTAATTTGGCAGCAACTTTTCTTTTAAATATGTTGTGTTGAATGTTAAATCCTTTTAATTTCAAACGCTTATTTAATTTGTAAAAAAATGTAGCAACATGATTCCGCTACAAGACAATTGGCAAAAGTTTTTAAAACATTTAGACCCTGAAGATGAACAACGATGTTCGAAAGTACTAGGTTATCGTACCAACAATATTTATTTCGATATCATTTTCAAATAAAAAGTCTCATTAGAAAATAGGAGAAAATTCAAAAGAAAATATGCAGGACGATGTTGTGTTTAACATTCAACACAACATGTTTAAACATATATATATATATATATATATATATATATATATATATATATATGTTACCATACGGATAACATAATTACAAGTATATCTCGATGCAAATTTTCACATGCACACACATGCAATCACATATAGACACATAATATATATATATATATATATATATATATATATATATATATATATATATATATATATATATATATATATATATTCAAACGTATATATATATATATATATATATACTTACATATATATACATATATATATTATATATATATATGATAGACTCTCCCGTCGAATTCAACGTATGAGGGTCAGACAGATCAGTTCCTAGAAACTGAAAACCCGACACCGACACATGAGATTTGATTATAGTGGTGAAGGCCTTGTGCAGGGCCATCCACACTTTTTAGAGGGACGAATACAGGGACCTGGTGCAGCGAATGCCACAAGGTCCCCAAACGACCCTCCGCAGGTTCTGAATTCAGAGTTGTCATTCTCCTAGACCAGTTGCCATCCAAGGCTATATAACCCAGTCTGTCTTGCTATTTACCCATAGTTGGATGGAGAAGAAGAGGATTCACACCTTTCCCGAGGGTATTGGCACGTAAGTGAATGTAATGGATTCGACTGGAATTCGAACTCGGCTCTCCGATTACTCAATCCAAGCCGTTATTCATTACTCAGCCGTATATGCAGCCTTTGCGAATTATACACATATATATATATACACCACTGATGTTACACAAATATTGATGTTGATATAAACGCAGGAATATGTACGACACTGGTGCATATTAAACATGCAATGTCTGCACATATTGACATTAGCCTGAACATATACTTACATACCTACACGTTCATATCCACCTCAACCAACTCAGAATTCTACAGATATTAGCAGACACACACCCACACTCTAATATATATATATATATATATATATATATATATATATATATATATATATATATATATATATATATATATATATATATATATATATATATATATTTCGCCTGAGCATCGAGACATTAATGAGAGTTTATATAACGGTCCATGTTTTTCACTGAAAAGACGACATGTTCCCCTGCAAGCCCATGCGCACCCAGCCGTCGGGTTCGTACGTCTTTCCCACTTTTCCGTCTTGCTTCGATGTTCTTCCTTCTCCCCCTTGGCTTATTTTGTTATTTCTTCTAGTCATGGTTAAATTCTCAATAAGGCCTCAATTCGAAACATTCGAGCGGCAACTGGGAGGAAATTTTTATGTTTAGACCCCGTAAGAGAAACGCCGCGGGGCAATTTTACCAGTTTTGGCCTGAGGGTTTGAAACAGACAGGCACAAATCTCGTACCCAACGCTAGAAAACGTGAATTTGGTGACATCTGGCCGCATCCCTACCTTTCACCTTGCAAGTCTCAATCTATAGCTTATTGAGCCTTTTTTTCTTTCGCCTCTCTTCCGTTTTATTTGAACAAATTATGATTTTTTTAAAGGATACGGCTTTCTTCCTTACTTCATTTTCTTACCCTTTTTTCGTCGATATTTTTTTGTTTTTTTATCAGGTTTTAAATATTCTTCTATGTTGTTTTGTATATCTTTTATTTCACATTGTGTATTTGTATGTGTGTGTTTGTTTCATCTTCTTTTCTTTTTCTCTTCAGGTTCTTTTTTTCTCTTTTCTTTTTTTCATGTCTTTTTATCTTTCTTTTCATCACTTTTTCTTTCTTTTTCATCTCATCTCCTGTTCGTTTTTTCTTTCTTTAACAATATCTTCTTTTTCCTCTTCAGCTCTTTCTTTTTTTATCTCGTTATACTTTCTTTCTTTTTTCTGTTTTGTCTTTGTTTTCATCGGATTTTTTTAATGTTTTTTTCTTTCTTTTTATCTCTTTTTCTTTCTTTCTTTTATCACTTATCAATATTCCTATTTTCTTTTACACTCTCTTCTTTTCCCTTTATATCGCTTTTTCTCTTTTTATTTCTTTTTATCTCTTTTTATTTTTATTTATTTTTAACTCAATTTTCTTTCTTTCTTTTTATCACTCATCTCTTTTTCGTTTTTTTAGAAGCTCTTCCTTTTTTTCTCTTTTCTTTCTTTCTTTCTTTTTTCTTTTTTTTAATATCTTTTAACTTTTTTCTTTCTTTCTTATGTTTTTATCTCTTTTTCGTTTTTTCTTTTACAATCTCTTCTTTTCTTTTTTCTCTTTTCTTTCTTTATTTCTTTTTATTTTTTGTCTGGTTTCTTTCTTGTTTCTTTTCATCGCTTTTTCTTCTTTTTATGCAATACTTTTCCTTTCTATCTCCTTTTCTTTCTTTTCCATTTACTTTTTCGCTCGTTTCATTTGGCGCATTCTTTCTTTCTTCGAGTCTTTCTTTCTTTTCGATTCTTAGCTTCTTCCTGAAATTCCCCCATTCTGATCAATGCCCATCATCTTTCCTCTCACAATTCCCTGATCCCTTTTCTTCTTTTTCATCGTTTTATTCGCCATGAGTCCTTCCTTACGGATAGCGTTGACAGCGCCATTTCCTTCCCTTATCAGCCAACTCTTCCCTCCCCTCACCATTTTTCATTTGCTTTTTACTGATTTATTTGACTATAAATAGAAGAGAATGAGTATTGTGTCTTTCCGTTAAAATCCGTTTTCTATATCCAAAAAAAGAAAAAAAAAGAAAAAATTTAGGCAAAGGGCTTCGACCAAAGACAGGCAAACCTTAATATCCAAAAGAAGTATGACATACAAAACTACAATTGGAAAATCTTTATTTGTAATGGTCTTCGATAGACAAAAGTCCGTCATTCTTTCTTTTATATTTCTTATGAATAAATTCTCTGCATTGTTTTTCTGCTTCCGATTAATTATTCGGGTATCAAGGCGCCATATTGTGTCTTTCGCTTCCGTCTTCCGCACGCCTTTATCCAGATTCAGGTCTTTGTCTCTTTATTCAATTGT
Source organism: Acanthosepion esculentum (assembly GCA_964036315.1). Taxonomy (NCBI): domain Eukaryota; kingdom Metazoa; phylum Mollusca; class Cephalopoda; order Sepiida; family Sepiidae; genus Acanthosepion; species Acanthosepion esculentum. The sequence goes on along the minus strand of OZ038494.1, from coordinate 24,824,921 downwards.
TTAACCATATTATCTATCTATCTATCTATCTATCTATCTATCTATCTATCTATCTATCTCATTCTGTTCAGATCTATCTATCTATTTTATTTCAGTAATCTCTGAATATGTTTATCTGTTTGCATCTATCTATCTATCTATCTATCTATCTATCTATCTATCTATCGTAGGCTGTTATCTATTTATCTATCTATCTATCTATATATATATATATATATATATATATATATATATATCGTAGGCTGTTATCTATCTATCTATCTATCTATCTCACACTGCTCATAACTATCACGTTATGCTTATCTATCTATCTATCTATCTATCTATCTATCGCAGGGTGTTATCTATCTATCTATCTATCTATCTATCTCATTCTGTTCAGATCTATCTATTTTATTTCAGTAATCTCTGAATATGTTTATCTGTTTGCATCTATCTATCTATCTATCTATCTATCTATCTATCGTAGGCTGTTATCTATCTATCTATCTATCTATCTATCTATCTATCTCACACTGCTCATAACTATCACGTTATGCTTATCTATCTATCTATCTATCTATCTATCTATCTATCTATCGCAGGGTGTTATCTATCTATCTATCTATCTATCTATCTATCTATCTATCTATCTATCTCATTCTGTTCAGATCTATCTATTTTATTTCAGTAATCTCTGAATATGTTTATCTGTTTGCATCCATCTATCTATCTATCTATCTATCTATCTATCTATCTATCTATCTATCTATCTATCTATCTATCTATCGTAGGCTGTTATCTATCTATCTATCTATCTATCTATCTATCTAACACTGCTCATAACTATCACGTTATACATATCTATCTATCTATCTATCTATCTATCTATCTATCTATCTATCTATCTATCTAACACTGCTCATAACTATCACGTTATACATATCTATCTATCTATCTATCTATCTATCTATCTATCTATCTATCTATCTATCTATCTGATCCAATCCCTAAAAAACGAAAATAAATTAAAAAAATAAAATAAATAATTTCCCCGGTGTGACTTGTTCATCACTTTTTAAATGTTTTCCCGATCATTACAAAAGTGACCTCTCCAAGTTGAAGGTTAGCCATTGTATTTCCTAATTTACATTTTGCCTTTTCATACTCTCATATAGCACAAGACGGTAATCCTCCACCTTGAGTGGTTGTGGGCCTTCTATTGGCCGAACGTTAGTATATATAAACGAATTACTAGAGCTTTTTCCATCCCTGAAGATCATTTTGTTGAATAAACACCTGAAGAAGGTCGTGGGTTAAACAGCCCACACGTTGTGATAACAACAACAAAAATGAAGACAGTCTATGAATATAAATCATTTTAATAATAAGTCTTCATTACGAGAATTCAAATAGAAACATTCTGTTCAAGAAAATAAATATATAGTTTCACTTATCGCCCAGTTCATAGCCCTCTCCCGTCTTTTGTTTCCTTTTTAGGATTGGTTTTCCGATTCCTTCTAAAATATGTTTCAACTCTACACGCCTAACGTTTCCGCCTAAAACTATGGAATTTTATTTACTGTTTAATTACATTTCTCTCCTCAACAGGAGTAGATAAGTTCGCCTATCGTCCGGTTCACACTCCTCTCCTGGTTTTTGAACAGGAGTAGAAATTTATCCCTTGTTTTATATTTATGATTGGGTTTCCGGTCACCTCGGAATTCTTTTTCTTCTCTTCTGGTGATTCATTGCGTCTTGGTTGGATTATCAACTTGCCTGGGGCGATGCCTGTTACTCTGTAACACGCTATCTTGAGTGGCTCTTGGGCCTTGTATAGGGTGGACGTCATTGTATGACAAAGTTTAGCATTCATTCAACCAATTCCCGATATTTTCTGATAGGTTTTGTGCTTATCTGTTTTGAGTGATAATCCCAGATGTTTATTAAACCTACTAAACCTCTGTCGGAGTTAGCTCCTACTTTTTTCCCTAATTATCCCTAGAGGTCGCTCTCCCTACACCATAAATACTGGGTGACTTCTTGCCTAGTTCTTTTCTCTCTTCTCGCTACAAGATGTAGTTGCAAAAGAATTCTCGTCTTGACCATGGGCGGTCAGACGTTAAAAGCATATTCACGCACGCACGTACGTACGAACTTTTCAAAACTACATTACAAACATACAGAACATTTCCAAACAAGCAACAAGAACTTTTCTCTTTGAAACATTCTTCTAAAGCTACAGTTTATTCATCATTTCTCAGCTTTGTAAATAATTCAACTTTTATGAGTTCAGATAAAAATATTCCCAGTCTAAGAGACATAACTCCAACAGATCTTTAACTTCTACGCATGTACATCAATATACACAAATTAATACAAATGTTATGTTTTTAAAATCATTTTTGTTTTTTCTTGTATTTCATGTTTCGTGGTATTTTACGTCAAATATAAATAGTGTGGTCATGTTATTCACACAGCCGTAAACAGACATCTCCAAACCACCATCTTTATCAACATACCACTACACCTCATTATCATCAGTATCATCTGCGAGTGGGATCGTAGAGGCGCCGCGCGGCTGTGCACCTGACCAGTTCTCCACTTGAAAGCTGGAGAGGTATTCATTCACGCGAACGGTGCCTTGGGGCTGTAGAACAAGCCTTTGCAGGTCAAACCACAGCCAACGTCCTCCAACTTGAAGGCTTACCTTGGTCACAGACACATGTTCGTTGGTTTCATCGCGAGAACTCTCCACCATGCCCGTTGACGTCAGTAGAGGAAGACCTTCACCCATCATCGCACTGGCTGCATACGTAGCGATGGATCCCAGGCTATTGTGCTAGATGTCTATTGAGCCGACAAGATCGTTCATCCATCCTTTGACAGTTCTTGTCTTTAATCCTGCTGGGAGCCTAGCCACTTTTATAACCCAGAGAAGACTGGTAAGGGGACCGACTTAATGGCTGATGATCTGACAATGCGGCAATTAGTACGAGTTCACATGGAATCGCTGGCACACATGGAGGGAAATCACGTAATAGCAACGGTAGATAATTGGACTGATGGCAGTAGGATCGCTTCATTCAACATTTAAGCATTATTATTTGTAAGAAGATACAGTACAACGCATACGCACACACAGACACACAGGCACACACACACATATATATTTAATGTATGTAGTCCTGGGTATGACGATAAACTACATCCGGCATCAAGGCCACTGATCGGTAAATTGGAGGATTTGATGAGCGTATAACCACCACTTAGTTACTGTTGTTCCCAGGTCTGGGCTGGTAGCATCTGTTAGGGTCCGAGCTATGGGCAAATAGTGAATCCACAAACATATAGAAAACACTATGAAAGCATAAAAGTACATTTTATAGTAAAATTAACAGCAGTATATTTTCAGAATAAAATTACCAACAATACATTTTATAGCAAAAGGACTAACAATACATTTTATAATAGAATTACCAACAATACATTTTATAATAGAATTACCAACAATACATTTTACAGCAAAATAAACATAAATACATTTTTGCATAGAATTTCCAACAATACATTTTATAGCAAAATGACTAACAATACATTTTATAATATAATTACCAACAATAAATTATACAGCAAAAGAAACATAGATACATTTTAGCATATAATTACCAACAATTACTTTTTATAGCAAAATCACCAACAATACATTTTTCTATAATTGAAGGCATAGTATTGTGTTCAAAATATTTAGATTTCGGCATTAAATAACCCATATGCCACTAAAGAAAATCAACGAACTCAACAACTGACATGAAAGAACTTTCATGACATTAATCCATATAATATCCTACAATTTCTTACAGAAATTCAAACTGTAACCCCAAATATAACTCCGACAAAACTACAACATAAACACACACATAACATCGCCTGTAGTAATTATCTCCACACAAACATGTATATGCACAAAAGCTGAGAATCATCTACCATGTATTCAATTGTGAAAGCAGAATAACATATATGATATTTTAATTACTTCAAAGCACCCAAGATACTTAAATTTCGGCATTGTATGGCCCATAAGGTATTGATGTGCCGTTAAACAAATCAATCAATCAATTTCTAAGGAATTAATGTATTTTTTTACTCCGAAATTATTTATTGTGATTTCAATCATGTTAGTGGATACTCATATTAGCGTAGACTATCCGTTTTTTTTTTAAATATTTTAAACATTCGAGAAACCTGTTGCCCGAGCAGTCTAAAGCGCGGTATTTTCTCCTACGAAGGGCTAATAGATTCATACCCTGACGTTAACGCTATAAAAAATATCTGCTACTATGGGATCAAAAATCCCATTTAAAAATCACCGTATATGTATATATGTTTTGTTTAACTTTTTATTTATTTTTGTTTTTAACTAACGTTCCCCAAATACAAAGCCCGAGTGCCACTCAAGGTAGAGGGTTAAGCAAGAAATATTGATTTGAAGAAGTCAAGGTTGTAGTGATTGGGAAAGCATTCTTTAAAGACACATTCCTGTCCACATTCACAATTTAGAAAAATATTAATTGACAATACAAGTATACTCCACGAAAATTAAAAAAATCAAATTCTTGAGGTCTCCCATATAAGTAACATACAATCAAAATTAAATAAGGTTAGTTGTGAGTATAGCAACAAACGTTTATAACATTTTAAAATGTCTATAATAGCAATGTTTTTCTTAAAATACTTAAATTATAATTATAAAATTTACAATTATATAAATTTAAGTTTCCTCCCTTAGATAAAAACACAACCAACATTGAATAAGATTAGTTATTAGTATAGCAACAAATGTCTATAACATTTTAAAATGTCTATAATAGCAACGTTTTTCTTAAATTGCTTAAATTATAATTATAAAAATTACAATTATATAAATTAAAGTTACCCCCCTTAGATAAAACACGAAAAAAAAATAATAGCTTTAACAGTTAATTTTTAAAATAATTATAACACAAAGCGTTTCATGCGTATTTACAAAAAAATCACAACATTTATTTACATTAATTTTTTATCTTCACCCCTGAATGTGATCTCGGATGAGATTGAAAGTACTTGGTTAGTTAAAAGAAATGAAAAAATAAACTACGGTGCCTTCCTTAATGAATTTAATATCAATATTAAGAAGTCGATCAGAGAATTCGCTTTTAAGGACACATGGCACAGTGGATAAAGGCGTTGGTTAGATCCAGTGACAGGACCCAAAGAGTGTGAGTTCAATATCCGGTTAGTGGAGATCTTTCAGAGGGAAAAATTAACAGGAGATAACTGATAACTGACATCCATCAAACATGGCACGTGGAACTAGAACAGTGAGCGAAATAAAGGGTTCGACATTCGAACCACCTGAAGAAGGCCGGAGCGTACAATGGCCGAGACGTTGTAATAAATATGGCGACAAAGATGAGGACAATAGTCCGAACAATGTAAATAATGTACATAAATTTTCTTCCCTACCGGTCAAATATATATATATATATATATATATATATATATATATATATTTATATATATATATATATATATATATATATATATATATATATATATGTGTGTGTGTGTGTGTGTGTGTGTGTGTGTGTGTGTGTGTGTGTGTTCAGTGTGATGCAGTTCAATTTATTACAATGAATCATTTATACAAAAAGTAGATTAGTAAAGTTAATGATATAAACGTTGCGACTGGACACTCCAAAAGTTTGTATCCGTTATCAATAACATTTAAAAAAATAAAACATATTTCGACTCGCATTATATTTTTCGTCTCGGATGCTACCTGAATTTTACTAAAAACAAAATAATTTCCATGCCTGAAGATGACTGAATGTACAGTCGAAAGTACTTGCGTATATAGCTCATAATTTTTTAAAACAAGGATCATAACCTTCATCGAGTCATTTGTACGTTAATGCACCTTTAAAATTTTGTTAGCGAATTGATTTCGCCATTCATTATAATATATATATATATATATATATATATATATATATATATATATATATATATATATATATCAATTGATGATTAGTAGGGATAATTTCAAGGAGGATATAAAGCCAAAAGGAACTCGATGTAAGAACAGAGCAATATAATAATGAATACAGAATCGTTAAAAACCCATCAGGTCAGGTTATTTCATGGACCTCACGTTCATCTCTTCAGACCAATTTTTCATTAATAAATGAAGTTCAATTTATTCGGACACAAGGAAAAGGAAATAATGAAAAAAAGAAGAGAAAAGAGAAAGTTTTAATATTAAACGGGAGAAAGAAAAACGGGGAAGAAAGACAAAAAATTAAATATAAGTTGTTTGGCGGAAAGAGAACAAAAGATGGTGAGGGGAGAGGGAATAGTGAGTGAAGGCGGGAAAAAAAGGTAAGAGGCACAGTATTAAGCACAGTCGACAGGTTGACCCAGAAAAAAAATTTTCTTCCGGGATTTGACAAGTTAAAAAATCGGGGGGCGGGGGGGAATATCATATTCAAAATAGATATATTGAAATTGTTTAGTCATTTTAAGCAGCCAAACCATCATCATAGTATTCAAACCGTCACAATTACTAATTGATAATAATAATAATGATAACAATAATTGTAATAATATTTGACATCAATATAATAAAATAGCATAAAGTAAAATAATTTAAATAAAAAGTAATTTTAAAAAATTATGAAAATACGCAGAAAAATATTAATTAAATCAATTAAGAGATAAATAAATAAACATTTTAAGTAACTAAAAACCTAAAATACGCAAAGATGCATATATATATATATATATATATATATATATATATATATATATATATATAATATTATAAATTTACTTATTTAAAATTATGGTTCCATCGCTAGAGGAATTACCATGTTTCAAAAACAGGAGCTAAAATCTTCAAATTTAATTAGAGAATTAAATTAACTTAAAGTCCCTAGTTCTGTTTCATTTTCAAGTTCTGTAAGTTCAATAATTCACCAGCATTTTATACTTAATTTTTTACACTTTTATGCATAAATTGCAACTGTCCCTGAAATTAATGGGAGCCTGTGACCCCCCATTTAATTTGTGGGGTGAAGCCTCCGTCTTTAAAATTCCAGTAATATTTAGATAGAGCAGTTTGATATATTAAAGACGCATTGGTGAAAGAATCACAGCTCATCAGTCTGGATAGACAACGGATTACTTCAAGCCGGGATCGAAACTGGACCAATATGGCATCAGACAGAGACTCTACTCGTAAGCTATCGGTTCACGGCAGAGTAATGGTCATCTTTTAACGTATTATATATGTGATGTATATAAACGCTAAACAAGCAGCCAGAGCGCTCAATTCTGACGAAGAGCTATGCACTCGTTGGCCGATTTAGCACTATGGAGAAAGGGAATATTTAACGGCAACTGCTGCTGTTTAATATAATACGTTAAAGTATATAATACGCTAAAGACACACACACACACACACACACACACACACACATATATATATATATGTGTATATATATATATATATATATATATGTATATATATATATATATATATATATATATATATATATATATATATATATATATTGAACAATAAAAATTATTAAAATCTTCAGACACACTGGGTTGTAGATTAATATTCTTTCGTTATTATTATTATTATTATTTCATTTAGATTCCTCGACTAGTTTCGGACAACATGGCCATCATCAGGAGAAAAAATATTTCTGCTTGCTGGTAGTAGTGAATTACAGAAATGAATGTCTTCAGGGAGAAAATGAACTTTTGTCTGTAGTTTTCATTTGTTTTTTTTCTTTTTTTATCTTTTTAACATGAATTTTTTAACATTCCTTGTGTCGGTCAAACAGTCTCTTTTAAGTTGTTATTTGAGATAAGAGCTGGATGGATCCATGCAGCTCTGAATTCCCTTGGTCATTTTGACAATTTTATTGGTTCCTGGTGAGGGGATGTGTCTCTGTTAAGTGTGTGTGTGTGTGTGTGTGTGTGTGTGTGTGTGTGTTATTTGGTTCTTAGGGAGTGAGTGAGTATGATATGTGTAAGCGTGTATATTGCTGTTGGTGGGTGTTATCATTTGGCTCATTAGGGAGTGACTGAGTATGATGTGTGTAAATGTGTATATTCATGTGGGTGTGTGTATAAGTGAGGCCTCAATACCTCCGTAAGCATGTCTTTCTTGTGTAGGTGAGAAATGTGGGTAGGTTTTGATTTGTAGGGTTATATATTAATACTATCTATATTGTTAAATTTATGGTTTAGCCCGGCTGGATAGTGTGTTTTTAAACGTCGTATCCACTTATTTTCATGGAACTAAAATCTTTCTAATGTTATCTGCTCTGAACTTTTCTATTCTCTCAGTTATAGTAAATTTGGGATGGGTTTTGAAATCGTGTTTTTCTAGGCGGAAATGTTGTTCTACAGGTAATAGTTTTTCATGGGGAGTCGACTTAATTCGATTGCGATAATTATTAATTCTGTAGTGAAAGGGCCATTCAGATTTTCCTACATATTGTTTCTGGCATAGTGTGCATTCTAGGAGGTGAATTATGTTATGACTTCTACAGTTAGAATCGTGGTAGATTTTGAAGGTAGATTTAGTGACTGAGCTAGTTATATCGATTATATATATATATATATATATATATATATATATATATATATATATATATATATATATATATATGTATATTTCGACGGATTTGCACCAAAATTTACATGCACATGCTCCAAGTTAGCAGGAAGCCTAAGACCGACTTTGCATTTCCCAACTACCATCGATAGTGAAAATAATCGATTTTTTTCATGCTTCTACGGTAGTTTTCATGTAGTTTGCGGCCATTTTCTACTGGCCAGAGTGAGAGCCGATAGCTGGCTGCCATGTATAGGCAGAAAGATTCTATTGGCCAGCGTGAGAGCCAACAGCTGACTGACACAAATGTTAACTAGCATGCTAGCATGCAAAAAAAATCGATAGCTGCATTCGTCACAAGTGGGGAAAATTTAAATCTGCATGGCACTTTACTCTGGCTGGCTCATTCGCTTGCTTAAACTCAACGTTGATTCTGATTCAGCAGAACTGGGTTGGGTGTGAAAAAGTATTTGTTGTTAACATTCTTTTTCATTCGGTTTTTCCAGTTACGAGTCCTTTTTTAAAGCTGATCGTTTTGTGTTCATTTTGTTTAGTTCTTTTTTCGTAATAGATTTAATGTTTAGTATAGAGCTTATAAAAAATTCGCAGTGTGAGATAGGCAAGAAGTAAGGCATGTAGCAACATCAGCACGGCAAAGGGCACTCCTTTAAAGGCAAGGAAGGTTAAAAATATTTTACGTCAAGTGATAGCGATTGCTGTATGAGTCGTACGATTTTAGAATCATGCACGGGCAACGCCGGGCCATGCTGCTAGTATATATATATATATATATATATATATATATATATATATATATATATATATATATATATGTACTCGATCAGTCACTTTCTCACCGACGTGGCTTCCCTCTGTCTTTTCTACAAATATTTTCATGACAAACGCATTGACGAGCATTTGTCCCTGGTTCCCCGTATACATGAATTTAAGTCTGCTACTAGATTGGCATGTAGGTCCTTCTTTTATTGTTGAAATAACGAAATACATATTGAGCAATACATAGGAGTCTTCTATTGCGGAACACCTTTGAAATAACCGCAATTGTGCAGCTAATTTCAGTGTGGAATCATTTTCTATCTTGAGTGGGTCTCACTCAATTTACTTAAGATATTGGAGGCCATATATATTTTATCAATGAAGCCTTCGCTCTATAAACAGAAGTATTTTGTCATTGGCGTACAATTTAATTCCATCCAATTTTTCCAGATTTCATTCCTTTTATTGATAATATATATATATATATATATATATATATATATATATATATATATATATATATATATATATATATATATTATAATTATTTTTAAAATTCATATTTAAAAAAAATAAAAATCGTATTTTTAAAAAATAAAAATCATATTTTTTAAAAAATAATTACAATTTAAGCTCTACTTTTGTATTGAACACTGTTTTTGGAAAATAAAAACAAAAAATACTAAAGAACTTCGGATTATTTACCTAACATAATATAAATGTCTTTAAATAAATTGTCGGGCTATGTCCAATTCTAAAATATATGACGTCATTTGTTTACATTTGATACGCTAGAGCAGATATGAATAGAAGAGATTCATGGAAGATTTAAGTTTAAAGATAGTAAAATCGACCTTGCTAACCAGACGCTGCTCTGTGGCCGAAAGGTTAAGGCACATCACGCGAAATGATGGTTCCGTATAGGATACAGGTTCGATTCCTGTCGGAGAGCGAAAATTTTCTATGAAAATTTCTCGGACATTCAGGCATTTAATACTGTTTATTATAAAACAGAGCATTTGCTTAAATACTTGTATGTATAAAAAAAAAAAAGAACGTTAAACATAAATTGTCGGACAATGTCCAATGCTAAAATATATATATAGTGGGGGAAACAAATATTCATATTTTTATTTATTGCATTTACAACTTATTTATTATACAAAGTGTTCCGAACGTCTTGTCACCTCGATATAATTTTCTGTTTCAGGAGAGAATTACACATGAACGATACCATTATTTTCATATTGACCTCCTCGATTGCATCTAGCATGAAACAGGCTGTCGCCTCTGAGTGTTGACTTCAACGTTCACTTATATATGTATATATATATATATATATATATATATATATATATATATATATAGGTAACTATACTCGTGTCGAAAAACCTTCGAATTCTTGATTTAACAATAGCCAAATCAATCTCGAAGGGAAACAAAGGTTTTAAAAAAGAAAGAGCCAGGAACATGAAAGTCTGTCGAAAATAATCGCACAGATACAGGTTCAAGGCCCAAAGACAAAAACCCCGATACGTGTAAACAACTAACTAAAGAGCTCGATGCAAACGTAGAGCAAACCTAGAGCAAACCTAATGAGCCAGACACACCTACCAAGGTTTCACTTAGGCAGATCGTCAGGGCCAGCTGACCCTGACGATCTGCCTAAGTGAAAACTTTGTAGGTTTGTCTGGATCATTAGGTTTGACTATATATATATATATATATATATATATATATATATATATATATATATATATATAAAAGTGAAGATAGAAGTCAACACTTAGAGGCGACAGTCTGTTTCATGCTAGTTTCAATCGATTGCATCGATTGCATCTAGCATGAAACAGACTGTCGCCTCTAAGTGTTGACTTCTATGTTCACTTTTATATTTACACACGCTCTATCTCTGATATTGAGCACTTTATCCCATAAATATAGCTCACTTTAAGACTATATTTCTTCATCAAATAATATACAAATAAAATACAGTTATAAATATACGCTTCCATAATTAACACAATAATAAAATAACACCAAGCTAGTTAACAAAACATTAACTATTAAATACTAGAGCATATGTGGAAGCAATTTTCAAAGCATGGACGAATGGTAGATTTATAAATGTATAAGGTAGATTCTGGAGAGAAAAATTGTCTAGCACAACACAGTGAACCAACTTTCTTAGCAGCTGACCTAGCAATGGATTTAATATAATCTTGCCACTTCATGTCAGCGGAGAATATTAACCAGTGAAAGCGTAACATGTCGCTCTCTTGGAGGTTAGCATCAGCCATGCTGATTGAAGGCAGAAAGAGAAAAGTCTTGTTTTGGAAGCGTTAAAAGCGACAAGACAGTCCTTGCCCCAGTTACAAATAGACTATAGGTTATTTTTTTAGATAAAAAAGAAGAAAAATCAACACGACACCAGAAGCTGACGTGTGAAGACGCGATACTCGATAACACCGACGCGTGAAGATGCAACACCTGAAGACCACAAAAGAAACACAGCCTATATCTAAAATCATGACCGCATGAAACCACAAAAAAGTTGAGAAATGTTTAGGAAGGCCAAAGCGATCAGAAAAATATCTGCGACAATATAAGTCTCAAAAGCCACTCATGTTAGAGAGTTACTGAATGAGGTGTGTAATAAAGGGTGTTTCATTAAGGTGGATCAAAGTCAGCTGTAAATAAATAAAATTATTGGTGAAAATTTATTTATTTCTCTATTGGATCATGTTATTTATGTCATGGCAATTATGTGTGAAAAAATAATATCGCCCAAATATCTGCCAAAGCTTCGGCGGAACAACTTCAGTCAATAGTCAAAATTTTGATGACGTCTCTGCATAGTTTCTCCTCAGTCTCACCAGTATGCCTTATTATCTCATCCTCCAATTGTTGTTGCCTTGTTGACATAGATCTTGCTTTTGAGATGTAATAAAGGAAGAAATATAAAGGCGTCAAGTCTCACGATTCTAGTGGCTAGTTGATTACGCTGTTTTAAGAGATGATGCGACCTGGGAACTTCTCATTTAATAAAGCTATTGAACGTCCATTTTCGTAATCGGCTTCGATAACTTTAACACGTTGTTTGATTGTTAATCTTTCAAGGGTTGAAATTGCCAAAGTTGTTAGATCTGAAAGAAAAAAAATCATTATACGCTTAAACTTAATTCACATTTAAAATCGGTCCAAGTTATTGGAATACCCATTATATATATATATATATATATGTATATATATATATATATATATATTCGGACTATTATTCGGACTATTGTCCACATCTTTGTCGTCATATTTATTTATTTAGTAATAAATATGGCGACAAAGATGAGGACAATAATCTGAATAATGTAAAAACGGTAGAAAAATTAGTTAATAAAAAAATACAAAAATAACTTTATTTGGTTTGTTTGTTTAACGGCATATCACCAACTTATGGATTATTTAATGCTGAAATTTCGTTTTCTTGAGAGGTTTGGCATTTTTTTTTTTTCAGAAAATATATTGGTGTTATTTTTTTTATTAATTACTATGAAACCGTATTGCTAGTATTTTTTTTGTAATATATTTTTAAATTTTCATAATTTTATTCTGGATTTGGGTTTCTTCTATAGATGGGACCCTAACAAGTGGTTCAAGGTGGACATGAGAACAACAGCAATTAAAAAGTTGTTCCACGCTGCTTAAAACCTTTCGAGCAGATGCCTTGCTGCCGGATGTAGTTCATCGTCATACCTAGGACGAATTAGTTTTTTTGGTAGAAGAGAAACGAAAATGATTTTGTAATTTTTTTTTAATTATCTAATTTTTAAAAAATTACAAAAATAATTTCTTTGGTCTTCTTGCTTGAAGATCAACAAAACTGCTTTTACTAATTTTTTTATTATTTTATTTTTAAATTTACAAAAATAATTTTCCTTGTTTTTCTTTTTTAATGCATAAATGTTTTATTTGTGTAGTAATAAATACACCCTTCTGCAAATTATTTGAAATAAAACGAATAATTATTTACTTTTTTTTTTTATTTTCCCAATGAAACATGACCCACAGCACATGATAATACTTCATATTTCCATTCCACGAAGTCGTTCCTTGCAGATTGACCATGGATTATGTAGCGCCACTCTACAAGGTTCGAAGATGTGTGACCTTCGCCAAGATCCTCGCTCGAAACTATTTTTAATCATGGGTCACAGAAAGCGTTTGTATGCAGATGACAGCAGCGATATTTCTGAAGGGGATTGGTGCCATGGCTGACAACCATTTATATATATATATATATATATACATATATATATATATATGTGTGTGTGTGTGTGTGTTTGTGCGTATATATACATATATATATATATATATATATATATATATATATATATATATATATATATATATATAAACTGCTCTCTATTAATCACCACGGAGATCCTTCCCTGCATCCCATTACAATGTCTGACGCTCAACTTCTCGAGAGCACCTCTCTGCGGCTGCTCAGTCTCACGCTGACTGCTGACCTGAGATGGAATAAATACATTGAGTCAATTACTTCATCGACCGCAAGGAAGGTTGGCTCTCTGTGCCGCGCCAGGAAATATCCTTCAAATCTACAAATCAACCATTCGCCCTTCTATGAAGTATTGCTGCCGTATATGGTCTGGAGCCCCTTCTCTTTGCCTCGGGGAACTTGATAAGATCCAGAGACGGATATGCAATGTAATTGGCCCTGATCTGGCATCTCGTCTGCAGTCGCTCTCTCACAGATGCGCCGTTGCCTCTCTCTGTCTTTTTTACAAATACCTTCACGGTAATTGCTCCGATGAGCTGCTTTCGCTGGTTCCCAGACTCCATGAATTCAAGCGTCCTACGAGGCTGGCATCCCGCTCTCACCCTTGCACTGTTGAAACTTTTAAATGTAGCCGTCTCTTCTACTCCAATAGCTTCATATCTCGCACCTCTCACCTGTGGAACTACGTTCCTTATTCCTGTTTCCCTGACAACTATAATCTCCAACTATTCAAATGTAATGTCAATCGACATCTCAAGTTGCCTTAATCTATCCACTATCCTTCTCCTCATTCTTTCCTCTATCACTCCTATCTGCTCTCGCTCCAAATCTTCTGTAACACCTTCCCTTGATCTATACACTATCCTTCTCCACATCCTTTCCTCTATCACTTCTATCTGCTCTCGCTCCAAATCTTCTGTAACCCCTTGCCTTGATCTATCCACTATCCTTCTCGACATCATTTCCTCTATCACTCCTATCTGCTCTCGCTCCAAATCTTCTTTAACCCCTTGCCTTGATCTATCCACTATCCTTCGCCACATCGTTTCCTCTATCACTCCTATCTGCTCTCGCTCCAAATCTTCTGTAACCCCTTCCCTTGATCTATACACTATCCTTCTCCACATCCTTTCCTCTATCACTCCTATCTGCTCTCGCTCCAAATCTTCTGTAACCCCTTCCCTTGATCTATACACTATCCTTCTCCACATCCTTTCCTCTATCACTGTTATATGCTCTCGCTCCAAATCTTCTGCAACCCCTTGCGTGCTAGTGGCTTCCGGCCTTGCTTCGGGTGAAATGCTTAAAAAAATATATATATAGTTTCCTTAAAAACAAGTAAGACATCGAGAACTATTTTGTTAATACCAACACCCAATGTTTACTCAGGCATATTATTCTCTTACTTTTGCCAGACTTTGAGATATGACACTTTTCTGTACTCCATATGTTTTCACTGACCTTTCAACCACCTGATGAATATTCATGAGCGTTAAATTCAAAATTTTGATAAACCAATGACATCCTCGCGTTTGAATATTAACACTTGCAACAAAAAAATCCTACATTGCCTTGATAAAGTCCCCCACTGGACGAAACGCATCGGCTAAGAACAGTTTTTCCCCTTGTTTTTTTTTTTTATTGATTACTCCACCGTGCCTGAGGAGGCACGGTGGAGTAATGGATAACGGCTTGGATTGAGGAATCGGAGAGCCGAGTTCGAATTCCAGTCGAATCCATTACATTCACTTACGTGCTAATACCCTTGGGAAAGGTGTGAATCCTCTTCTTCTCCTTCCAACTATGGGTAAATAGCAGGACAGACTGGGATGGCAACTGGTCTAGGAGAAGGTCAACTCCGAATTCAAAACCTGCAGAGGGTCGTTTGGTGACCTTGTGGCATTCGCTGCACCAGATTCTTTTCCTCCAAAAAGTGTGGATGGCCCTGCACAAAGCCTTCACCACTATAATCAAATGTCATGTGTCGGTGTCGGGCTTTCAGTTTCTGGGAACTGATCTGCCTGACCCTCATACGTCGAGGTCGACGGGAGATTCGATCATATATATATATATATATATATATATATATATATATATATATATATATATGTGTGTGTGTGTGGATCTGACGAGGTTGCTTAAGAACATGACTCATGTTTTCAGATGAAACCTTTGGTGCGTTGGGCTAAACAACATCTACCACAGATATCTTATTTTCTTATCCCGTACACTTAAATTGTTATAACTGATCCACATGGCGAGGTATTTGAAGTGTTTAGTATTTACTAATTCCACATGCTGTATTTTGATGATGGAATCAGAGCATCCACCAACACTACTTTCGTTTCCATTCTAGATTAAACTTTGAAAATAAATACGAATGTTGGGTAACCTTATATCTCAAATCATTTTTCGCATAAAGCAATATTGTAAATATCGACCTTGGGCAAATTAACTGAAATAAAACGAATAATTCATTTATTATTTACTTTTTTCGTATTTTTGCTAATGAAACATGACCCATATTAGTACTTCGTTTGACCATTCCACGAAGTCATTCCTTGCAGATTCCAGATTCTCGATTGGATTTAAATCAGGAGAGTTTCAGGGCGGGCCAGTCTGTAGTACTTTGATTTAAAGTAAGGCTTGCCAGTGTGTTCGTGCAGCGTTATAATTTTCGTACGCTTCCTTCGAGTAACGTCCATCGCAGACAATGGCCGTAGGACAAATAATCGACAGTCGAGACAATAGTGTCTGGGGGTGATAAAAAAATCTGATACAATCACGGATGACAATATTTTTCAGGGCTAGACAAATTTCATCATAAACCCTGAAAATAGATTCATATTACTGCACAACACTGCAAATGACCTAAACGGAGGAAAAAATAGAAATCAATTACACCCTGTCACTCCAATGGGTCTAAAACTGACCGCATGGTGAAAGAAAGGAAACTAAGGTGATTGTTTCAATTAATTTTCTCAAGAGTGTATGTGGGAGAAGTACGAGGGAAAGTCTAAAATTATCCGCACTCGTTTTCTTTTATATGGTATGGAGAATATGCAGATACTATTTGACTTATCCTTGTATATGCTTGTACGCTACTTTTCGGGCAATTCTCGGGTGCAAAAAGAAATCCTTCCCCTGGTAATGCAAGTAGAAAGGATGGCGAAAGAAATTTTAGATTTTTAAAAATAAGGGAAAAACCTTAAGAGCCAAATAAGGAGGTTGAGTTGTAATGGAAAGAAAGAGGAAGCGATATCTTTTTTATGGAAACAGTGTAGCATCTCTGGAGTGGATGGGGAGTCGTGGGGGGTTGAGGCAATATCGGGGTGGTGGAGGCATAGATAAGTTAAAAGAGCATAAATAAAACAAAATTAAAAAAAGTAATGTTAAAGCAAAACACCTTCGTTCCACTGCACCTCCCCCAAAACGTCGAAATGTGTCAAAATAAGTTGGGAAAAATATGAGCAATAACCACGCCCCCAAATAATTTGTAACACTCCCAATAATCACCATTTCCAGCGCTGACACCCCCCCCCCTTGCAGTACGCCCCACTAACCATGCCTCGTTGTCTGTCCCCGCTTCGAAAACCGACACGTGCGTGGAGTGAAAATTAGATTGTCATCGAGTAAGAAACATGAAAAGGTTGTCAAAGGGGAACGTTAGGGGAAAAGAAAAAAGAAAATATGAAAAATATTGAAGAAAAGAGAAGAAAAGTTAACAAAGAAAGAAAAAAAGAAAGAAAAAAGAAATGAAGAAAGAAAAAGATCCTGTGATATAAAATGAACGAGGAATAAGAGAAAAAGAGAAAAGTTATATGTAGAAAAAGAAAGAAAATAAAGAATAGGTTGGGAAATAAAATTTGGAAAGTGGGGAGTGGAGAAAGAAAGAAAGAAAGAAAGGAAGAAAGAAAGAAAGAAAAAGAAAGAAAGGCAGAAAGAATGATAGGGAGGAAGAAAGAATGAAGGAAAAAGAAAGACAGAAAGAAATGAAGAAAGAAAACACTCTAGCATATAAAATGAATGAAGAATGAGAGAAAAGAGAAAAGTTATATGTAGAAAAAGAAAGAAAATAAAGGAAGAGACACTGAAGCGAAGAGAAACAACGTACGAATAAGAGGAAGGGGTAAAATGAAGAATAAGGCTATGCTATGAAGAGAAGGAAATTGCGAGAAAACAATTAAGGACCACAGAGAAAAAAACAATAGAGAAAAAATATGGCGGAAATAAAATAAAGAAGTAATAGAGAGAAAAGGAATAACTATATGGGATCAGTGAGAAAAAGAAAGAGTGAAAAAATGAAGGACGATAATTGGGAGGAGAAAAGAAAAGAGAAAAAGAATGAAGTGAAAAAAAGAACGACTATAATTGGAAGGAGAAAAAAGAAAGAAAGAAAGAAGGAATAGAGATAAAAAAATAGAAAGAAAGAAAAATGAGAAAGACAATAATTGAAAAGAATAAAAGGAATAATGGTGGCCACAGAGAACGAAGAGAGAGAGAGAGAGAGATGGGGAGAGAAAGAAAGAAAGAAAGAGAGTAAATGGTAAGTGGAAAGAATAAAAAGGAAAAATATATGAATAAAGGAAGCGATAGGCTATTACGAGAAAGAAAGAAAGAAAGAAAGAAAGAAAGAAAGAAAGAACAGTGAGAAAAAGAAGACTATAATTAAAATATAAAAGAAAGGAAGCAGAGAAAGAGGGAAGAGAAAAAAGAAACTTTACAATTGGAAGGAGAAAAGAAAGATAAGAAAGAAGACAGGGAGAAAAATGAATGACTATAATTAGAAGGAGAAAAACGATATGAAAGAATGAATCGGAAAGAAAAAGAAAAAGAAAAGCTCTAAATAGAAAGAAAAGGAAGGAAAGAAGAATGAAGAAGAAAGAAAGAAAGAATGAAAGAAAGGCATGGTCTATGGTTAATTCATATTAAAATCTTCAAAAATATTAAATTGCAGAAAATTGTAAAATCTTGGAAGAGAAAGAAGAAAAGTAAAAGAAACAAATGGAAGAGAAAAGAAAGAAATGAAGACATGAAAGGAGAACGAAAGAAAGATGAAATGAAATAAGAACAAATGAATGACTGAACGAATAAATGAAAGACAGAAGAGAATGAATGAAAGTGAGAAAATATGAAAGGAAAGAAGTAAGAAGACAAGAAAAAAAAAGCAAAGACAAAAGAAAGGTTCAAGGAAGAAAGAACGAGACCAAGAATAGTAGGGCAAAAAAGAGAAAGAAAAAGTATGGAATGAGAGAAAGAACGTGAAAACAAAGGAAGAAGAAAGAAAGATGAAAAATGAAAGAAAGAAAAGAACGAAAGAAAGAATGAATGAAAGAGAAAAAAGACGAAAGAAAAGAAGGTAAGAAAGGAAAAAAAATCAGGGAACGGTGAAAAAGTGAAAGAAACAAACTGTGGGAAGAAAATGTAAGAAGGAATGGAATGAAAGAAAAAAGTAAAGAAGAAGAAGAAGAAGTAAAAGTAAAAGAAGAAGAAGAAGAAGAAGAAGAAGAAATAAAGATGAAAAGAAAGAGGAAAGAAACAAGGAAGAGAATAAAGGATAGAAAGAGAAAATAGAAAGAACGAAAGAAGGAAAGGAAGGAAGAAAGGATAAGAAAGAAATAAAGAAAGAAAGGGTGAGAATAACAGAAGAAAGGAAGGAAGAAAAGAAGGAAGGAAGAGTGAGAAAGAAAGAAGGAAAGAAAAGGAGGATGAGAATAACAGAGATAAATAAATAAAGAAAGAAAGAAAGAAGGAAGGAAGGAAGGAAAGAAAGAAAAAAGAAAGAAAGAAAGAAGGAAAGAAAGAAAAAAGAAAGTAAGGCTGCGAATAACAGAATGAAAGAAAGAAAATAAAAAAGGAAGAAAGGAAGGAAAGAAGGGTGAGAATAACAAAAAGCAAAAAGAAAGAAAGGATGGATTTTAAAAAAGAAAGAAAAAAGAAAGAAAGAGAAAACGGATGATGGATAAATAGAAATAAAAGAGGAAAAGCCGTTGAGGACAGCGATAGAAAAGAGAGAACGCCAAATGATCGAAAAATCTGTTTAGTAAAACGAAGCGTGAAAGAAAGCAGGTGCTGCGCATCCAACATGAGAAAAAATGGGGTGTCAGCCGGGCTGGGGTGGAGGCAACGCGGCTGCATATCCCTTTAGCAGGGCGGGGTTGAAACGGAGTGCGCAGTGGCTCCATGTTTTCGCGCTGGTCGTGGGTTAGCAAGAGACGGGAGACAGGAATTCGATCATTGTCATTAAATTAATGAACCATCTTGGCATTTACATACAGATAGGCGCACTTGTCACCGATAGTCGCTCCCTCCCATCCCTCCGCGCTCGACAGACTCACACACACACACACACACACACACACACACACGCGCACACACACACACACACACACACACACACACACACACACACTTACCCCACCATAGACAGGTTGACAGGCAAGCACATGCCCATAATCATATAGGTATCTGGATACATGAATAGATAGAAATAAAATAACACACACTCATAGATCCGATGAATCAGTACATATATAAGTAAAGTATTTGTGTAAAATAAATTATTTCATCATTAGACGATAGTCTAATTGAATTGCCTGCGTACGAAGTAGATGGTTTCATTAAAAGGGAGTAAGGGAAAAGAAAAATGAAGACAATTCAAGACTAAAATAAGAAAGAAAGGAAATACTGTCTATATCTCTGAAATGAGGTATTATGATTACATTATTCGGACTGTTATCCACATCTTCATTGCCATACTCGTAACGTTTCGGCTGTGGTACGCTCCGGCCTTCTTCAGGTGATTGGAATTTCAAACCGAACCCTTTATTTCGTCCACCGGGGTAGATTGTTCTAATTCCACATGCCATGCCTTTCCCGGATGTCTCAGTTATTTCCCTTTAACTCAACTCTCCAAGTTTTTGGTTCACCACTTCTGTAGCCTGGTGTTGAACTCACAACTCTTTGGGTCTAGTCACTCGATCTCCTTTCCTCTTGTTTGCTTCCCTGATAGCTATAATCTTCAAATATTCAAATGTAATGTCAATCGATATCTTCTGATGCCTTGATCTTGATCCCCATCCTTCTCTTTTCTCAAACACCCCTGCTTACTCTTGCTCTCTCACTCTCTGTAACCCCTTGTGTGCTTAAAAGAGTGTAGTATCTGTCATCGAGCGGACAAACTACATCGTATTTTCAGTTGTGACTCCATCTTCGGACAGAGCGCAACTAAAAATATTATTTGAAAATAAAATTATCTGAAAATATTATTGTTAAAATTTTCTTGGTCAGACTCTGCTCCCTAAATATGACAAAATGTAATGGTAGTATTAGCAATTTCCATCAGGCTGGGATCAGAGTGGAGTATCTGGCCTCGGGCGGATTTACTGATATCCATTTTGAATTTTGCAGCTGTTGAAAGTTCTTAAGTGATTTGGTTTCTGTTATCTGATACAAGTTTTTTTTCGATTCTGTAGCGCCAGTAGACAAGAACTGAAGAAAGATAAGCTATAAAAGAGGAGGAATTTACAGTGCTGTTCGATAAAAGTGACTCGCCTGATTTTTTAAAATAAATGTTCTCTTCTCCGATGAAACGAAAGTTGAGCTAAATTCAAAGGATAAGCGATCTAAAATCCGAAGAAGAAGCTTTGAAAGCTCTTTGAATTTAGCAGTAAGTACTGTCAAGCATCCGTTCAGTATAATGTTCTGGGGATGCTTTTCTTTTCATGGAACTGGTTTCTTAAAACCTATTGAAAAGACCCTCAGGAGCGAGCAGTACAAGAGAATTTTAGAATTTTGTCTGCTCCCTTCTGCTGAAAGGGTGCAAATCGACCCCACCAAGCTCATTTTTATGCAGGATAATGCTCCATGTCACAAATCAAAATTGATGAAGGAATACTTTGATGAGAAGCAGGTGAGTGTTATGACATGGCCGCCCCAATCTCCTGACCTCAACCCCATAGAAAACTTATGGAGCATTATAAAGTACAGGATCTCGAGAATGCAATTGAGTAACAAAGAGGATCTGATTGTGAATTTCATATCCGAATGAAATTCAATGCTTGGAGATGAGATTTGCCAGAACCTAATCAAGTCAATGCCAAAAAGGGTTGAAAAGGTTATTCAAAATAAAGGAGGACCCATAGATTATTAAATATTTCGAACTATATTACCTATTATAGATAAATTATACCTCTATTATTCTTTATTTAAAGCTGTTCGGTTATGTTTCTATTGATTACTAGTTGCAGGAAATAAGTGATTCACATTTTTTGCACAGAGTTTTTCCCTAAATCTCAATTATATCCAAAATTATAATTATCAATAGAATAACTTAGGGTTAGTAAACTTTTTTACTAGGTGGTTGGGAAGAGGTCTTTATATTAGTAAGATTAAAAATTAGTTTGACCCCCCCCAAAAAAAAACAATAGGCGAAAAAACTTTTAAGTAAAAAAAAAAATCAGGTGAGGCTCTTTTATCGAACAGCACTGTATATCTGACAGAGAGATTAATATCTATATCGTGTTTCATTTTTCCAAATCTCCTACTGCGAGATGGGAATAGATTATTTTAATGCAGATTTTCAAGGTAAGTCGCCCTAGCACCAAATGTCAGACAAGCGTGACGCGATTTCAGCCCTTTCTAAATTATTTTTTGTTCATGTGCGGTACAAAGCAAAACTATTAGCAAGAAGGTGTATCCCTAAGCTAGTCGATAAGTTAGGCGGCCGCAAATGATCGTGGTGTTTTTTAAAAATGGATTTCAAAGAAAATATTGGCGCCTGGACCACTTTTGTGTCATTTTGAAGCACTACATTTTGCGATATTTGGGGCAACGTCACGGTTCTATCCTCAGAACACAGAACTAAACAAAATTGCGATAAAATTGTTGAAACTTTATAAAAAAGAGATGTGGAACATCTCTCATTGAACTAAAGAAGCGGGGTCGATATTAATACCGATGCCAGTGCAACCGACGGTTGAGGGCCTGTGCTAATATTGGACCTTGCCCGAGTGCACGCGCTTGTGTCACGGCCTGTCAGCCTGGGTGACAAATATTAAGTGTGGTATCTGCCCTCGAGCGGACAAACAACATTTTATCACACAACTGTGTTTCTGTCTTCGGGCAGAGCACAATATTGAGAGCTGACAGCTGCCCACGGTAGTACCTCGTACATGGTGGACCAACAGTTACGTACTGAACATCTGCGTTCCTGGATATTTGCGTCTCGGACAATTGCGTACTAGACAATTGCGTTCCTAGACATTTGCGTCCCTAGACAAATTCGTCACTGAATCATTGCGTACCTGTGATAATTTTTTGAAGTTACTATATTTTTAAAGAGTTCTTTAATATAGAATTTTGCACACCAATGTCTTTAATTACCATAAACAAGCAGAAAGTTCACTCCAGTAGTACGTACCACAAACATCTAAGAGATTCTGGATTTTATAGATTATATTTTTATTTGGGACCCATGCCTAAGTTCCGAAAATCAAACACTGGTTGAAAAACGTCCTGGGTATGAAGATAAGCTACATGCACGTCCTGGTTAAGACGATAAACTCCATTCGACAGCAAGGCATCAAATCAGTAGGCTTTAAGGAGTGTTGAACTACCCCTTAGTTACTGTTGTTCCCAGGTCCACCCTGACCCGGATTAGTAGCACCTGCTAGGGTTCTAGCTATGAGCAAATAGTTAGCCCCCAAACTGGGGTCAAAACACTATGAAAGTATAAAAATAGTTTTTAATATCAGCAATACATTTTTTATAAAAATTACCAGCAATAAATTTTTGAAGACAAAATTATTACATATTACATTACCAGCAATATATTTTTTGAAAAGAATATTACCAGCAATAAAAATCTTGTCGACATTAAAAAACTCATTCAGGCTGATATGCCGTAAAACAAAACAAACCAAACTGGTGGAAAAACTTTTGTGGGCGGGGAAAATTACAGCTAACACTATCATAAGAAAAACGCCGATGAAACAAAAACATACGGGCGATGTATAGAGAGATCTTGCAACACTCTTAATCTGTCAATGGATTTTAAATAAAAATAAACTTTTAATTTCTTTTATTTTATTCCTTTTTTTAAAAATTATGATTACTATTTATGTTGTTTTTTTCCAAATTTCTGTTAATTGACTTTAAAAGTATCAAAAATTCTCAGAGATACGCAATAATGCAGGGACGCATTTGTCTAGGGACGCGTGGCTGGGATATATTGGTTACACGGTCCGAGTGAACCGATGCCAGTAGAACCGATACTTGCGAGGCTAGGCTATTTTGGTTACCTGGCCCGAGTGAACCGATGCCATTAGAATCGATACTTGCGTAGCTAGGCTAATTTGCTTAATGGTCCGAGTGAACCGATGCCAGTAGAACCGATACTTGCGAGGCTAGGCTAATTTGCTTACCTGGCCCGAGAGAACCGATGGCAGTAGAACCGATACTTGCGTGGCTAGGCTGCTTTGGTTACCTGACCCAAGTGAACCGATGCCAGTAGAACCGATACTTGCGTGGCTAGGCTAATTTGCTTACCTGGCCCGAGAGAACCGATGGCAGTAGAACCGATACTTGCGTGGTTAGTCTACTTTGGTTACCTGGCCCAAGTGAACCGATGCCAGTAGCATCGACACATGCGTGGCTGCTCAGTATGGACCAGCATCTAAATGCAATTTACCATCGGGAAAACTGCATTTTATGATTCATTTGTGTTTCTGTCTTCGGACAGAACACAACATTTAAATGAGGAATCTCTGGTCCCTGGAAATCCAACTATGCGGCAATGAGGGGGATGCCTCCCTCATTAAAACGAAGGAAGGTCGGTGGAATATTGATGTCGGCACGACCTTGTTTACGCGGATCGGACTGTTGTTGCCCTTAGCTCAGGTACACGCGGATTTGTCTCTCACTTTAAACCGGCCTTGTTCCATATCCCGTCATCGTGGGGGAAGAGTAATATCTGTTCTCAGTTCTAAGGATCTCGGTCATTTTAGCCGTTTCCTTATACCTTAATCATTGACTGAACAGGGGTGATAATCTAATTACAGTTTTTTCACTCCCTGTCCGCTAACTATTAAAGATCTTCCCAGTATTGATAGGAATTTCCTTTCTAACCTTTTGTTCCAAGTAGTGCGGAATATCAACATCTTGATCGGGCCATTATTTTGCATTATGTTGCATCCTGTCAATGCGAGTCGCGAAGTAATGATAATCTGCCATCGGGCAAACTACATTTTATTCTTCAGTTGTGTTTCTATCTCCGGACGGAACACAATAGATAAATGAGGGATGCCTGGTGCAGGTAACGCCTCCCCGATTGCATCAAAAATGGAGTTGCAATATCGACGTCAGTGTCACGTTGATTACGGGGAGCGGACAATCCTCGAAATACGGAACACCGAACTAAACAAAAATTGGTTAACATTGTTGAAACTTTGTAAGTCAGATAAAAATACTTTTTTGTGAACATTTTACCCCAAACAAGTCAAGAAAGCCACTAGGACGATCAAAGGTTACTCAGTGTGAGAGTTTGTTTTGTTTTACGGCATATCAACACCTCAATGAGTCATTTAATGCCGACAACTTTTTTTCCTGGTAATATTTTTGTTTTGTCAAAAATCTATTTCTGGTAATATTTTTCCCTTAAAAATGTATAGCTGGTAATATAATTTAAAAAAATGTATTGCTGGTAATATTTTTTTTTTCCAAAACGTATTGATGCTAATAGTTTTTCTTCTTCAGAAAATTATTTCTGGTAATAATTTTTTGCAAAATAATTCTGGTATTAAAACCTAGTTTTACACTTTCATAATGCTTTTTATCTCAGTTTCGGGGTTAACTATTTGCCGATAGATGGGACCCTAACATGTGCTACCAAACCTGGTCAGGGTGGACCTGGGAACACCATCAATTAAGAGGTGGTTCCACGCTCCTCAAAGCCTCCTGATCAGAGGCCTTGCTGTTGGACGTAGTTTATCGTCTTACTCTGGAAGCGGATGTAGTTTATCGTCATACCCAGGAAGGTCAGTGTGAGAGAATATGAGAAATAGAAAACATGATTAAGGAGAGGGAAAGATAAAATACGGGGATTTAAAAAATTCAAACAACTAAAACTTTATAAAAATATCTTCCACTCGTAGGGATTTTCAAAAACACACCATCTGAACAGAACGTGTGAATTCGCTTTGCTTATACCCATCGGCTGAAAAAAAAACGGTTCTCATACAATCACTGGAGTTAAGCAACATCGAGCCTGGTCAGTATTTAGATTGGGGGGATAACGGTATTGTATTGTAACCAACCTCCTATAATCCGTTTTAAATAATCTCCAATAAGTGTATAAGCCGCGAAAAAGCAGTCAATTAAGTTTGAGTCATTTCTCATACATAATATTACGGTACGACTAATATTTGGATCAGCTTATATATTGTTGTCTAGGTACCTTCACAGATTCGAGATACCTAACGTTTAAAATGATTTTTTTTAAATGAAAAATCTTTCTTGAAGCTTTCATTTTAGTTTTAATTTCAAGCCAATAGATTAAATTTAATATTTCCAATAAGCAAAATACTTTGCTGTATTTCAAAATGAATTCCAATTTATTGAAAGGAGTTCTCTCGCTTCGAAATTGCTAAAATTATTGATTATAGCGCCATTTTTATTGTCATCAGAAAGTAATTGTGTTTATTAAAAAAAAATTTCAAAAAGTAAAATATATACTTTTTGAACCTTTATTTGAGGAATAATAGCTGATTTAAAGAATAATTAATCTGATTTGAAACAAATATTATTTACTTTAAGTTTGAAATATCGTAGGATTGCATTTTTTTAACACGCCGGTAGCTGCTTATTTAATCTGTTCATGTGTTGCCAGCTTGATGCCTGATGTTTATCGATTGTTCTAGGGGGCTTTATCCGTAAAAGGGTAATTGAAGAATAACCTCAGCGCATTTTATATATAACTAGTAAGCTTCGCCCGCTCACTATCGCTTCGGAAAGTAAGATATATTTACTACTTGAAATCCCTGAAACAAAAATTTTAAATGAACATTTCATTCATAAATTGGCTTGTTAAGGAAAGTTTTACAAATAGATGCCAACTTATTGAAGGCCAAGTAAAATGCAAATTTCAAACACTTTTCTGCTCTATATAAGACGATATTCCTAAACAGAACTATTTTTTATCTGAAAATCAAAACAATCCTCGAATAAAAGAACAGTAATAAAGGACAGTTAATTAATGAAATAAACGTTTTAAAAAATCAATATGCAAATTAGTTAAACCTGAAGAGTGATATTGCCTAGAAGTAGATTATATATAATACAGATATTGAGCTATTTTAGAGTAATTTCATGTCTACTTATCATCTCTCAGTTGCGTCTCTGTCTGGGCTCATGGGCTTCTCTGTCAAAAGACAGAGGGGCAACTGAGGAAAATAATACTGAGAAGTGCCCAGCTCTGGAGAACAGCTTCCTGAGGCCGCGCCCTCCCATTGAACCAGAGGGAGGGATCGGTGCTCGCTCCGAGGTGAGCACAACCGACGGTTGCGGGGGGCTGAGGGCAATTTTTGTTCCTGTCCCGGGTGTACGCACTCGGTCCCCACATAAAAATAGACCTTGTGTCACATCTCGTCCTAGTGGCGGGACAGAGTAAATACCGCGTATAAATTACTATAAAGTATAGTTATTTTTTTTATACCCCAAGAATTCGTTGGATAATTGAGCTTCAATTTCGCATTTATTCATATAGATTCCACAATATAGGTTTTACTTAATTAGCTATCATGTTTCTCTAGCTCTTCAAATATTGAATGCATAACTAATTCTAATTTATATTTTCCCATTTTTACACCATATTAATTTTATCTTATAAATTGTCGCTAACCAAAATTTCGAATATTCCAAAAAGAATTTAAAAAAATAATTAAATAATCAAAAAATACTTTCGTCTTTCCTCTTCATAATAGCGTAAAGATTTTGACGATAAAACCTAGTTTTATCAAGTTTGTGGTATTTTTTCATCATAGTATGCTCTTTTTTTCGGCGATTTTGTGGACGTATCTATGTTGTTTCAAACAGTAGTAATACCTTTCATTTGAAGTAAGTTCGCTTCAATCTTTTGTGGGTTTGTGTCGCTCTAATCAAACTTATTAAATATCGATAAGAAATGAGAGAAGTCTAGAAAAGAGAAGAAAAAACGTAGCAAGAGAAAAGATTAGAAAAGAAAAAAGAGATATTCTACCACAAAAGACGGTAAGTAACTGAAGCCAAGAGGGCTTTGCGTTTGTTTTATGGTGACAGTTAAGTTGACGCAGCTTTTGTTAAGTCAGATGCACTGAAGCGAAAGCCTGATACCGGATGCTTCGCCATTGCCATGGATTTAAAAAGGGGATCATGGCGACGAAAGGTTGTTGAAATATACAGAAGGCCATAATGGAACGAAAAAAAAAAACCCAGAAGAAAGCCAATAAAAATGAAGTTTTGGAACATTAGAATAAAAAGCAAAAAAAAAAGAAGAAAAGAATCACCCGAAAAAATCGGGGCGGGAACAAATGCCATCGTTAATCTGTGCAGAAAGTCGATGAGGGGTAAAGAAGGGATTTCGCACCGTCAAGGGGCGAATTTCACAACAGGCGAGAGTGATTTGTCGCTGGCCATGTGCGGTGAATTTGGGAGTGAAAACGGGGAAATAACGTCACCTGACACCATCTATCGTGCCTTTTTCCTTGTCCCCGTTGCCAGGACGAACGGGATTTGAAGTTTGACAGGAAGTGCCGTCACGTCAGAAATACGTCATTTCCATTTGACGTCGAATGTCAAGATAGTAATCCGTAATGAAATGCCGGCATTAAGAGATGTC
>OZ038494.1:24613822-24791322 GCA_964036315.1 Acanthosepion esculentum | reverse complement strand
ACAGTGCTTTCATTACAATTCCAATAGAGAACAATAACAAAGTTAGATAGCTATATAGAAAGTAATTACAATCAATACACAAAAGAGAATTACAGAACGTGGACTTTAAAAATGTGAATAATATTATAACATTTTATAAATTGGCGTAAGGCTATATTTCATCTGCTTGTTTCCTCACATTATATCAGTAGAACGGAATAACCCGTCTCGTGAAACATTCATTTCCTAACAGTTTTTTTTTATTTATCCTGCCCAAAAAGTGATGTAACTGCAGTAACATTGATTCGACTCACGTTCAACAACGTTCCACGATGTCACAAAACCTCTTGATTTCCACCGGTATTTCAGCCAATTCCTCCTGACAAGTGCCTCTCAAACCAGCAAGATTTGTTGGACTTCTCTTTTGAGCACGGGCTTTTACTTCCCACCATAAATTCTCTGCAGGATTCAAGTCATACTCAGTCAGCCCATGAGCTTAATCTGCTTTTGGAAACGTGTCGACTTAGCTACATAT
The DNA here is from genome assembly GCA_964036315.1 of Acanthosepion esculentum. NCBI lineage: Eukaryota > Metazoa > Mollusca > Cephalopoda > Sepiida > Sepiidae > Acanthosepion > Acanthosepion esculentum. Next base: position 24,790,808 of record OZ038494.1, on the reverse strand, counting down.
TTAGGATCGTTGTCCTGTTGATATAAGTTTTGAAAGCTTCAAGACTTTGGTCGATAATTGCAGATGCTATTCCAAAACTCTGTTGGTATGTATACCATCCATAAATCACGTAAAACTAGCCAGCTCTCCCGTCTCTGGAAGCAAAACAGCTTCATAATATTACACAAATTTCAGTGAAGCCTTATTCTCAGCGTGCTGTTTTTGCTTTGAACACAAAGCTCATTTCACAACTATTGTTCCACTTTTACACATATTTCCACCAAACAATTCAAAGAATTCCAAAATAGAGAGATTTTTCCAAGTACTCAATCGCAAATATTTAACGTTCCCAAATCAAACAGGATATTTATATGGCTATCATATCTGACGCCAAACTCGTTTAGAAATGTCAAAACTCTCAGTGATCTAAATATCTAAATGCTTTCTCAGATCAATGATTAAAAACGGCATGAAAGGAGTGAATCTTTTAAGTCTGAAACAAGGCCAATATCTCAGAAAATCCTATAGAATGGCACTTGAAAATCACCAATGAAGAACTTGTGAAGATGTGTCAAACAAGGCCAATGCCTCAGCAAATCCTATAGAATGGCACTACATTTTCCCATTCTTCATGACAAAATTCCTTTAGTTAATGCAGGTTTTACAAGTTTCCTGTTTGTTTCAGCTCTCTCCATAAATTTTCAATCGGATTGAGACTTGGAGAACAATAAAATACAATACTCGCCAGCGGCGTGAAGTAGGTAAACCACTGCTAGTGGTGGACTGCTTAGCATATTACCCCCACTTAAAATAGTGTCCAACGTATTTATGAGGATTGGGATATGCCCATTAGTGTTCATAGGTACAGTATATAACAATATAAGTTCTAAACGTTGAATTGATGTAACTATATCAAAAAGGCCTAAAAATATGTTTGTAATATGCTCTAAACTTTTGCATGGCACTGTAATATAATCAAGTTATAAAAAGTGATAGATCAAACAAATAAGATATAATAAAGAAATTAAAAAGGGAGGAAGACGAGCCAATAAAATAAATCGTTTTTATTTTATTAATGTATATATATATATATTTATTGGTTTGTTTCCTTCTCTTCCAAAAACACCCGGTCTTGGCCGCATGTAGGTAGATCAGTACAGCCAATAATACCCGATTTATAATATCGAATAACCCAAGTGAAGTCTTGATTAGGTGCCGTTAACTGGGGGGAACTTATATAAAGCACGTCCTAAAGCTAGTAGCAAATTTTATTCTGGGTGCGGGCCGAATATTGATCATATTCGGTCGGGTCGCCCATGTAAGAAGTCTGTTGTTTATTTAGACCCGAAACTTCTAGTGACAAGGGAGCAACAACACTGACGACGCACCTAGATTCGGCACTTAAAGGTGGATTTTTAATAATCAAGATGGTGACTTTCCACCATGTGTTAACCAAAACGTTTGGAAGGAAATTCCCATCAATACCAGAAAGAGCGTTAATAGCTGATTTGAGAAGTTCAATTCCCTGAAAAATATTGTTGATTTTTTTTTGCCATATTATTTGTAGTGAGTTTCAATTGCAGTTATAGCTAGGGACTAAGGTGTATCTTTTGAAAACGCATACAAACACACAAAAATATACAAGATGACTCAGTTCTCTGAGGACATGCCTTTTAATATTTCTAGGAGGAAATAGGTTCGCCTACCGTTTGGTTCACACTCCTCTCCTGTCTTTTGAACGGAAGTAAAGTTTTATCCCTTGTTTCCTGCTTAGGATTGGTTTTGCGACTCTTTCTAAAGTCTTCTAATTCTCTTTCACTCCCAGTAAACATTTGTGTCTTAGTGACATTATTACCTTCTTCTTGGTAAGTGCCGATTATGTAAACCGTTTGAAATGCCAGCATAATAACCAGAAGCAAGCCAACTATGCCATCTTAGCTCAGCGCCCACCATCAAAACGTGCTGTCTGCAACAAGGTCTGCAGATCGTCATCTGAGCTGAGAGAGCACATGGTGGTGATTATGAGAGTATTAGACCATACAGATCCAATCAAGGATACAAAGTTTATCTGTCATATCTTCCTGTTACCCATGCAATCGTTTGATGGTCCCAAGGGTCATCTTAGAGGTCAAGGGAACCGAAACGAGACGGAAACTATCGCAAGTGATGCAATAGGTGAGAGTGTGGCTCTCACTTGAGTAAGATATTGTAATCACCACGTATTACAAAAAGTGGCTAATTAATTTTACCGCTTCTAAAACGAAACTGCTCTCTATAAATCAATGAAAAGAACCTTTTTTTGTATTCCATCAGCTTACCTCTAGGAGATCAAGTCATTGCTCCATCTTCGTTGAAAGTTTTCCACTGTCATGAAGTCGAGTAATTATATCGAATCATTTGCTGTCTATTGCCTGGAAAGTAGTTTACTATGAACTAGACAAGTTCTCTCACCAAAATCTAACTTGCGCCTTGTCAGTATCTAGATGAGTGACCGCTCTGGGAATATCAGGTGCTGTAAGTTTGGATGCGCGGGATGTGTGATGAACTAGCAGCCATATCACATTGAAACTTTGGATTCTTGTACGGTCACCAAAGTTAAGCAACCTAGGCCTGGTCAGTATCTTGATGGGTGACCGCCCTGAGAATACCAGGTGCTGTAAGTTTGGATGCGCGGGATGTGTGATGAACTAGCAGCCATATCACATTGAAACTTCGGATTCTTGTACGGTCACCAAAGTTAAGCAACGTAGGCCTGGTCAGTATCTTGATGGGTGACCGCCCTGAGAATACCAGGTGCTGTAAGCCTGGATGTGCGGGTTGTGTAATCAGCTTACGGCTATATCACGTTGCAATACTGAATTCCAGTTGCAGTCTGGTTTGTTATATTCGCATATGTATCTATCTATCTGGTGTGGTGCCTCTGCGATATTTTCAACGTCGGCCGGGTCAGTATCTAGATGAGTGACCGCTTGAGTATACTAGGTGCTATGAGCTTGGGTGTGCGGGTTGTGTAATGTTCTTACGGCTATATCACATTGCAGCAATGAGTACCAGTTGCGTTCGAGTTTGTTATATTCACACGAGCAAATTGTCTAGGGAAAGATATGGGTCCTCTTTATTATATCAGAAAAGTTGTCTTTTAAAAAATATACATCGCTTTGAATAAGCTCCAAAAGATTGATGAATCGTAAATAACAAATAAATCAATCTTAATCTATTCATATCTATCTATCTATCAATCTATCTATCTGTGTGTGTTCAGATATATTCATATATCTATCTATAGAGTTTGTTCATATCTATCTATCTATCTATCTATCTATCTATCTATCTATCTATCTATCTATCTATCTATCTATCTTTGTACGTTCATATCTATCTATCTATCTATCTATCTAAGTGTATCCAGATCTATCTATCTGAATCTGTTCGTATCTATCTATCTATCTATCTATCTATCTATATATATATATATATATATATATCTGTCTGTGTCCAGATATATCTATTTATCTATCTATAGAGTTTGTTCATATCTATCTATCTATCTATCTATCTATCTATCTATCTATCTATATCTGAGTGTATCAAGATCTATCTATCTATCTATCTATCTATCTATCTGAATCTGTTCGTATCTATCTATCTATCTATCTATTTATCTATCTATCTATCTATCTATCAGCTTGAATACATTACCAATTATTCCTGGTTCTTGCGTTCCTATCAACTTTCTCTTGTGTGTGCCGTGTCCCTTCAGGTCCTTGGCGATCATGGCTCTCCACAATTCCCTGTCCTTTGTAGCTGTTTTGTGTTTTTCTTAAAAAATGTTCTTTTTTTTACTAAAATGTTCAGTCAATACAAAGAAAAAGTGTCCCTAAGTTAGACGGTTACTGAATTGGATTTTTGTATTGACAGATTATGAAGACATGTAGCAAAGATAACCTGAAATTTACCATAGACTTGAATAGGTTAAGTTAGTATCTATCGGGGAAGCATCCTCTGGTGGGAGGTGTCTGTTCCAAAAAGTAGCGTCCCTTGAGGGCAAGTGGTGCCAAATGAACTTCCTCCTTACCAGTGGAATACGAACAGAATGGAAAAAGGATCTGATTTAATACCATATGTACCTTATTTTTGTAACGCCAACGCTCAAGGCTAAATACAAAGAAAGATACTGCTATGACTTAAAAAGAAGAAAGGAAAAAAAGAAAAAGTTAAGCAACGTCGATCCTGATCAGTACCCAGATGGGTGACCGCTTGGGAATACTGGATACTGTAAACTCGGATGCGCGGGTTGTGTAATGTGCTTGCATCAATATCACATTGAAACTTCGGTTCTCTTAGGAAAACCAAAGTTAAGCAACGTCGTCCTGGACAGTATCGAGATGAGTGGTCGCTTTGGAATACCAGGTGCTGTAAATTTGGATGCGCAGGATGTGTAATGAACTAGCAGCTATATAACATTGAAACTTTGATTCTCGCACGATCACCAAAGTTAAGCAACGTCAGCCTGGTCAGTATCTAGATGAGTGACCGCTCTGGGAATGCCAGATGCTGTAAGCTTGGGTGTGCGGGTTGTGTAATCAGCTTACGGCTATATCACGTTGCAATACCGAGTTCCAGTTGCAGTCTGGTTTGTTATATTCACATATCTATCTATCTATCTATCTCAGTCTTTTCATTATCTATCTATCTATCTATCTATCTCTCTCTAAGCCTGTTCATATCTATCTATCTATCTCAGTCTGTTCATATCTATCTATGTATCTCAGTCTGTTCATATCTATCTATCTATCTATCTATCTATCTATCTATCTATCACAGTCTGTCCATATCTATCTATCTATCTATTTGTTTTGAAATGTAATGTACCTTAAAATGTTTAAATACAATGTACCTTATAATTTTAAAAAGAACTTTAGCGTACATTATAAAGTATAAATTTAAAGTATCTTATAAGTTATTTTAAATGTAAAACACCTAATAAAGTTTCATGTCCTTTAAAAACCTTCATAAAGAAGCAAAGATATACGGGTAGCTTGATTGCCATCCGGGCAGAAAGAGAAACTCGGAGAGATGGGCCATTTTATAACGTTCACTTTCACACTATTGCTCACGACTTTATCTCTTCTTCCTGCAGCTAATCTGTTAAAGCTATGGGAAACTGGATTCGCTAGCCTTGGTTAGCAGCTAGTCTAGGAGAAGGAAACGATTGAATGCCTTTGTTCTAAAGTCAAGAATAAAAGGAAAATATAAAGAAGAACAATCAGAAGGAAGGAGAGAAATAAAAGCAGGAAGAATGATAATCTTTTTAAAAGAGAGAAAGCAGGAACATATATAAATAAAAGAAAGAAAAAAGAGGTTTCGAAACGTAAAAATGAAGGAAAACATGAAAAAAAGAAAGAAAAATTAAAAGAAAGGAATGAAAGTAGGAAGCGTGTCCGAAAATCAAGCAAGAAAGAAAAGAAAGAAAAAATATTCGAAAAGATGAAAAGAGAAAAAGTAAGGAAAGCGAAAAAGTAAGAAGAAGGAAAGAAAACAGAGAATCTTCACATGACAAAAAAGGGAAACAATGACTGTTCGAAAATAAAGAAAGAAAAGAAAAACTAATAAAAACACGAGGAAGAAGAAAAGAAAGAAAGAAAGAGGGTAAGAAAAACATATTCGAAAAGATGAGAAGCGAAAAAGCAAGGAAAATAAAGAAAGAAAAAGAAAGAAAAAGAAAGAAAGAAAAAGAAAGAAAGAAAAAGAAAGAAAAAAGAAAGAAAGAAAGAATAAGAAAGAAAGAAAAAGAAAGAAAAAGAAAGAAAAAAGAAAGAAAGAAAGAAAAAGAAAGAAAGAAAAAGAAAGAAAAAGAAAGAAAGAAAAAGAAAGAAAAAGAAAGAAAAAGAAAGAAAGAAAGAAAAAGAAAGAAAGAAAATGAAAGAAAAAGAAAGAAAGAAAGAAAAAGAAAGAAAGAAAAAGAAAGAAAAATAAAGAAAGAAAAAGAAAGAGAAAAAGAAAGAAAGAAAAAGAAAGAAAGAAAAAGAAAGAAAAAAGAAAGAAAGAACGCAATATCTTCTAATGTAAAAAGAAAACTGTTCGAAAATTAAGAAGTAAAATGGAAAACAAACAGAAAGAAAGATAGAAAGAGAAAAAAAGGAAAACATTCGAAAAGATTAAAAACTAAAAAAGTAAAGAAAAAAAAGTAGAGAAATAAAGAAAAGGAAAGAAAGAAAGAAGTGAAAGAAAAGTATTCAAAAAGATGGAAAGCGAACAAAGTAAGAAAAGAGAAAGAAAGAAAAAATAAATTAAGAAAGAACGGAGAATCTTCTAAAGTAAAAAGGAAAAAGAAAACAAAGACTCTTCGAAAATAAAAAAGGAAAATAAAAAAATAAACAACAAGAAAGAAAGAAAGAAAGAAAGAAAGGAAATCGGATAAAGTAAGAAAAAAGAAAGAAAGAAAGAAAAGAAAGAAAAAAGGCTGTTAGAAAATAATGAAGGAAAAGGAAAAAACAATTAACAACACGAAAAAGAAAGAAAGAAAGAAAAGAACTTTCGAAATCAAAGTAAGAGAATAGCATTAAGAAAGTAGGGTGGATAATAAAAAAAGAAAAAAGCAAAAGAGGAAAATGTAAAAGCGGGTAGAAAAAGAAAGAAGAAAAGAAAGAAAAAAGTAGAAATCCAGAAGACAAAGAGAATATGAAAGGAAGAACGAAAGAAAGAACAGTGATCTACACAAAACAAAAGAAAGAAAAAAAAAGTTAAAAGGTGCGAAGAATCACAGACGGGATTTATTTCATTGAGAACATCGTACACGAAGAATGAATGAATGATTTGATGTAAGCGTTAAGCTTTCTTTTTAATCTGGCACCCTATTCTCCCCAAGGATACGTTGTCAGAATAAGTAATACAATAAAAGGTAACTTCATACTTTTTTGCTGCCCATTCGAGTTCATAAAGCAACGATAACTGATTCGAAAACGTCATCGCCTGCCGACTGTCTCGTTGGTGCTGAGGCAAAAAAAAAGAAGCAAAACCAAAACGAAAAGAAACAAAAGACAATGACAAGAAAAAAATAATTTGTTAAATCCTTCAGAACATCTAACGAAATTAACACGCAATAATATACTTGCAACATCATAAGAAAAATTCTCTACTGCCATATTGTTTTTTTTTTCAAAAGGAACCTAATCACGAAAAGGAGGAAAGCTAATGCGCATGCGTCAAATGCAGTCCTATGAGTGTCATAAAACGGAATCCGATGGTGACCAATGATCGTGCATAGAATGTTGTGATTATGTTTTTTTTATCTATGTACGGGCAGTAGAGTGTGCATGCGGACAAATTAGAAAAATATATCCGTTTATGGAAGTGAGTAACGAAAAAAGGAAACGTTGAAAAGACTTCAAATAAAGGTATACGGCGGTTTACGTTCAATTCGCAGTGAGAAATAGAGCCAAGGCCCATGTATACTCGTCGTTTTGCCTAAGTACCTTTGCAATATATATCGGAGAGAGTGGCAAATGCGGAGGGTGGGTACGCGTTGTAACATTCGCTAGTAAATGACTTCTTTTTCTTTTATGTTTCGTATCCCTTCAGGACGTAGGCAATCATGGCCATCCACATCTTCTTGCCCCTTGTAGCTCTTAATAAGTTTTGTTTTTTTGTTATGTTTGTTTTTCTTGCCAGAAAATACATTACATATTTATGTCTACCATTCACCCTTGCTTTGAATATTCCTGCTACATCTGGTCGAGCGCCACTGCAAGATACTTAGAGATTCTTAATCAAATCCAAAGAAGAATCTGCAATGTTATTGGTACTGACCTGACATCTCGGTTTTAGTGACTTCCCCACCACCGTAACGTAGCTTCCCTGTGCCTTTTTCTACAAATATTTCCAAGTTAATTGTTTTGAGGGAAATTTCCTTTGTGGCGCCATGATTTTACGAATTTAAGCTCTGTGCTAGACTGGCAACAGTGTCTCTTCAATGTACAGTAAGTTCTATGCTAAAAGTTTCTTCTGCCGCAATTCTCGCCCGTCGAACTCGCTTCCGGTTCCTTCTTCCCTAGTCAAATTTGATCATCAAAAAATTAATGCAATCAATCGTTATTTTAATTCTTATTCTTTTATTGTCCTCATTCATTAATAGTATTTTCCTTATATTCTCTAACATCCAGTAGCCTCTTGCGTCCTAGTGACTTTATTGCCTTGCTTGATGGGACATGTTTGAAAACAAATTGTTAACGGGAGAGCCGAGTTGTAATTCCAATTGGGTTCGTTATATTCACTTACGCGCGAATAGACTTGGGAAAGGCATGAACCCAACACTTCTTCCCCAAGATATGGGTTAATTACTAAGACTTGTATCACTAAACCATTATTGTACTCCATCACATTCTTTTAATCTAAAAATATTTTCTTAGCTTTAAATAAACGGCAATGGGTTGATAAACCAGAGAAGACGATTTAATCTATCTATCTATCTATCTATCTATCTATCTATCTATCTATCTATCTATGTTTTTTTCTGTCTGTCTGTCTGTTTCTCTGTCTCTGTCAATCTGTATGTATGTCTGTCTGTCTCTTTCTCTCCCTCTCTCTCTTTCTCTCTCTCTCTCTCTCTCTCTCTCTCTCTATATATATATATATATATATATATATATATATATATATATATATATAAAAGTGAACATAGAAGTCAACACTTAGAGGCGAAAGTCTGTTTCATGCTAGATGCAATCGTCAGGCCACGAGTGTTGTTATTTTTCTCGGCTATTTATATATAAGTGGTGCATTGTGGGTAGTCTATTTTGGCAAATATTTTACCGGAAGTCGTTTATTTGTTTATTTGTATCAAATTATTTGTTTTTTATACTTTATATTTATTTTATTTTTTATTTTGATCGGTGTTTTTATTAACGTAGTAAAATTTTGTTTATATAGCGTAATGTGGGTGTCTATTATGGCGGCTATTTTACCGGAAGTCGTTTATTTGTTTATTTATTTGGGTCATATTATTTTGCTTGTTTTTATTTATTTTTATTTTTTATCTTATATATTTATTTATTTATTATTTTTATTTTGATTGGTGTTTTTATTAACGTAATAAAAATTTGTTTATATAGCTTATTTAATAGTTTTGTTTTTGTTTGGGAAGATAAAGCTATTTGTTGAACTTTGGGATTGATCGTTGTGGTTTGTTCTGACTATTATTTTGGCGGGAACAGTTTTTAATTGATTTATTTGGATTGATTATCTTTATTTGTTTTTATCTAAACGGCTAGTTTATTGGTATCGGTTGTTAGTTTATTTATATATTTTAACACAAAAATATTGAAATTCTTTTAAAAAATATTCGAGGTCAATAAATTGTAATAAGCTTTACAATATATGAGAAGTAAATATAGTTTTACTTAAAAGCATTATTTCCTAAGAGTTACACCACTGAAACTGAAATTTAAAAGATTTAAAAACTTTATAAATTATTTGATTTAAAATTATAAAACAAATGAAAACAAATCTTGTGAAAGTTCATTTTTCATCAAAGTCTTTTCTTGAGACAATATTGTCTTTAATATATTGGTTTGGTGTAAAATTATCAGGTGTATTTTAAACAATATCATGAAAAAAAGAAACATAACAATTGAACAATAATATTTTTAAATGATTATCCCGGAGCGTATGTTTATCGACAGACATTTTTATAACCTGAAAATAAAATAATATTTTTATTTAAAAAGTTATAAACAAAACAGCAATTTTTATTAACAAAATAGCAGCATGGCCGGCATTCCCCGTGCTTGATACAAAAATCGTACGACTCATACAGCAATCGCTATCACATGACTTAAAATATTTTTGCTCTTCCTTGCCTTTAAAGGAGTGCCCTTTGCCTTGCTGATGTTGCTATATGCCTTACTTCTTGCCTATCTCACACTGCGAATATTTTCTAAGCTCTATACTAAACATTAAATCTGTTACGAAAAAAGAACTAAACAAAATGAACACAAAACGATCAGCTTTAAAAAAGGACTCGAAACTGGAAAAACCGAATGAAAAATGAATGTTAACAACAAATACTTTTTCACACCCAACACAGTTCTGCAGAATCAGAATCAACGTTGGGTTTAAGCAAGCGAATGAGCCAATTGGAGTAAAGTGCCATGCAGATTTAAATTTTTCCCACTTGTGACGAATTCAGCTATCGATTTTCTTTGCATGCTAGCATGCTAATTAACATTCGTGTCAGTCAGCTGTTGGCTCTCACGCTGGCCAATAGAATCTTCCTGCCTATTCGTGGCAGCCAGCTATAGGCTCTCACTCTGGCCAGTAGAAAATGGCCGCAAACTACATGAAAACTGCCGTAGAAGCATGAAAAAATCGATTATTTCCACTATCGATGGGACTTGGGAAATGCAAGGTCGGTCTTGGCCTTATAACTAACTGTGAGCATGTGCATGTAAATTTTGGTGCAAATCCTTCGAAAATTGCGGCCGTGGATTTGTTACATACATGCACACACACACACGCGCGCGTGCACACACACACACACACACATCCTGCCTTCTATAGATAGAGATAACTCACCTACAAAAACGTATGATGATTATGCAACAACCCGATATATATTATTCATAAAAACAATTAAAAGTTTATATAATTAATTAATGTCTTATTTTTATTGCGTTTTTTATTTTTCGATACAGAACAGATTTTCGGTAAGACGGGATACGATTTTGCAAAAAAAAAAAAAAAAAAAATTCGTTGATTTAAATTCTTCAAAGAATTTGGTTATTAACTAATATAGTCACTAAAATTATCTCGCTAAATTTCTTTTCATAAAATTAAGTAAGGGGGTGAAACTTATGTGCCGTGTCTTTTCGGGATGTAGGCGATCATGGCCCTCCACATCCTCCTGTCCCCTGTATCTCTTAATAAGTTTTCTCTTTTTGTTATTTCTCCCAAAAACCTCTTCTGCCATCCACGAGCTCAAGCCCATTAAACATATCATGCGTTGATTTCCCCTGTCTCTCTTTCCCTCGTCCGTCTTGTGAGTATCAAATTTTCTAAGCCCTCCTTAGTACGTGTCCCAGAAATTTCAGCTGCCTCTTCCTGAAGTTAAAGTATAAGTTTGTTTCCATTCTCTTCAAAACCTCGTCGTTGTTCACATGTTCGGCCCATGGTATCCTCAGCATCCTTCTGTAGAACCACATTTCTATTGCTTCAAGTCTCTTCGTCATTTTCAGGAGATTGTTCAGCATTCGCTGCCAAGCAGGAGGACAGATATCACTTAACAGTTAGAAACTTCCCGTCTCATAATTCTCTGCTTAGTTTTTGAATTGATTCTTTGGCCATCACAATACATCTTCGAATCTCAATGTTGCACTTTCCGTCACCTCTTGGAACATTCCACGATCTGTAAATTGCATTTTGGGCTCATCTATTTGTTAGTGACCATGCATTTCGTGTATCTATCTATCTATCTATCTATCTATCTATCTATCTATCTATCTATCTATCTATCTATCTTAGTTCATTATCTAAGTTCATTATCTATCAATCTCTCTCTCTCTCTCTCTCTCTCTCTCTCTATATATATATATATATATATATATATATATATATATATATATATATATATATATATATATATATAATATGTATGTATGTATGTATATTACACATACACGCACACACACATATATATATATATATATATATAATTTATATTTATATTATTTATATATTATCTATGCGCGGTACTTATTGGAAACCGCTCAATATCAGTGATAGAACTAACATACTTAGTTGTATTGATATGAGTTTGGGATCCTGGGTTTCATGCCCTTGCAATCGTCAGACAAGGGCGTGAAACCCAGGGTCACATACTCACATTAACACAACTAAGTATATATATATATATATATATATATATATATATATATATATATATATATATATATATATATATATATATATGTATGTATGTGTGTTTATTGTCTATCTATGCTAGTTCATTATCTATCCCCAGATTGTTCATATCTATTTATGATTCTTCGAAAAACAAGTGCCCAATATACAAATTACAAATCAGAAATACCAAAATCAATATATATATATATATATATATATATATATATGAGTAAAGTATTATGAAAAAGAAAAATAATCGCTAGAAACAAAGAAACTGAACTGTAACGTTATATCAGTCCTCCTATATAACAGTGAATGCTCGACAATCTCTTCACAGATGAAGAAGAGACTTGAAGCAACAGAAACAAAGAAAAGAGTACTGAACGGTTATGTAATATCAGTCATCCTATATGACAGTGAATGCTGGACAATCTCCTCACAGATGAAGAAGAGACAGATCTGCTCACAGATGAAGAGTCTTGAGGCAAGAGAAATGTGTTTCTACAGAAGGGTGTTGAGAATATCATGTGTCAGACATGTGAGCAATGACAAAATTTTAGAGAAAATGAAAACAAAAGTAAAAATACCTAGTATCAGGAAGAGAAATTGAAATCTCTATGCTACATAATGAGGAAAGGGTGATCGGAAAATTTGATACTCACTAGAGAGATTGAAGTCAAGTGGGACAGAGGAAAACATGTATAACCCATGTTACAGAATGCGAAGGCAAGAGCAAGAATGGTCAGTGATTGTCCGGAGTGCCGCGTGGGTGGTGCATTCTGACCGTGATCGATTGCCTTTGTCTGCGTTTTAAATATGTCCAAAACGGTGCGAATTCAACAGAGTTTCAATTCTGAAGCGTCAATATGCCTCTCACATTCAGGTTTGCCGTCGGCTTATACCACCCGCGGAGGGACGCTGAGCCAACGTATGACATACGGTCCTGTCACGTCAATCCTACTACTGCCTCATAGAATCCAAGCTGCCGATCTTAATAAAAACGAATACCAAAAGTAAATGACCCATTTCGTTGACACTGTTCCTGAGATGCCGCAGAATGCATCACCTACCTAGCGAGGTTAAGGTTGGATCGCAGAACCGAGTTTAGAAGATAAAAGTCGTTAAGAGCTACAAAGGAGAGGAAATTGTTCAGACCCATGATCGCCTACGTCCTAAAAGGACATAAGCAGATGAAAAACATCTCAATATTCTTATCGATCTATCCATCTATTTCTTTAAATGAGCCTTTCGAAGTAGCGTAATGGTTAAGAAGATCGTCTCGCTAGATCAATTACTATTGAGATTGTTCCTTACAAAGTGTTCCAATATTTTCACCAGCCTTGTGCCACACATAAGCTACGTTTATTAAATCGTTATCTATCTATTATTAAGTGACATAACATGTTCTTTTGGAAAGGGTTCTTCATCGCATCGATTTTGTTTTACAGCATATCAACCCCAATGTGTTATTTAATGTCGACAAGATTTTTATTGCTGCTAATATCTATCTATCTATCTATCTATCTATCTATCTATCTATCTATCTATCTCAGTTTGTTTATATCTATCTATCTATCTATCTATCTATCTACCACAGTATATATTGGTTTGATTTAGTTTGTTTTACGGAATATCAACCTCAATGGGTTATTTAATGTCGACAAGATATTTATTGCTGCTAATATCTATCTATCTATCTATCTATCTATCTATCTATCTATCTATCTATCTATCTCAGTTTGTTTATATCTATCTATCTATCTATCTATCTACCACAGTATATATTGGTTTGATTTAGTTTGTTTTACGGCATATCAACCTCAATGGGTTATTTAATGTCGACAAGATTTTTTATTGCTGTTAATATTTTTTTCCAAAAATGTATTGCTGGTACGAAAACATATTTTTACACTTTCATAGTGTTTTGACTCCAGTATAGGGTTTAACTATTTCCCCATAGCTGGGACCTTAGCAGATACTAATAACCCAGGTCAGTGTGGACCGGGGAACACCAGCAATTAAGAGGCGGTTCCACGCTCCACAAAACCTCCTGAATAGAGGCCTGGCTCTTGCATGTAGTTTATAGTCATACGCAAGACGCGGATGTAGATTATCGTCTTACCCAGGACACCTCATTTTGGGTGGGTGGGTTTTTTTTCTTACCCCTCTGCAGAGGCGCAGTGGGTGTATTCTGAGGTCCCAGACGACAGGGCGCTCGTCGCGTCGAAATGTTTTGATATTTTTCCTTTTACATCATTATCAACAAATTTCAGAATTCTGATATTTGGTCACTGAAATTCTATTTATTGGAAAGAAGAGTCAGGAGAGTCGTCAGCAACCATTCGTATATAACAGGGGTCGGCAACCTTTTGCTGATTATGTGCCAACAGCATACATATTTTTATACAAGTCAAGGTCAATATACTTGTTCTACAATATATTTTTCTATAGTAATATATAGTATAATGATTTTCCAAGCGTAGATTGGATGTGGCACAAGGCCGAAAGTGAGGATCGAACTCACTACTCAGTCGTAATTGTTCTAGTGAGACGAACTTGCTAACCATTACACTACCTCGGGATGCCCAAAGTGATTATCGAAGCGTAGCTCAGATGTGGCACAAGGCCGAAAGTATGGCGCACACAGTGAGGATCGAACTCACTACTCAGTCGTAATTGCTCTACCGAGACAAGCTTGCTAACCATTGCACCACCTCGAGGTTCCCTAGTAATATATAGTATATATACTATAGTATATGTTAAAATTGAAACAGCTGAATATCTTTGCGTTTTAGCAGTTATTGGTTCGGACTTCGTGATGTCATTTGCCGCTGCGTGCCATTGGATATTACGTGGCGTGCCGTACGTTGCCTGGTATATAACAATTTCTTTATCGAACGATCTACTCTTAGCTTGCTTCTATTCATATTTTTAACGTTATTCATAATTCTTTATTTTCAGTCCCTTCTTATTTTCATGGGATCTGCGTGTCGCATAGAGAGTATTGATACGAAATGTTGGATTGACATGCCCGGGTTCAAATTCAAGCCAGTGCTGTTTGGCCCGTCATTCATCGCTGCAATTAGCAGCCAATAACGAGTCAAATTTTACTTTTAAGGTTTGGTTGTCAACCAGTATAGGAGAAGGAAAACTTTGAATTCAATTTGGGTGCCAATTCAGTGTTACGGGACCAAAAACGGGAAAGTCTCTACAGTATTCATATTTTTGTGTGAGTAAAAAAAATACTGTTTAAAGCAGGCCAGTCTGACATAAGGCCAATAATATGAACAGCTTGAGATCATTAAACTCACTACAGTCTGCGAAACTAGTTTTGTTGGCTCTCATGGTGATGGACAATGGCATTCAATCTCAATCTCTTTAAGTTTACGTTCAACCGTTATCTAACTTACATATCCCTAAAGTATGTACCGTAATTCCCCATGTATAATACGCATTTTTCTAAAAAATAATAAACAAAATCAGGGGTGCGTATTATGCACAGCTACAAAAGATCTTTAAAAAATTGCCGTAAAATAAAATAAGAATTATCATAAAACTAAATTAGAATAATATTATTCTATGTTTAAAACTATTTTTAAATAAGAGTAGGAAACGCTGGCCGTAATGAAATTGGAGAGGTACGATTTATAGGGGTTTGATTACCAAACAAGGAGTGCGCATTATGCATGAGTAGAAACATTTTTCCACACTTTCAGCATAATTTTAAAGATGCGTATTATGTGTGGAGGCGTATTATACATGGGGAATTACGTTATTTAATTCCTTCCACCCTTCAGGAACACTCTACCTTGAGTGGTCAGTGTGAACCGCGGAACACCAGCAATTAAGAGGCGGTTCCACGCCCCTCAAAACCTCCTGAATACAGGCCTTCTTCTTCTTCGATAGATAGATAGATAGATAGATAGATATCAACAGGCTGAGATAGATAGATAGATAGATAGATAGATAGATAGATAGATAGATAGATAGATAGATAGATATGGACATTGAAATATATATAGATATAGATGGACAGTTTGAAGTAGATAGATAGATAGATAGATAGATAGATAGATAGATAGATAGATAGATAGATAGATAGATAGATAGATAAATTTTGAGGAGCGTGGAACCGCCTCTTAACTGCTGGTGTTCCCAGGTCCACACTGACCCGGGGTATTAGTACCTGTTAATGGTCCAGCTATGGGTAAATAGTTAACCTCTAAACTGGAGTCAAAACACTATGATGGGTGGGTGTGGTTGGGTGCAACCAGTGGCAATCAAAGTCGCCCCACCAGCAATGGTCATAATGTTAACTTTGTAAACATTTATTCTTTCTTTCCTTCTATTTTCTTTTTTTTTCTTTCTCCACGTCACCCCTTTTCAAATTTTTATTTCTCTACCTATTCTTTGTCTTTCTTTTTTCTTTTTTCTTTCATTCTTTCTTTTTTCTTTCATTCTTTCCACCGCTTTCAAATATTTTCTTTCTTTCTTTCTTTCCACCACTTTCAAATATTCTTTCTTTCTTTCTTTCTTTCTTTCTTTCTTTCTTTCTTTCTTTCTTTCTCACATATCCCCCGTTTTATTTCTTTTTTCCATTCTTCCGTTCGTTCCCAAACTCCAATCATTTTAAAATTTTTATTTCTCTCCCTTTTCTTTCTTGATTTCTTGCTTTCTTTCTTTGCATCCCACAATTTTTATTCCATTTCCTGGCTCCAACTCCCTCTCCGTATTCTCCACACAAGCCGACCGGCTTACCGACTGACCAACTGACCTTCGACTAAACCAATTCTGAAAAAACGTCTGCGCCTGTCCAGTGTTCACTGATTTCTAGCGCTGTCCGTTGTCCAGTATGATAGTCTTGAATTCAGAACAGCCAGCGTCCGGACATTGAAGCGACGGGGAATACAAGAACTGCCCACAAATGTCAGCGATGCGACAACACGAGCTTTACTTTCTTCATTTTCTATCTTTATATGGCAAGTTCTTTGCGATTTCAAACGGCCTTTTTCCATTAGGCTTCTAAAATAGAAAGCGTGCTTTTAAAAAGAATTCGAAGGCGTGATTTAATGTATCTGGGGAGGTTACATATCTATCTATCTATCTATCTATCACAGCCTGTTAATATCTATCTATGATGAAAAATATGGAAAAGACAAAGCAAAATCCGAATATGCAAGTTTACTGTTTTAATGTTGTTTTACTGTCGACGTCAGACGTTTCGGTCTAGTAGACCATCTTCAGGACATTGTTATTGTAAACATATTTATATTTAAGTCAACATGAAGAGACGATAGACACAAGACTAGTTGGCTTCTAGGTCCCACCCTTTTACTGTTGAAACACTTAAATGCAACAGCCTCTTCTACTCCAACTTCTTTTCTCGCACTTCCTGACAGTGGAACTCCCTTCCTCCTACTTGCTTCCCCGATAGCTATAATCTTCAAATATTCAAATGTAATGTCAATCGACATCTTCGGATGGCTTGATCTTGAACCCCGTTCTTCTCTTTATCCTTTCCTCAAACACCCTCTTTACTCTTGCTCTCACTCTGTGTAAACCCCTTGCGTGCTAGTGGCACTCCCGCCTTGCTTGGGGTGATATGCTTAATTAAAAAGAATTCACGTTGAAACACCGGTCATCGATCGATCATAGTTAAGCAACGTTGAGCATTGTCATTGTCGAGATGTGTAACTTCTTGGATATACCAGGTGCTGTAAACTTTGATGTGCAGCTGGTGCAATAGATAACAGCCCGAAAAGAAAAATCGAAGAGCCGAGTTCCAATTCCAGTCGAGTTCGTTATATTCACTTCCGCACAAATACCCACTTCAGCATCCAGCTAAGGGTTACATAGTGGGAACTGTATCAAATATTCCTTATTAACGAGAGAGAAAAAAATCTGACAAATTCAAAAACATTCTCCGGCTTTAAATACCCTGAAAAAGTTCGATAAACCGTTAAAAAACAAAAAAACTGAATCAATAAAAGTTATTTAGCGCGGGTGTTAAAAAGCAAATTTACCAAAAATGTATATTCTTAAATGAATGTCTATGTATACATGTTTATGCGAATGCTCGTGAACGTCTAGACCAGTGTTTCTCAACCGGGTTCCGCAAAAGGTCCCCAAGGGTTCGACGAGAACAGGTGAGATAAGTGTTGTGGATTCCGGGAATGGAATCCTGCACAAATAAATAACCAACGCCAGTAATTGAGATAGAAGAAATACGTGTATTAAACGTAACAATACAGACTTGAAGTGAAGATTAGTAGTCCAGGAATGCGGGTTAGTAGAAAGTATATGTACAAGTCTCTGTAAGTGAAGCCGTAATTATCTCTCTCTGGACTCTCGTATAACTCTGTGAACACCCTGTGTACTGTCTCCGTATCTCTCACCCTGACTCAACATATCTCAACCATGACTCAACGTATCTCAACCTGCAGGTATTCTCTCTGTGAGTATAAGTATACTTTGGACGAGTCCATCTTGTGTACAAGGG
Organism: Acanthosepion esculentum; assembly: GCA_964036315.1. Taxonomy (NCBI): domain Eukaryota; kingdom Metazoa; phylum Mollusca; class Cephalopoda; order Sepiida; family Sepiidae; genus Acanthosepion; species Acanthosepion esculentum. Next base: position 24,772,432 of record OZ038494.1, on the reverse strand, counting down.
TCTGCCCCACAACAATAAGCTAAAGCAATTTTGACTTTTCATTTAATTTCATATACGTAATATTACCAAACACGCACAATATATTCTTGGTTATTGTAATATTGTATTATAGACATCATCCTATCTATCTATTATGTTATTAAAAAATATAACAATCTATTGCATTTTTATTTTTGTCGCCATTGTTTTAAATATATAATCTATTTTTTTTTCAAAGGATTAATTTATTAACCGGAAGGATACGCGAATCTTCCGACTCAGAAACCATTTTTGTCATTTTATAAGGGAGGCAAGGGAGAAAGTGAGGAGGGAAGTGTAAATGTCACGTAGCTTAGTGAGGAAGACGGGTGAATGTGTAAAGGAATCTCTTGCCATGCGCATCGTAAACTGTTGCTATCTGTATCAGTGTCTACTCGTTACTCCTTTTGTTTCCCCTAGAGACTTTACTTAAATACTCCTCAAAGGGATCAAGAAGCATGTTTTTATTATCGGCGGGAACGTTACTCGTTGATTAAAAAATATTATATACTTCTTTTCAAAGGATTAATTTATTAACCGGAAGGACACGCGAATCTTCCGACTCAGAAACCATTTTTATTTTTTATTTTTGTCATTTCATGATTGTCTGTCTTGGTGTTTGTTTCTGTCTGTGCTCCACACATAAAACACTTAATATGTAATGCATGATTGAATGACAACATAAATTAACAAACCCGACGTAACAATTTTACAACGAAGACGCTAAAGATGCCAAGAGGCTTAACACTGGATTTAAATTATAACTTTTGACAACCGCTGTATCAAGATGCCAATACTGGCCGACATCATTCAGCTTTCTATTGCATTTTTATTTTTGTCGCCATTGTTTTAAATATATAATCTAATATTTTAGGAAATTGAATGACAAAATGAGAAACGAAAACTGTTTCGTCTTTCAGACTAAAATAATGTTCATATTGATGAAATTTTATATATGCAAGAGGAGGAGGAGGAGGAGTGAAAATATAAACAAAAATGGCAGTTAATTATTCATTCAGAAGAAATGCTGGAGATGTAAGGACGGTAACGTTTAAATTTTAAATTACTCGCATCCGATCTGTCTACGTAAAGCCTAACCGAATTAATTCAGCATGTTTTTGTTTGATTTACTCTATCCAATAGTCTAATAATATGTATCCTAATAGCCTATATCAGCGTTTCTCAACCGGGGTTCCCTGGAACCCTAAGGTTCCGCAAACGGTCCCCAAAGGATAAGCTAATGAACTTTTAACTTTTTATTTATATCAGATATCAGAAAACTTCAAGTCTTATTAAATCCCATGTGGAGGAACTGTATATGAAAATTGAAATTTATGTTCCTTCCCTTTCAACAGGTGTATGATTGGGTGCAGGATACATATTCTGAATCTGCTGAGAATCTGACATTAAAAGAAAAGGAAGAGCTGTAATGTGATCGTACAAAAATGCCGGATAGTAGGTGTTGCAGTTGCAACAAACTACAGATTAAATCTGAAGGAATGAAACATGCCGGATATTAGGTGTTGCCATTGAAAACAAACTACAGATTAAATCTGAAAGAAAGTAAATAAAATACATGTATTTTTCCACATTTCTTAGGATGTTTGGAAATTGTGGACCAGGAAAATGACATTTTACTATTCGTTATCGGAGTACGGGAAATAAGGCAGCTCAGGGAAGCGTCTAGTGGAACTGGAAATTAAAGGAAATTGGGAACCGGACATTAGGACGTTCGGATCGATCTAGCTCTATGCTTCTCAACCGTGGTCCATATAGTGTCCATGTAGCATTACAATTGGGTCAACACACACACAAAAAAAGAAAAATAGAAAATTGGGGTCTATGGTAATATTTCAGTGGTCCATAGACCAATTTCACTTCGAAACGGATGTTACAAGTGAGCATTGGAATTTCTACAGTAATCTACGCCATATTAAAATAGTATTTTATTTACCAGATTTTTTGAAAAATAAATTTATTTTATAAACAAATCCAACGAAAAAATTCTTATATCATATCCTGTAAAGATGCTATTACTGCTTAGTGTGAATTGGAATTTTTACAGTTATCTACGCCATATTAAAATTGTATTTTATTTACCAGATTTTTTGAAAAATAAATTTATTTTATAAACAAATCCAAAGAAACAATTCTTATATCATATCCTGTAAATATGCTATTACTGCTTTTCTAATTTTCCTAGTTTGGCCTCGATGAGCGGCGATTTGCGCAACGATTGCTTGCATTTACGGTGGCTATTTGAAGAATTTGTACGGATAGATGTTTAGTGACCTACTCATATGCCACTTGGGTGACAATTCCTTTTCATGTTAATGCTGCTGATGTAGATAATTATTTGCAGGTGGACCGTCATTGAGTTTGAAGTGTGACGAAATATTGCAAGCAAAATTCAAAGATTGGAAGCATATTATATGGAACACAAATGGCACTGCTAAAAACATATCCACTATTATGAGAAAAAGCACAGCTCTACGTTTTTGCTTCCATCATCTTACCTTTTTGAATTGGGTTTTAGTCGTGTGTCTCACGATAAAGAGCCCGTAAGTGATTCGACATCGTGTAAAAGGGTGATCTTTGACTATTATTGCCATCAATGTAATGGAATATAAACTCGCAGAGCAGCATCTCATTGAATAAATCTGCACATTTTAAAATTTATTATTTACTCGCATATTTTAAAAATGGTTTATTATGAGTTATTTTACGAGTGTACATACATGTTACACAGAATTTAGTCGTTAAATACAATTTTATTTTCATTAAATTAATTTTACTTCAATATAAAAGATATTTACTATTTCTATAATACAATTCCTAAAGTTATCTATTAGTAAAAAAAATAAAATGAACTTTTTTTATCAAATGATTATTAGGCGATCATGTATCTTTCGATATATGACTGAAGAGGAAGATTTTTCCCGCAGTAGGTTGCCATTTCTTTCTGCAGTAGGCCAGTTGCTATCCAAGGAAGATAATTCTTTGCAGGTGGACATTTCATTGGGTTTGAAGTGTGACGAAATGTAACACTATTTAGAAACGGCAGGTTAATTAATCAATTAATTAACCACAGAAGTTAATTACGGGGATTACTTAAACCGATAGATAGAACGAAAGACATACTGAGCGATAACTTAAACCGATAGACATAACGAAAGACATACTGAGCGATATTCTTTTTGTTTTTGTTATTTTCCCAAAACAGGGTATCGGTGAAAAAAAGATTTTTTTTTGTTTTGTTATTTTCAAGTGTGATTCACGATAACCATTTTACTTTCTCGCGGAAGTGTGATGCTGAGATATGCCAAATTATCTGCGAGGACAAAAGAAGGAAAAGAGAAAGAAGAGAAGGAAACAGAGGGACAAGACTTAACAACTTAGATGATAAGAGAAGGAAAAAGGCCACCCACAAAAGCGATGTTGTTTTAGGTAGTGGAATGGCGAAAATTCTGATGGTCATTGTCGTAAAAATTAGTTGAGGGATACCAGAGCTTTTGGGCAGATAAAGCATTAACTGTGTCGTGATGGCCATGGCTTGTGTTATCAGTAACCAATGGGTCGTCTGCCGACCGCACACGGAGCTGGGCCCTGGATTGAGAGGAAATGTCGACTGGACAGAACATCTGTGTTCTGTTGAAAATCGTTTGTGATAACGGAGGCCATGTTAATGTATTTATTTTAATTTACCCAATTTCGCCAAAAAATTCGTCCACTTATTGTTGGCGGAAAAACTTGGTTAAGAAAAACCATATCCCGTGAAGTTGGATAAAAATTGAGATTATCAGTTGACGCCTATTGGCCGAATAGCCAGGCGGAGATGATCATGTGACGCAGAGAGGAGGCCTGCCACCGCCCATTGAGAGGATAGGTATGAGATGTTACTGCGAGGAAGTGGGAAAACCGTTGACGCCCTCTAAAGTATGGTGAGATACCCATATGAGAGCAGAAGAGGGTGGGAGTGGAATAAGATTTCCAAATATGGAAAATGATAATTATTTTTGGCCGAAAACAAAGAAAATCCTTATTGGGGATTTGAAATCAACGTGGTGGCCACACCACGTCCGACCCCACGCCAGGTTTTGATCGGCGTCCATATAAGCAAACATCTACGGGTGTTTCAGACAGTCAGTGAGAAGAGTACAGCCAGTACAGTAAGAGAGAGCAGTGCAGTGCAGTGCAGTTCGCAAAGAGACGCGCCTCGCACAGGTGACCGCACGATTCCATGCTTTCCGACTTAGACTTCTAACCAAGAACAAATTTGCTGAAGTCCGACTTTAGATTTCCCACCAAGGCAAGTTTTCGACTTAGACTTCTAACCAAGAACAAATTATAGAAGTCTGACTTATATTCTCCACCAGAGACGACTTTATTGAAAAACAACCCAGATATCCAGAACTAGCTAAGGAACGCAAAAAAGTGTTACAATCCACATTTTTTTCTTCGGGCTGGGAGAGAAAGAGAGAGACGCACTCCTGTAACTCAACAAACCGACATAAAATTAATCACTATTCCTAACCAGTCGCTCGCCTTGAAGTTGTTGTTTGTGCTTTTGTTTTTTTTTTGTCTACAATTATTGTGCAGTATCACCTTGACCCGGATTCGGCTGGGACTACGGCCCGACGTCTGATTGATCTCGTCAACCTAAGATCAAATCACAACGTGGGTAGGTTGAATCGGGATCAAAGCAGTTGCTTCGGTGACCAGGCGTTGGAAGCGAGCCGAGTACGACAAGTTGGTACTAGAACCCAACAAGACTTCAACCGATGTCCCAGGGTTAGCCCGTCACAAAGGACCGACGTCACATTTTGGCGTCGTGACAGAAAAAGAAGTCGGGTGTCACAAACGTTGCCCTGACCAGGACGACGGGTGTCACAGAAATATTGCAAGCAAAATTCAAAGATTGGAAGCATATTATATGGAACAAAAATGGCACTGCTAAAACATATCCACTATTATGAGAAAAAGCACAGCTCTACGTCCTGCTATTTACCCATAGCTGAGAGGGGGAGAGAAGACGTGGACTCATACCTGTCCCAAGGGTATTAGCACGTAAGTGAATTTAATGGATTCGACTCGAAACTGAGTCAGTCAGTTAATTGCCATGCGTGATACACGCTTAGGCGATCATGTATCTTTCGATACATGACTGACGAAGGAGATTTTTTCTGCGGTACACCAGTTGCAATTCAAGGCTATAGAAACCGGTCTGTCCTGTTATTTACCCATAACTGGGTAAGGGGAGGGACAGGAAGAAGATTCATACCTTTCCCAAGGGTATCAGCACATAAGTGAATGTAATGGATTCGACTGGAAAGTCAGTCAGTTAATTGCCATGCGGGATACACGCTTAGGCGATCATGTATTTTTTCATACATGACTGACGAGGCAGATTTATTTCCCCGGAGTAGGTTGCCATTTCTTTCTGCGGCAGGCCATTTGCCATTCAAGGCTATAGAACCTAGTCTGTCCTGCTTTTTTTCTATTCTATCCTCTTCTTTCCCCCCCATAGCTGGGGAGAACAAAAGAATTCATACCTTTCCCAACGATATTAGAACTTAAGTGATTGTACTCTAGACGACAGTATTACTGAAAACAGTTAGAATATTGAGGAAGGTGCTGTCCTATTGAATCAATTACAAATAATGGTCAAGTGGAAGAAGTGAAGAACAAAAACTAAAAGGAGAGTCCAAAAATGAATGAAGCTAAGAGCAAAAACTAAAAGGAGAGTCCAAAATGAATGAAGCTAAGAACAAAAACTAAAAGGAGAGTCCGAAATGAATGAAGCTAAGAACAAAGACTAAAAGGAGAGTCCAAAATGAATGAAGCTAAGAACAAAAACTAAAAGGAGAGTCCAAAATGAATGAAGCTAAGAAGAAAAACTAAAAGGAGAGTGCAAAATGAATGAAGCTAAGAACAAAAACTAAAAGGAGAGTTCAAAATGAATGAAGCTTAGAACAAAAACTAAAAGGAGAGTCCTAAATGAATGAAGCTTAGAGCAAAAACTAAAAGGAGAGTCCAAAATGAATGAAGCTAAGAACAAAAACTAAAAGGAGAGTCCAAAATGAATGAAGCTAAGAACAAAAACTAAAAGGAGAGTCCAAAATGAATGAAGATAAGAACAAAGACTAAAAGGAGAGCCCAAAATGAATGAAGCTAAGAACAAAAACTAAAAGGAGAGTCCAAAATGAATGAAGCTTAGAACAAAAACTAAAAGGAGAATCCAAAATGAATGAAGCTTAGAACAAAAACTAAAAGGAGAGTCCAAAATGAATGAAGCTTAGAGCAAAAACTAAAAGGAGAGTCCAAAATGAATGAAGCTAAGAACAAAAACTAAAAGGAGAGTCCAAAATGAATTAAGCTAAGAACAAAAACTAAAAGGAGAGTCCAAAATGAATGAAGCTAAGAAGAAAAACTAAAAAAAGAGTCCAAAATGAATGAAGCTTAGAGCAAAATCTAAAAGGAGAGTCCAAAATGAATGAAGCTAAGAACAAAAACTAAAAGGAGAGTCCAAAATGAATGAAGCTAAGAACAAAAACTAAAAGGAGAATCCAAAATGAATGAAGCTAAGAACAAAAACTAAAAGGAGAGTCCAAAATGAATGAAGCTAAGAACAAAAACTAAAAGGAGATTCAAAAATGAATGATGCTTAGAACAAAAACTAAAAGGAGAGTCCAAAACGAATGAAGCTAAGAACAAAAACTAAAAGGAGAGTCCAAAATGAATGAAGCTAAGAACAAAAACTAAAAGGAGAATCCAAAATGAATGAAGCTAAAAACAAAAACTAAAAGGAGAGTCCAAAATGAATGAAGCTTAGAACAAAAACTAAAAGGAGAGTCCAAAATGAATGAAGCTAAGAAGAAAAACTAAAAGGAGAGTCCAAAATGAATGAAGCTAAGAAGAAAAACAAAAAGGAGAATCCAAAATGAATGAAGCTAAGAAGAAAAACTAAAAGGAGAGTCCAAAATGAATGAAGCTTAGAACAAAAACTAAAAGGAGAGTCCAAAATGAATGAAGCTAAGAACAAAAACTAAAAGGAGAGTCCAAAATGAATAAAGCTAAGAACAAAAACTAAAAGGAGAATCCAAAATGAATGAAGCTTAGAACAAAAACTAAAAGGAGAGTCCAAAATGAATGAAGCTTAGAGCAAAAACTAAAAGGAGAGTCCAAAATTAATAAAGCTAAGAACAAAAAATAAAAGGAGAGTCCAAAATGTATGAAGCTTAGAACAAAAACTAAAACGAGAGTCCAAAATGAATGAAGCTAAGAGCGAAAACTAAAAGGAGAGTCCAAAATGAATGAAGCTAAGAACAAAAACTAAAAGGAGAGTCCAAAATGAATGAAGCATTGAGCAAAAACTAACAGGAGAGTCCAAAATGAATGAAGCTAAGAACAAAAACTAAAAGGAGAGTCCAAAATGAATGAAGCTTAGAACAAAAACTAAAAGGAGAGTCTAAAATAAATGAAGCTAAGAACAAAAACTAAAAGGAGAGTCCAAAATGAATGAAGCTAAGAAAAAAAACTAAAAGGAGAGTCCAAAATGAATGAAGCTAAGAACAAAAACTAAAAGGAGAGTTCAAAATGAATGAAGCTTAGAACAAAAACTAAAAGGAGAGTCCTAAATGAATGAAGCTTAGAGGAAAAACTAAAAGGAGAGTCCAAAATGAATGAAGCTAAGAACAAAAACTAAAAGGAGAGTTCAAAATGAATGAAGCTAAGAACAAAAACTAAAAGGAGAGTCCTAAATGAATGAAGCTAAGAAAAAAACTAAAAGGAGAGTCCAAAATGAATGAAGCTAAGAACAAAAACTAAAAGGAGAGTCCAAAATGAATGAAGCTAAGAACAAAAACTAAAAGGAGAGTTCAAAATGAATGAAGCTTAGAACAAAAACTAAAAGGAGAGTCCTAAATGAATGAAGCTTAGAGCAAAAACTAAAAGGAGAGTCCAAAATGAATGAAGCTAAGAACAAAAACTAAAAGGAGAATCCAAAATGAATGAAGCTAAGAACAAAAACTAAAAGGAGAGTCCTAAATGAATGAAGCTAAGAAAAAAACTAAAAGGAGAGTCCAAAATGAATGAAGCTAAGAACAAAAACTAAAAGGAGAGTCAAAAATGAATGAAGCTAAGAACAAAAACTAAAAGAAGAGTCCAAAATGAATGAAGCTTAGAACAAAAACTAAAAGGAGAGTCCAAAATGAATGAAGCTAAGAACAAAAACTAAAAGGAGAGTCCAAATGAATGAATCTAAGAACAAAAACTAAAAGGAGAGTCCAAAATGAATGAAGCTAAGAACAAAGACTAAAAGGAGAGTCCAAAATGAATGAAGCTAAGAACAAAAACTAAAAGGAGAGTCCACAATGAATGAAGCTTAGAACAAAAACTAAAAGGAGAGTTCAAAATGAATGAAGCTTAGAACAAAAACTAAAAGGAGATTCCAAAATGAATGAAGCTTAGAGCAAAAATTAAAAGGAGAGTCCAAAATGAATGAAGCTAAGAACAAAAACTAAAAGGAGAGTCCAAAATGAATGAAGCTAAGAACAAAAACTAAAAGGAGAGTCCAAAATGAATGAAGCTAAGAACAAAAACTAAAAGGAGAGTTCAAAATGAATGAAGTTTAGAACAAAAACTAAAAGGAGATTCCAAAATGAATGAAGCTTAGAGCAAAAACTAAAAGGAGAGTCCAAAATGAATGAAGCTAAGAACAAAAACTAAAAGGAGAGTCCAAAATGAATGAAGCTAAGAACAAAAACTAAAAGGAGAGTCCAAAATGAATGAAGCTAAGAACAAAAACTAAAAGGAGAGTCCAAAATGAATGAAGCTTAGAGCAAAAACTAAAAGGAGAGTCCAAAATGAATGAAGCTAAGAAAAAAAATTAAAAGGAGAGTCCAAAATGAATGAAGCTAAGAACAAAAATTAAAAGGAGAGTCCAAAATGAATGAAGCTAAGAACAAAAACTAAAAGGAGAATCCAAAATGAATGAAGTTTAGAACAAAAACTAAAAGGAGATTCAAAAATGAATGAAGCTTAGAACAAAAACTAAAAGGAGAGTCCAAAATAAATGAAGCTAAGAAGAAAAACTAAAAGGAGAGTCCAAAATGAATGAAGCTAAGAAGAAAAACTAAAAGGAGAGTCCAAAATGAATGAAGCTAAGAACAAAAACTAAAAGCAGAGTCCAAAATGAATGAAGCTAAGAACAAAAATTAAAAGGAGAGTCCAAAATGAATGAAGCTAAGAACCAAAATTAAAAGGAGAGTCCAAAATGAATGAAGCTAAGAAAAAAACTAAAAGGAGAGTCCAAAATGAATGAAGCTAAGAACAAAAACTAAAAGGAGAGTCCAAAATGAATGAAGCTAAGAAGAAAAACTAAAAGGAGAGTCCAAAATGAATGAAGCTAAGAAGAAAAACTAAAAGGAGAGTCCAAAATGAATGAAGCTAAGAACAAAAACTAAAAGCAGAGTCCAAAATGAATGAAGCTAAGAACAAAAATTAAAAGGAGAGTCCAAAATGAATGAAGCTAAGAACCAAAATTAAAAGGAGAGTCCAAAATGAATGAAGCTAAGAAAAAAACTAAAAGGAGAGTCCAAAATGAATGAAGCTAAGAACAAAAACTAAAAGGAGAGTCCAAAATGAATGAAGCTAAGAACCAAAATTAAAAGGAGAGTCCAAAATGAATGAAGCTAAGAAAAAAACTAAAAGGAGAGTCCAAAATGAATGAAGCTAAGAACAAAAACTAAAAGGAGAGTCCAAAATGAATGAAGCTATGAACAAAACTAAAAGCAGAGTCCAAAATGAATGAAGCTTAGAACAAAAACTAAAAGGAGAGTCCAAAATGAATGAAGCTTAGAGAAAAAACTAAAAGGAGAGTCCAAATGAATGAATCTAAGAACAAAAACTAAAAGGAGAGTCCAAAATGAATGAAGCTAAGAACAAAAACTAAAAGGACAGTCCAAAATGAATGAAGCTAAGAACCAAAATTAAAAGGAGAGTCCAAAATGAATGAAGCTAAGAAAAAAACTAAAAGGAGAGTCCAAAATGAATGAAGCTAAGAACAAAAACTAAAAGGAGAGTCCAAAATGAATGAAGCTATGAACAAAACTAAAAGCAGAGTCCAAAATGAATGAAGCTAAGAACAAAAACTAAAAGAAGAGTCCAAAATGAATGAAGCTTAGAACAAAAACTAAAAGGAGAGTCCAAAATGAATGAAGCTTAGAGAAAAAACTAAAAGGAGAGTCCAAATGAATGAATCTAAGAACAAAAACTAAAAGGAGAGTCCAAAATGAATGAAGCTAAGAACAAAAACTAAAAGGAGAGTCCAAAATGAATGAAGCTAAGAACCAAAATTAAAAGGAGAGTCCAAAATGAATGAAGCTAAGAAAAAAACTAAAAGGAGAGTCCAAAATGAATGAAGCTATGAACAAAAACTAAAAGGAGATTCCAAAATGAATGAAGCTATGAACAAAACTAAAAGCAGAGTCCAAAATGAATGAAGCTTAGAACAAAAACTAAAAGGAGAGTCGAAAATGAATGAAGCTAAGAACAAAAACTAAAAGGAGAGTCCAAAATGAATGAAGCTTAGAACAAAAACTAAAAGGAGAGTCCAAAATGAATGAAGCTTAGAGAAAAAACTAAAAGGAGAGTCCAAATGAATGAATCTAAGAACAAAAACTAAAAGGAGAGTCCAAAATGAATGAAGCTAAGAACAAAAACTAAAAGGAGAGTCCAAAATGAATGAAGCTAAGAACCAAAATTAAAAGGAGAGTCCAAAATGAATGAAGCTAAGAAAAAAACTAAAAGGAGAGTCCAAAATGAATGAAGCTAAGAACAAAAACTAAAAGGAGAGTCCAAAATGAATGAAGCTATGAACAAAACTAAAAGCAGAGTCCAAAATGAATGAAGCTAAGAACAAAAACTAAAAGAAGAGTCCAAAATGAATGAAGCTTAGAACAAAAACTAAAAGGAGAGTCCAAAATGAATGAAGCTTAGAGAAAAAACTAAAAGGAGAGTCCAAATGAATGAATCTAAGAACAAAAACTAAAAGGAGAGTCCAAAATGAATGAAGCTAAGAACAAAAACTAAAAGGAGAGTCCAAAATGAATGAAGCTAAGAACCAAAATTAAAAGGAGAGTCCAAAATGAATGAAGCTAAGAAAAAAACTAAAAGGAGAGTCCAAAATGAATGAAGCTAAGAACAAAAACTAAAAGGAGAGTCCAAAATGAATGAAGCTATGAACAAAACTAAAAGGAGAGTCCAAAATGAATGAAGCTTAGAACAAAAACTAAAAGAAGAGTCCAAAATGAATGAAGCTTAGAACAAAAACTAAAAGGAGAGTCCAAAATGAATGAAGCTTAGAGAAAAAACTAAAAGGAGAGTCCAAATGAATGAATCTAAGAACAAAAACTAAAAGGAGAGTCCAAAATGAATGAAGCTAAGAACAAAAACTAAAAGGAGAGTCCAAAATGAATGAAGCTAAGAACCAAAATTAAAAGGAGAGTCCAAAATGAATGAAGCTAAGAAAAAAACTAAAAGGAGAGTCCAAAATGAATGAAGCTAAGAACAAAAACTAAAAGGAGAGTCCAAAATGAATGAAGCTTAGAACAAAAACTAAAAGGAGAGTTCAAAATGAATGAAGCTTAGAGCAAAAACTAAAAGGTGAGTCCAAAATGAATGAAGCTAAGAACAAAAACTAAAAGGAGAGTCCAAAATGAATGCAGCTATGAACAAAACTAAAAGCAGAGTCCAAAATGAATGAAGCTAAGAACAAAAACTAAAAGGAGAGTCCACAATGAATGAAGCTTAGAACAAAAACTAAAAGGAGAGTTCAAAATGAATGAAGCTTAGAACAAAAACTAAAAGGAGAGTCCAAAATGAATGAAGCTTAGAGCAAAAACTAAAAGGAGAGTCCAAAATGAATGAAGTTAAGAACAAAAACTAAAAGGAGAGTCCAAAATGAATGAAGCTAAGAACAAAAACTAAAAGGAGAGTCCAAAATGAATGAAGCTAAGAACAAAAACTAAAAGGAGAGTCCAAAATGAATGAAGCTTAGAGCAAAAACTAAAAGGAGAGTCCAAAATGAGTGAAGCTAAGAACAAAAACTAAAAGGAGAGTCCAAAATGAATGAAGCTAAGAACAAAAACTAAAAGGAGAATCCAAAATGAATGAAGCTATGAACAAAAACTAAAAGGAGAGTCCAAAATGAATGAAGCTTAGAACAAAAACTAAAAGGAGATTCAAAAATGAATGAAGCTAAGAACAAAAACTAAAAGGTGAGTCCAAAATGAATGAAGCTATGAACAAAAACTAAAAGGAGAGTCCAAAATGAATGAAGCTAAGAACAAAAACTAAAAGGAGAGTCCAAAATGAATGAAGCTAAGAACAAAAACTAAAAGGAGAGTCCAAAATGAATGAAGCTAAGAACAAAAACTAAAAGGTGAGTCCAAAATGAATGAAGCTAAGAACAAAAACTAAAAGGAGAGTCCAAAATGAATGAAGCTAAGAACAAAAACTAAAAGGTGAGTCCAAAATGAATGAAGCTAAGAACAAAAACTAAAAGGAGAGTCCAAAATGAATGAAGCTAAGAACAAAAACTAAAAGGTGAGTCCAAAATGAATGAAGCTAAGAACAAAAACTAAAAGGAGAGTCCAAAATGAATGAAGCTAAGAACAAAAACTAAAAGGAGAGTCCAAAATGAATGAAGCTAAGAACAAAAACTAAAAGGAGAGTCCAAAATGAATGAAGCTAAGAACAAAAACTAAAAGGAGAGTCCAAAATGAATGAAGCTAAGAACAAAAACTAAAAGGAGAGTCCAAAATGAATGAAGCTAAGAACAAAAACTAAAAGGTGAGTCCAAAATGAATGAAGCTAAGAACAAAAACTAAAAGGTGAGTCCAAAATGAATGAAGCTAAGAACAAAAACTAAAAGGAGAGTCCAAAATGAATGAAGCTAAGAACAAAAACTAAAAGGAGAGTCCAAAATGAATGAAGCTAAGAACAAAAACTAAAAGGAGAGTCCAAAATGAATGAAGCTAAGAACAAAAACTAAAAGGAGAGTCCTAAATGAATGAAGCTTAGAACAAAAACTAAAAGGAGAGTCCAAAATGAATGAAGCTAAGAAAAAAAACTAAAAGGAGAGTCCAAAATGAATGAAGCTAAGAACAAAAACTAAAAGGAGAGTCCAAAATGAATGAAGCTAAGAACAAAAACTAAAAGGAGAGTCCAAAATGAATGAAGCTAAGAACAAAAACTAAAAGGAGAGTCCAAAATGAATGAAGCTTAGAACAAAAACTAAAAGGTGAGTCCAAAATGAATGAAGCTAAGAACAAAAACTAAAAGGAGAGTCCAAAATGAATGAAGCTAAGAACAAAAACTAAAAGGAGAATCCAAAATGAATGACGCTAAGAACAAAAACTAAAAGGAGAGTCCAAAATGAATGAAGCTTAGAACAAAAACTAAAAGCAGAGTCCAAAATGAATTAAGCTAAGAACAAAAACTAAAAGGAGAGTCCAAAATGAATGAAGCTAAGAACAAAAACTAAAAGGAGAGTCCAAAATGAATGAAGCTTAGAACAAAAACTAAAAGGAGAGTCCAAAATGAATGAAGCTAAGAACAAAAACTAAAAGGAAAGTCCTAAATGAATGAAGCTTAGAACAAAAACTAAAAGGAGAGTCCAAAATGAATGAAGCTAAGAACAAAAACTAAAAGGAGAGTCCAAAATGAATGAAGCTAAGAACAAAAACTAAAAGGAGAGTCCAAAATGAATGAAGCTTAGAACAAAAACTAAAAGGAGAGTCCAAAATGAATGAAGCTTAGAGAAAAAACTAAAAGGAGAGTCCAAATGAATGAATCTAAGAACAAAAACTAAAAGGAGAGTCCAAAATGAATGAAGCTAAGAACAAAGACTAAAAGGAGAGTCCAAAATGAATGAAGCTAAGAACAAAAACTAAAAGGAGAGTCCACAATGAATGAAGCTTAGAACAAAAACTAAAAGGAGAGTTCAAAATGAATGAAGCTTAGAACAAAAACTAAAAGGAGAGTCCAAAATGAATGAAGCTTAGAGCAAAAACTAAAAGGAGAGTCCAAAATGAATGAAGTTAAGAACAAAAACTAAAAGGAGAGTCCAAAATGAATGAAGCTAAGAACAAAAACTAAAAGGAGAGTCCAAAATGAATGAAGCTAAGAACAAAAACTAAAAGGAGAGTCCAAAATGAATGAAGCTTAGAGCAAAAACTAAAAGGAGAGTCCAAAATGAGTGAAGCTAAGAACAAAAACTAAAAGGAGAGTCCAAAATGAATGAAGCTAAGAACAAAAACTAAAAGGAGAATCCAAAATGAATGAAGCTATGAACAAAAACTAAAAGGAGAGTCCAAAATGAATGAAGCTTAGAACAAAAACTAAAAGGAGATTCAAAAATGAATGAAGCTAAGAACAAAAACTAAAAGGTGAGTCCAAAATGAATGAAGCTATGAACAAAAACTAAAAGGAGAGTCCAAAATGAATGAAGCTAAGAACAAAAACTAAAAGGAGAGTCCAAAATGAATGAAGCTAAGAACAAAAACTAAAAGGAGAGTCCAAAATGAATGAAGCTAAGAACAAAAACTAAAAGGTGAGTCCAAAATGAATGAAGCTAAGAACAAAAACTAAAAGGAGAGTCCAAAATGAATGAAGCTAAGAACAAAAACTAAAAGGTGAGTCCAAAATGAATGAAGCTAAGAACAAAAACTAAAAGGAGAGTCCAAAATGAATGAAGCTAAGAACAAAAACTAAAAGGTGAGTCCAAAATGAATGAAGCTAAGAACAAAAACTAAAAGGAGAGTCCAAAATGAATGAAGCTAAGAACAAAAACTAAAAGGAGAGTCCAAAATGAATGAAGCTAAGAACAAAAACTAAAAGGAGAGTCCAAAATGAATGAAGCTAAGAACAAAAACTAAAAGGAGAGTCCAAAATGAATGAAGCTAAGAACAAAAACTAAAAGGAGAGTCCAAAATGAATGAAGCTAAGAACAAAAACTAAAAGGTGAGTCCAAAATGAATGAAGCTAAGAACAAAAACTAAAAGGTGAGTCCAAAATGAATGAAGCTAAGAACAAAAACTAAAAGGAGAGTCCAAAATGAATGAAGCTAAGAACAAAAACTAAAAGGAGAGTCCAAAATGAATGAAGCTAAGAACAAAAACTAAAAGGTGAGTCCAAAATGAATGAAGCTAAGAACAAAAACTAAAAGGAGAGTCCATAATGAATGAAGCTAAGAACAAAAACTAAAAGGAGAGTCAAAAATGAATTAAGCTTAGAACAAAAACTAAAAGCAGAGTCCAAAATGAATTAAGCTTAGAACAAAAACTAAAAGGAGAGTCCAAAATGAATGAAGCTAAGAACAAAAACTAAAAGGAGAGTCCAAAATGAATGAAGCTGAGAACAAAAACTAAAAGGAGAGTCCAAAATGAATGAAGCTAAGAACAAAAACTAAAAGGAGAGTCCAAAATGAATGAAGCTAAGAACAAAAACTAAAAGGAGAGTCCAAAATGAATGAAGCTAAGAACAAAAACTAAAAGGAGAGTCCAAAATGAATGAAGCTAAGAACAAAAACTAAAAGGAGAGTCCAAAATGAATGAAGCTAAGAACAAAAACTAAAAGGAGAGTCCAAAATGAATGAAGCTAAGAACAAAAACTAAAAGGAGAGTCCTAAATGAATGAAGCTTAGAACAAAAACTAAAAGCAGAGTCCAAAATGAATTAAGCTAAGAACAAAAACTAAAAGGAGAGTCCAAAATGAATGAAGCTAAGAACAAAAACTAAAAGGAGAGTCCAAAATGAATGAAGCTAAGAACAAAAACTAAAAGGAGAGTCCAAAATGAATGAAGCTAAGAACAAAAACTAAAAGGAGAGTCCAAAATGAATGAAGCTTAGAACAAAAACTAAAAGGAGAGTCCAAAATGAATGAAGCTAAGAACAAAAACTAAAAGGAGAGTCCTAAATGAATGAAGCTTAGAACAAAAACTAAAAGCAGAGTCCAAAATGAATTAAGCTAAGAACAAAAACTAAAAGGAGAGTCCAAAATGAATGAAGCTAAGAACAAAAACTAAAAGGAGAGTCCAAAATGAATGAAGCTAAGAACAAAAACTAAAAGGAGAGTCCAAAATGAATGAAGCTAAGAACAAAAACTAAAAGGAGAGTCCAAAATGAATGAAGCTTAGAACAAAAACTAAAAGGAGAGTCCAAAATGAATGAAGCTAAGAACAAAAACTAAAAGGAGAGTCCTAAATGAATGAAGCTTAGAACAAAAACTAAAAGCAGAGTCCAAAATGAATTAAGCTAAGAACAAAAACTAAAAGGAGAGTCCAAAATGAATGAAGCTAAGAACAAAAACTAAAAGGAGAGTCCAAAATGAATGAAGCTAAGAACAAAAACTAAAAGGAGAGTCCAAAATGAATGAAGCTAAGAACAAAAACTAAAAGGAGAGTCCAAAATGAATGAAGCTTAGAACAAAAACTAAAAGGAGAGTCCAAAATGAATGAAGCTAAGAACAAAAACTAAAAGGAGAGTCCAAAATGAATGAAGCTTAGAACAAAAACTAAAAGGAGAGTCCAAAATGAATTAAGCTAAGAACAAAAACTAAAAGGAGAGTCCAAAATGAATGAAGCTAAGAACAAAAACTAAAAGGAGAGTCCAAAATGAATGAAGCTTAGAACAAAAACTAAAAGGAGAGTCCAAAATGAATGAAGCTAAGAACAAAAACTAAAAGGAGAGTCCTAAATGAATGAAGCTTAGAACAAAAACTAAAAGCAGAGTCCAAAATGAATTAAGCTAAGAACAAAAACTAAAAGGAGAGTCCAAAATGAATGAAGCTAAGAACAAAAACTAAAAGGAGAGTCCAAAATGAATGAAGCTAAGAACAAAAACTAAAAGGAGAGTCCAAAATGAATGAAGCTTAGAACAAAATCTAAAAGGTGAGTCCAAAATGAATGAAGCTAAGAACAAAAACTAAAAGGAGAGTCCAAAATGAATGAAGCTAAGAACAAAAACTAAAAGGAGAGTCCAAAATGAATGAAGCTTAGAACAAAAACTAAAAGGTGAGTCCAAAATGATTGAAGCTAAGAACAAAAACTAAAAGGAGAGTCCAAAATGAATGAAGCTAAGAACAAAAACTAAAAGGTGAGTCCAAAATGAATGAAGCTAAGAACAAAAACTAAAAGGAGAGTCCAAAATGAATGAAGCTAAGAACAAAAACTAAAAGGAGAGTCCAAAATGAATGAAGCTAAGAACAAAAACTAAAAGGAGAGTCCAAAATGAATGAAGCTAAGAACAAAAACTAAAAGGAGAGTCCAAAATGAATGAAGCTAAGAACAAAAACTAAAAGGTGAGTCCAAAATGAATGAAGCTAAGAACAAAAACTAAAAGGTGAGTCCAAAATGAATGAAGCTAAGAACAAAAACTAAAAGGAGAGTCCAAAATGAATGAAGCTAAGAACAAAAACTAAAAGGAGAGTCCAAAATGAATGAAGCTAAGAACAAAAACTAAAAGGTGAGTCCAAAATGAATGAAGCTAAGAACAAAAACTAAAAGGAGAGTCCAAAATGAATGAAGCTAAGAACAAAAACTAAAAGGAGAGTCAAAAATGAATTAAGCTTAGAACAAAAACTAAAAGCAGAGTCCAAAATGAATTAAGCTTAGAACAAAAACTAAAAGGAGAGTCCAAAATGAATGAAGCTAAGAACAAAAACTAAAAGGAGAGTCCAAAATGAATGAAGCTGAGAACAAAAACTAAAAGGAGAGTCCAAAATGAATGAAGCTAAGAACAAAAACTAAAAGGAGAGTCCAAAATGAATGAAGCTAAGAACAAAAACTAAAAGGAGAGTCCAAAATGAATGAAGCTAAGAACAAAAACTAAAAGGAGAGTCCTAAATGAATGAAGCTTAGAACAAAAACTAAAAGGAGAGTCCAAAATGAATGAAGCTAAGAAAAAAAACTAAAAGGAGAGTCCAAAATGAATGAAGCTAAGAACAAAAACTAAAAGGAGAGTCCAAAATGAATGAAGCTAAGAACAAAAACTAAAAGGAGAGTCCAAAATGAATGAAGCTAAGAACAAAAACTAAAAGGAGAGTCCTAAATGAATGAAGCTTAGAACAAAAACTAAAAGGAGAGTCCAAAATGAATGAAGCTAAGAAAAAAAACTAAAAGGAGAGTCAAAAATGAATGAAGCTAAGAACAAAAACTAAAAGGAGAGTCCAAAATGAATGAAGCTAAGAACAAAAACTAAAAGGAGAGTCCAAAATGAATGAAGCTAAGAACAAAAACTAAAAGGAGAGTCCAAAATGAATGAAG
Source organism: Acanthosepion esculentum (assembly GCA_964036315.1). Taxonomy (NCBI): domain Eukaryota; kingdom Metazoa; phylum Mollusca; class Cephalopoda; order Sepiida; family Sepiidae; genus Acanthosepion; species Acanthosepion esculentum. Next base: position 24,754,089 of record OZ038494.1, on the reverse strand, counting down.
CTTAGAACAAAAACTAAAAGGTGAGTCCAAAATGAATGAAGCTAAGAACAAAAACTAAAAGGAGAGTCCAAAATGAATGAAGCTAAGAACAAAAACTAAAAGGAGAATCCAAAATGAATGAAGCTAAGAACAAAAACTAAAAGGAGAGTCCAAAATGAATGAAGCTTAGAACAAAAACTAAAAGCAGAGTCCAAAATGAATTAAGCTAAGAACAAAAACTAAAAGGAGAGTCCAAAATGAATGAAGCTAAGAACAAAAACTAAAAGGAGAGTCCAAAATGAATGAAGCTTAGAACAAAAACTAAAAGGAGAGTCCAAAATGAATGAAGCTAAGAACAAAAACTAAAAGGAGAGTCCTAAATGAATGAAGCTTAGAACAAAAACTAAAAGGAGAGTCCAAAATGAATGAAGCTAAGAACAAAAACTAAAAGGAGAGTCCAAAATGAATGAAGCTAAGAACAAAAACTAAAAGGAGAGTCCAAAATGAATGAAGCTTAGAACAAAAACTAAAAGGAGAGTCCAAAATGAATGAAGCTAAGAACAAAAACTAAAAGGAGAGTCCTAAATGAATGAAGCTTAGAACAAAAACTAAAAGCAGAGTCCAAAATGAATTAAGCTAAGAACAAAAACTAAAAGGAGAGTCCAAAATGAATGAAGCTAAGAACAAAAACTAAAAGGAGAGTCCAAAATGAATGAAGCTAAGAACAAAAACTAAAAGGAGAGTCCAAAATGAATGAAGCTAAGAACAAAAACTAAAAGGAGAGTCCAAAATGAATGAAGCTTAGAACAAAAACTAAAAGGAGAGTCCAAAATGAATGAAGCTAAGAACAAAAACTAAAAGGAGAGTCCTAAATGAATGAAGCTTAGAACAAAAACTAAAAGCAGAGTCCAAAATGAATTAAGCTAAGAACAAAAACTAAAAGGAGAGTCCAAAATGAATGAAGCTAAGAACAAAAACTAAAAGGAGAGTCCAAAATGAATGAAGCTAAGAACAAAAACTAAAAGGAGAGTCCAAAATGAATGAAGCTAAGAACAAAAACTAAAAGGAGAGTCCAAAATGAATGAAGCTAAGAACAAAAACTAAAAGGAGAGTCCAAAATGAATGAAGCTAAGAACAAAAACTAAAAGGAGAGTCCAAAATGAATGAAGCTTAGAACAAAAACTAAAAGGAGAGTCCAAAATGAATGAAGCTAAGAACAAAAACTAAAAGGAGAGTCCTAAATGAATGAAGCTTAGAACAAAAACTAAAAGCAGAGTCCAAAATGAATTAAGCTAAGAACAAAAACTAAAAGGAGAGTCCAAAATGAATGAAGCTAAGAACAAAAACTAAAAGGAGAGTCCAAAATGAATGAAGCTAAGAACAAAAACTAAAAGGAGAGTCCAAAATGAATGAAGCTAAGAACAAAAACTAAAAGGAGAGTCCAAAATGAATGAAGCTAAGAACAAAAACTAAAAGGATAGTCCAAAATGAATGAAGCTAAGAACAAAAACTAAAAGGAGAGTCCAAAATGAATGAAGCTAAGAACAAAAACTAAAAGGAGAGTCCAAAATGAATGAAGCTAAGAACAAAAACTAAAAGGAGAGTCCTAAATGAATGAAGCTTAGAACAAAAACTAAAAGCAGAGTCCAAAATGAATTAAGCTAAGAACAAAAACTAAAAGGAGAGTCCAAAATGAATGAAGCTAAGAACAAAAACTAAAAGGAGAGTCCAAAATGAATGAAGCTAAGAACAAAAACTAAAAGGAGAGTCCAAAATGAATGAAGCTAAGAACAAAAACTAAAAGGAGAGTCCAAAATGAATGAAGCTTAGAACAAAAACTAAAAGGAGAGTCCAAAATGAATGAAGCTAAGAACAAAAACTAAAAGGAGAGTCCAAAATGAATGAAGCTTAGAACAAAAACTAAAAGCAGAGTCCAAAATGAATGAAGCTAAGAACAAAAACTAAAAGGAGAGTCCAAAATGAATTAAGCTTAGAACAAAAACTAAAAGGAGAGTCCAAAATGAATGAAGCTAAGAACAAAAACTAAAAGGAGAGTCCAAAATGAATGAAGCTAAGAACAAAAACTAAAAGGAGAGTCCAAAATGAATGAAGCTAAGAACAAAAACTAAAAGGAGAGTCCTAAATGAATGAAGCTTAGAACAAAAACTAAAAGGAGAGTCCAAAATGAATGAAGCTAAGAAAAAAAACTAAAAGGAGAGTCCAAAATGAATGAAGCTAAGAACAAAAACTAAAAGGAGAGTCCAAAATGAATGAAGCTAAGAACAAAAACTAAAAGGAGAGTCCAAAATGAATGAAGCTAAGAACAAAAACTAAAAGGAGAGTCCAAAATGAATGAAGATAAGAACAAAGACTAAAAGGAGAGCCCAAAATGAATGAAGCTAAGAACAAAAACTAAAAGGAGAGTCCAAAATGAATGAAGCTTAGAACAAAAACTAAAAGGAGAGTTCAAAATGAATGAAGCTTAGAACAAAAACTAAGAGGAGAGTCCAAAATGAATGAAGCTTAGAGCAAAAACTAAAAGGAGAGTCCAAAATGAATGAAGCTAAGAACAAAAACTAAAAGGAGAGTCCAAAATGAATTAAACTAAGAACAAAAACTAAAAGGAGAGTCCAAAATGAATGAAGCTAAGAAGAAAAACTAAAAGAAGAGTCCAAAATGAATGAAGCTTAGAGCAAAATCTAAAAGGAGAGTCCAAAATGAATGAAGCTAAGAACAAAAACTAAAAGGAGAGTCCAAAATGAATGAAGCTAAGAACAAAAACTAAAAGGAGAATCCAAAATGAATGAAGCTAAGAACAAAAACTAAAAGGAGAGTATAAAATGAATGAAGCTAAGAACAAAAACTAAAAGGAGATTCAAAAATGAATGATGCTTAGAACAAAAACTAAAAGGAGAGTCCAAAACGAATGAAGCTAAGAACAAAAACTAAAAGGAGAGTCCAAAATGAATGAAGCTAAGAACAAAAACTAAAAGGAGAATCCAAAATGAATGAAGCTAAAAACAAAAACTAAAAGGAGAGTCCAAAATGAATGAAGCTTAGAACAAAAACTAAAAGGAGAGTCCAAAATGAATGAAGCTAAGAAGAAAAACTAAAAGGAGAGTCCAAAATGAATGAAGCTAAGAAGAAAAACAAAAAGGAGAATCCAAAATGAATGAAGCTAAGAAGAAAAACTAAAAGGAGAGTCCAAAATGAATGAAGCTTAGAACAAAAACTAAAAGGAGAGTCCAAAATGAATGAAGCTAAGAACAAAAACTAAAAGGAGAGTCCAAAATGAATAAAGCTAAGAACAAAAACTAAAAGGAGAATCCAAAATGAATGAAGCTTAGAACAAAAACTAAAAGGAGAGTCCAAAATGAATGAAGCTTAGAGCAAAAACTAAAAGGAGAGTCCAAAATTAATAAACCTAAGAACAAAAAATAAAAGGAGAGTCCAAAATGTATGAAGCTTAGAACAAAAACTAAAACGAGAGTCCAAAATGAATGAAGCTAAGAGCGAAAACTAAAAGGAGAGTCCAAAATGAATGAAGCTAAGAACAAAAACTAAAAGGAGAGTCCAAAATGAATGAAGCATTGAGCAAAAACTAACAGGAGAGTCCAAAATGAATGAAGCTAAGAACAAAAACTAAAAGGAGAGTCCTAAATGAATGAAGCTTAGAGCAAAAACTAAAAGGAGAGTCCAAAATGAATGAAGCTAAGAACAAAAACTAAAAGGAGAATCCAAAATGAATGAAGCTAAGAACAAAAACTAAAAGGAGAGTCCTAAATGAATGAAGCTAAGAAAAAAACTAAAAGGAGAGTCCAAAATGAATGAAGCTAAGAACAAAAACTAAAAGGAGAGTCAAAAATGAATGAAGTTAAGAACAAAAACTAAAAGAAGAGTCCAAAATGAATGAAGCTTAGAACAAAAACTAAAAGGAGAGTCCAAAATGAATGAAGCTAAGAACAAAAACTAAAAGGAGAGTCCAAATGAATGAATCTAAGAACAAAAACTAAAAGGAGAGTCCAAAATGAATGAAGCTAAGAACAAAGACTAAAAGGAGAGTCCAAAATGAATGAAGCTAAGAACAAAAACTAAAAGGAGAGTCCACAATGAATGAAGCTTAGAACAAAAACTAAAAGGAGAGTTCAAAATGAATGAAGCTTAGAACAAAAACTAAAAGGAGATTCCAAAATGAATGAAGCTTAGAGCAAAAATTAAAAGGAGAGTCCAAAATGAATGAAGCTAAGAACAAAAACTAAAAGGAGAGTCCAAAATGAATGAAGCTAAGAACAAAAACTAAAAGGAGAGTCCAAAATGAATGAAGCTAAGAACAAAAACTAAAAGGAGAGTTCAAAATGAATGAAGCTTAGAACAAAAACTAAAAGGAGATTCCAAAATGAATGAAGCTTAGAGCAAAAACTAAAAGGAGAGTCCAAAATGAATGAAGCTAAGAACAAAAACTAAAAGGAGAGTCCAAAATGAATGAAGCTAAGAACAAAAACTAAAAGGAGAGTCCAAAATGAATGAAGCTAAGAACAAAAACTAAAAGGAGAGTCCAAAATGAATGAAGCTAAGAACAAAAACTAAAAGGAGAGTCCAAAATGAATGAAGCTTAGAGCAAAAACTAAAAGGAGAGTCCAAAATGAATGAAGCTAAGAACAAAAATTAAAAGGAGAGTCCAAAATGAATGAAGCTAAGAACAAAAATTAAAAGGAGAGTCCAAAATGAATGAAGCTAAGAACAAAAACTAAAAGGAGAATCCAAAATGAATGAAGTTTAGAACAAAAACTAAAAGGAGATTCAAAAATGAATGAAGCTTAGAACAAAAACTAAAAGGAGAGTCCAAAATAAATGAAGCTAAGAAGAAAAACTAAAAGGAGAGTCCAAAATGAATGAAGCTTAGAACAAAAACTAAAAGGAGAGTCCAAAATGAATGAAGCTTAGAACAAAAACTAAAAGGAGAGTCCAAAATAAATGAAGCTAAGAAGAAAAACTAAAAGGAGAGTCCAAAATGAATGAAGCTAAGAACAAAAACTAAAAGGAGAGTCCAAAATAAATGAAGCTAAGAAGAAAAACTAAAAGGAGAGTCCAAAATGAATGAAGCTTAGAACAAAAACTAAAAGGAGAGTCCAAAATAAATGAAGCTAAGAAGAAAAACTAAAAGGAGAGTCCAAAATAAATGAAGCTAAGAAGAAAAACTAAAAGGAGAGTCCAAAATGAATGAAGCTTAGAACAAAAACTAAAAGGAGAGTCCAAAATGAATGAAGCTTAGAGCAAAAATTAAAAGGAGAGTCCAAAATGAATGAAGCTAAGAACAAAAACTAAAAGGAGAGTCCAAAATGAATGAAGCTAAGAACAAAAACTAAAAGGAGAGTCCAAAATGAATGAAGCTAAGAACAAAAACTAAAAGGAGAGTTCAAAATGAATGAAGCTTAGAACAAAAACTAAAAGGAGATTCCAAAATGAATGAAGCTTAGAACAAAAACTAAAAGGAGAGTCCAAAATGAATGAAGCTAAGAACAAAAACTAAAAGGAGAGTCCAAAATGAATGAAGCTAAGAACAAAAACTAAAAGGAGAGTCCAAAATGAATGAAGCTAAGAACAAAAACTAAAAGGAGAGTCCAAAATGAATGAAGCTAAGAACAAAAACTAAAAGGAGAGTCCAAAATGAATGAAGCATTGAGCAAAAACTAACAGGAGAGTCCAAAATGAATGAAGCTAAGAACAAAAACTAAAAGGAGAGTCCAAAATGAATGAAGCTTAGAACAAAAACTAAAAGGAGAGTCTAAAATAAATGAAGCTAAGAACAAAAACTAAAAGGAGAGTCCAAAATGAATGAAGCTAAGAAAAAAAACTAAAAGGAGAGTCCAAAATGAATGAAGCTAAGAACAAAAACTAAAAGGAGAGTTCAAAATGAATGAAGCTTAGAACAAAAACTAAAAGGAGAGTCCTAAATGAATGAAGCTTAGAGCAAAAACTAAAAGGAGAGTCCAAAATGAATGAAGCTAAGAACAAAAACTAAAAGGAGAGTCCAAAATGAATGAAGCTAAGAACAAAAACTAAAAGGAGAGTTCAAAATGAATGAAGCTAAGAAAAAAACTAAAAGGAGAGTCCAAAATGAATGAAGCTAAGAACAAAAACTAAAAGGAGAGTCCAAAATGAATGAAGCTAAGAACAAAAACTAAAAGGAGAGTTCAAAATGAATGAAGCTTAGAACAAAAACTAAAAGGAGAGTCCTAAATGAATGAAGCTTAGAGCAAAAACTAAAAGGAGAGTCCAAAATGAATGAAGCTAAGAACAAAAACTAAAAGGAGAATCCAAAATGAATGAAGCTAAGAACAAAAACTAAAAGGAGAGTCCTAAATGAATGAAGCTAAGAAAAAAACTAAAAGGAGAGTCCAAAATGAATGAAGCTAAGAACAAAAACTAAAAGGAGAGTCAAAAATGAATGAAGATAAGAACAAAAACTAAAAGAAGAGTCCAAAATGAATGAAGCTTAGAACAAAAACTAAAAGGAGAGTCCAAAATGAATGAAGCTAAGAACAAAAACTAAAAGGAGAGTCCAAATGAATGAATCTAAGAACAAAAACTAAAAGGAGAGTCCAAAATGAATGAAGCTAAGAACAAAGACTAAAAGGAGAGTCCAAAATGAATGAAGCTAAGAACAAAAACTAAAAGGAGAGTCCACAATGAATGAAGCTTAGAACAAAAACTAAAAGGAGAGTTCAAAATGAATGAAGCTTAGAACAAAAACTAAAAGGAGATTCCAAAATGAATGAAGCTTAGAGCAAAAATTAAAAGGAGAGTCCAAAATGAATGAAGCTAAGAACAAAAACTAAAAGGAGAGTCCAAAATGAATGAAGCTAAGAACAAAAACTAAAAGGAAAGTCCAAAATGAATGAAGCTAAGAACAAAAACTAAAAGGAGAGTTCAAAATGAATGAAGCTTAGAACAAAAACTAAAAGGAGATTCCAAAATGAATGAAGCTTAGAGCAAAAACTAAAAGGAGAGTCCAAAATGAATGAAGCTAAGAACAAAAACTAAAAGGAGAGTCCAAAATGAATGAAGCTAAGAACAAAAACTAAAAGGAGAGTCCAAAATGAATGAAGCTAAGAACAAAAACTAAAAGGAGAGGCCAAAATGAATGAAGCTTAGAGCAAAAACTAAAAGGAGAGTCCAAAATGAATGAAGCTAAGAACAAAAATTAAAAGGAGAGTCCAAAATGAATGAAGCTAAGAACAAAAATTAAAAGGAGAGTCCAAAATGAATGAAGCTAAGAACAAAAACTAAAAGGAGAATCCAAAATGAATGAAGTTTAGAACAAAAACTAAAAGGAGATTCAAAAATGAATGAAGCTTAGAACAAAAACTAAAAGGAGAGTCCAAAATAAATGAAGCTAAGAAGAAAAACTAAAAGGAGAGTCCAAAATGAATGAAGCTTAGAACAAAAACTAAAAGGAGAGTCCAAAATAAATGAAGCAAAGAAGAAAAACTAAAAGGAGAGTCCAAAATGAATGAAGCTAAGAACAAAAACTAAAAGGAGAGTCCAAAATAAATGAAGCTAAGAAGAAAAACTAAAAGGAGAGTCCAAAATGAATGAAGCTTAGAACAAAAACTAAAAGGAGAGTCCAAAATAAATGAAGCTAAGAAGAAAAACTAAAAGGAGAGTCCAAAATAAATGAAGCTAAGAAGAAAAACTAAAAGGAGAGTCCAAAATGAATGAAGCTTAGAACAAAAACTAAAAGGAGAGTCCAAAATGAATGAAGCTTAGAGCAAAAATTAAAAGGAGAGTCCAAAATGAATGAAGCTAAGAACAAAAACTAAAAGGAGAGTCCAAAATGAATGAAGCTAAGAACAAAAACTAAAAGGAGAGTCCAAAATGAATGAAGCTAAGAACAAAAACTAAAAGGAGAGTTCAAAATGAATGAAGCTTAGAACAAAAACTAAAAGGAGATTCCAAAATGAATGAAGCTTAGAACAAAAACTAAAAGGAGAGTCCAAAATGAATGAAGCTAAGAACAAAAACTAAAAGGAGAGTCCAAAATGAATGAAGCTAAGAACAAAAACTAAAAGGAGAGTCCAAAATGAATGAAGCTAAGAACAAAAACTAAAAGGAGAGTCCAAAATGAATGAAGCTTAGAGCAAAAACTAAAAGGAGAGTCCAAAATGAATGAAGCTAAGAACAAAAATTAAAAGGAGAGTCCAAAATGAATGAAGCTAAGAACAAAAATTAAAAGGAGAGTCCAAAATGAATGAAGCTAAGAACAAAAACTAAAAGGAGAATCCAAAATGAATGAAGTTTAGAACAAAAACTAAAAGGAGATTCAAAAATGAATGAAGCTTAGAACAAAAACTAAAAGGAGAGTCCAAAATAAATGAAGCTAAGAAGAAAAACTAAAAGGAGAGTCCAAAATGAATGAAGCTTAGAACAAAAACTAAAAGGAGAGTCCAAAATAAATGAAGCTAAGAAGAAAAACTAAAAGGAGAGTCCAAAATGAATGAAGCTAAGAACAAAAACTAAAAGCAGAGTCCAAAATGAATGAAGCTAAGAACAAAAATTAAAAGGAGAGTCCAAAATGAATGAAGCTAAGAACCAAAATTAAAAGGAGAGTCCAAAATGAATGAAGCTAAGAAAAAAACTAAAAGGAGAGTCCAAAATGAATGAAGCTAAGAAAAAAACTAAAAGGAGAGTCCAAAATGAATGAAGCTAAGAACAAAAACTAAAAGAAGAGTCCAAAATGAATGAAGCTTAGAACAAAAACTAAAAGGAGAGTCCAAAATGAATGAAGCTTAGAGAAAAAACTAAAAGGAGAGTCCAAATGAATGAATCTAAGAACAAAAACTAAAAGGAGAGTCCAAAATGAATGAAGCTAAGAACAAAAACTAAAAGGAGAGTCCAAAATGAATGAAGCTAAGAACCAAAATTAAAAGGAGAGTCCAAAATGAATGAAGCTAAGAAAAAAACTAAAAGGAGAGTCCAAAATGAATGAAGCTAAGAACGAAAACTAAAAGGAGAGTCCAAAATGAATGAAGCTATGAACAAAACTAAAAGCAGAGTCCAAAATGAATGAAGCTAAGAACAAAAACTAAAAGAAGAGTCCAAAATGAATGAAGCTTAGAACAAAAACTAAAAGGAGAGTCCAAAATGAATGAAGCTTAGAGAAAAAACTAAAAGGAGAGTCCAAATGAATGAATCTAAGAACAAAAACTAAAAGGAGAGTCCAAAATGAATGAAGCTAAGAACAAAGACTAAAAGGAGAGTCCAAAATGAATGAAGCTAAGAACAAAAACTAAAAGGAGAGTCCACAATGAATGAAGCTTAGAACAAAAACTAAAAGGAGAGTTCAAAATGAATGAAGCTTAGAACAAAAACTAAAAGGAGAGTCCAAAATGAATGAAGCTTAGAGCAAAAACTAAAAGGAGAGTCCAAAATGAATGAAGTTAAGAACAAAAACTAAAAGGAGAGTCCAAAATGAATGAAGCTAAGAACAAAAACTAAAAGGAGAGTCCAAAATGAATGAAGCTAAGAACAAAAACTAAAAGGAGAGTCCAAAATGAATGAAGCTTAGAGCAAAAACTAAAAGGAGAGTCCAAAATGAGTGAAGCTAAGAACAAAAACTAAAAGGAGAGTCCAAAATGAATGAAGCTAAGAACAAAAACTAAAAGGAGAATCCAAAATGAATGAAGCTATGAACAAAAACTAAAAGGAGAGTCCAAAATGAATGAAGCTAAGAACAAAAACTAAAAGGAGAGTCCAAAATGAATGAAGCTAAGAACAAAAACTAAAAGGTGAGTCCAAAATGAATGAAGCTAAGAACAAAAACTAAAAGGAGAGTCCAAAATGAATGAAGCTAAGAACAAAAACTAAAAGGTGAGTCCAAAATGAATGAAGCTAAGAACAAAAACTAAAAGGAGAGTCCAAAATGAATGAAGCTAAGAACAAAAACTAAAAGGTGAGTCCAAAATGAATGAAGCTAAGAACAAAAACTAAAAGGAGAGTCCAAAATGAATGAAGCTAAGAACAAAAACTAAAAGGAGAGTCCAAAATGAATGAAGCTAAGAACAAAAACTAAAAGGAGAGTCCAAAATGAATGAAGCTTAGAACAAAAACTAAAAGCAGAGTCCAAAATGAATGAAGCTAAGAACAAAAACTAAAAGGAGAGTCCTAAATGAATGAAGCTTAGAACAAAAACTAAAAGGAGAGTCCAAAATGAATGAAGCTAAGAAAAAAAACTAAAAGGAGAGTCCAAAATGAATGAAGCTAAGAACAAAAACTAAAAGGAGAGTCCAAAATGAATGAAGCTAAGAAAAAAAACTAAAAGGAGAGTCCAAAATGAATGAAGCTAAGAACAAAAACTAAAAGGAGAGTCCAAAATGAATGAAGCTAAGAACAAAAACTAAAAGGAGAGTCCAAAATGAATGAAGCTAAGAACAAAAACTAAAAGGAGAGTCCTAAATGAATGAAGCTTAGAACAAAAACTAAAAGGAGAGTCCAAAATGAATGAAGCTAAGAAAAAAAACTAAAAGGAGAGTCCAAAATGAATGAAGCTAAGAACAAAAACTAAAAGGAGAGTCCAAAATGAATGAAGCTAAGAACAAAAAATAAAAGGAGAGTCCAAAATGAATGAAGCTAAGAACAAAAACTAAAAGGAGAGTCCAAAATGAATGAAGCTTAGAACAAAAACTAAAAGGTGAGTCCAAAATGAATGAAGCTAAGAACAAAAACTAAAAGGAGAGTCCAAAATGAATGAAGCTAAGAACAAAAACTAAAAGGAGAATCCAAAATGAATGAAGCTAAGAACAAAAACTAAAAGGAGAGTCCAAAATGAATGAAGCTTAGAACAAAAACTAAAAGCAGAGTCCAAAATGAATTAAGCTAAGAACAAAAACTAAAAGGAGAGTCCAAAATGAATGAAGCTAAGAACAAAAACTAAAAGGAGAGTCCAAAATGAATTAAGCTTAGAACAAAAACTAAAAGGTGAGTCCAAAATGAATGAAGCTTAGAACAAAAACTAAAAGGAGAGTCCAAAATGAATGAAGCTAAGAACAAAAACTAAAAGCAGAGTCCAAAATGAATTAAGCTTAGAACAAAAACTAAAAGGTGAGTCCAAAATGAATGAAGCTAAGAACAAAAACTAAAAGGAGAGTCCAAAATGAATGAAGCTAAGAACAAAAACTAAAAGGAGAGTCCAAAATGAATGAAGCTTAGAACAAAAACTAAAAGGTGAGTCCAAAATGAATGAAGCTAAGAACAAAAACTAAAAGGAGAGTCCAAAATGAATTAAGCTTAGAACAAAAACTAAAAGGTGAGTCCAAAATGAATGAAGCTAAGAACAAAAACTAAAAGGAGAGTCCAAAATGAATTAAGCTTAGAACAAAAACTAAAAGGTGAGTCCAAAATGAATGAAGCTTAGAACAAAAACTAAAAGGAGAGTCCAAAATGAATGAAGCTAAGAACAAAAACTAAAAGGAGAATCCAAAATGAATGAAGCTAAGAACAAAAACTAAAAGGAGAGTCCAAAATGAATGAAGCTTAGAGCAAAAACTAAAAGGAGAGTCCAAAATGAATGAAGCTAAGAACAAAAACTAAAAGGAGAGTCCAAATTAATGAAGCTTAGAGCAAAAACTAAAAGGAGAGTCCAAAATGAATGAAGCTAAGAACAAAAACTAAAAGGAGAGTCCTAAATGAATGAAGCTTAGAGCAAAAACTAAAAGGAGAGTCCAAAATGAATGAAGCTAAGAACAAAAACTAAAAGGAGAGTCCAAAATGAATGAAGCTAAGAACAAAAACTAAAAGGAGAGTCCAAAATGAATGAAGCTAAGAACAAAAACTAAAAGGAGAGTCCTAAATGAATGAAGCTTATAACAAAAACTAAAAGGAGAGTCCAAAATGAATGAAGCTAAGAAAAAAAACTAAAAGGAGAGTCCAAAATGAATTAAGCTAAGAACAAAAACTAAAAGGAGAGTCCAAAATGAATGAAGCTAAGAACAAAAACTAAAAGGAGAGTCCAAAATGAATGAAGCTAAGAACAAAAACTAAAAGGAGAGTCCTAAATGAATGAAGCTTAGAACAAAAACTAAAAGGAGAGTCCAAAATGAATGAAGCTAAGAAAAAAAACTAAAAGGAGAGTCCAAAATGAATGAAGCTAAGAACAAAAACTAAAAGGAGAGTCCAAAATGAATGAAGCTAAGAACAAAAACTAAAAGGAGAGTCCAAAATGAATGAAGCTAAGAACAAAAACTAAAAGGAGAGTCCAAAATGAATGAAGCTTAGAACAAAAACTAAAAGGTGAGTCCAAAATGAATGAAGCTAAGAACAAAAACTAAAAGGAGAGTCCAAAATGAATGAAGCTAAGAACAAAAACTAAAAGGAGAATCCAAAATGAATGAAGCTAAGAACAAAAACTAAAAGGAGAGTCCAAAATGAATGAAGCTTAGAACAAAAACTAAAAGCAGAGTCCAAAATGAATTAAGCTAAGAACAAAAACTAAAAGGAGAGTCCAAAATGAATGAAGCTAAGAACAAAAACTAAAAGGAGAGTCCAAAATGAATTAAGCTTAGAACAAAAACTAAAAGGAGAGTCCAAAATGAATGAAGCTAAGAACAAAAACTAAAAGGAGAGTCCAAAATGAATGAAGCTAAGAACAAAAACTAAAAGGAGAGTCCAAAATGAATGAAGCTAAGAACAAAAACTAAAAGGAGAGTCCTAAATGAATGAAGCTTAGAACAAAAACTAAAAGGAGAGTCCAAAATGAATGAAGCTAAGAAAAAAAACTAAAAGGAGAGTCCAAAATGAATGAAGCTAAGAACAAAAACTAAAAGGAGAGTCCAAAATGAATGAAGCTAAGAAAAAAAACTAAAAGGAGAGTCCAAAATGAATGAAGCTAAGAACAAAAACTAAAAGGAGAGTCCAAAATGAATGAAGCTAAGAACAAAAACTAAAAGGAGAGTCCAAAATGAATGAAGCTAAGAACAAAAACTAAAAGGAGAGTCCTAAATGAATGAAGCTTAGAACAAAAACTAAAAGGAGAGTCCAAAATGAATGAAGCTAAGAAAAAAAACTAAAAGGAGAGTCCAAAATGAATGAAGCTAAGAACAAAAACTAAAAGGAGAGTCCAAAATGAATGAAGCTAAGAACAAAAACTAAAAGGAGAGTCCAAAATGAATGAAGCTAAGTGCAAAAACTAAAAGGAGAGTCCAAAATGAATGAAGCTTAGAACAAAAACTAAAAGGTGAGTCCAAAATGAATGAAGCTAAGAACAAAAACTAAAAGGAGAGTCCAAAATGAATGAAGCTAAGAACAAAAACTAAAAGGAGAATCCAAAATGAATGAAGCTAAGAACAAAAACTAAAAGGAGAGTCCAAAATGAATGAAGCTTAGAACAAAAACTAAAAGCAGAGTCCAAAATGAATTAAGCTAAGAACAAAAACTAAAAGGAGAGTCCAAAATGAATGAAGCTAAGAACAAAAACTAAAAGGAGAGTCCAAAATGAATTAAGCTTAGAACAAAAACTAAAAGGTGAGTCCAAAATGAATGAAGCTTAGAACAAAAACTAAAAGGAGAGTCCAAAATGAATGAAGCTAAGAACAAAAACTAAAAGCAGAGTCCAAAATGAATTAAGCTTAGAACAAAAACTAAACGGAGAGTCCAAAATGAATGAAGCTAAGAACAAAAACTAAAAGGAGAGTCCAAAATGAATGAAGCTAAGAACAAAAACTAAAAGGTGAGTCCAAAATGAATGAAGCTAAGAACAAAAACTAAAAGGAGAGTCCAAAATGAATGAAGCTAAGAACAAAAACTAAAAGGAGAGTCCAAAATGAATGAAGCTTAGAACAAAAACTAAAAGGTGAGTCCAAAATGAATGAAGCTAAGAACAAAAACTAAAAGGAGAGTCCAAAATGAATTAAGCTTAGAACAAAAACTAAAAGGTGAGTCCAAAATGAATGAAGCTAAGAACAAAAACTAAAAGGAGAGTCCAAAATGAATTAAGCTTAGAACAAAAACTAAAAGGTGAGTCCAAAATGAATGAAGCTTAGAACAAAAACTAAAAGGTGAGTCCAAAATGAATGAAGCTAAGAACAAAAACTAAAAGGAGAGTCCAAATTAATGAAGCTTAGAGCAAAAACTAAAAGGAGAGTCCAAAATGAATGAAGCTAAGAACAAAACTAAAAGGAGAGTCCTAAATAAATGAAGCTTAGAGCAAAAACTAAAAGGAGAGTCCAAAATGAATGAAGCTAAGAACAAAAACTAAAAGGAGAATCCAAAATGAATGAAGCTAAGAACAAAAACTAAAAGCAGAGTCCAAAATGAATTAAGCTTAGAACAAAAACTAAAAGGTGAGTCCAAAATGAATGAAGCTAAGAACAAAAACTAAAAGGAGAGTCCAAAATGAATGAAGCTAAGAACAAAAACTAAAAGGAGAGTCCAAAATGAATGAAGCTTAGAACAAAAACTAAAAGGTGAGTCCAAAATGAATGAAGCTAAGAACAAAAACTAAAAGGAGAGTCCAAAATGAATGAAGCTAAGAACAAAAACTAAAAGGAGAGTCCAAAATGAATGAAGCTAAGAACAAAAACTAAAAGGAGAGTCCAAAATGAATGAAGCTAAGAACAAAAACTAAAAGCAGAGTCCAAAATGAATTAAGCTTAGAACAAAAACTAAAAGGTGAGTCCAAAATGAATGAAGCTAAGAACAAAAACTAAAAGGAGAGTCCAAAATGAATGAGGCTAAGAACAAAAACTAAAAGGAGAGTCCAAAATGAATGAAGCTAAGAACAAAAACTAAAAGGAGAGTCCAAAATGAATGAAGCTAAGAACAAAAACTAAAAGGAGAGTCCAAAATGAATGAAGCTTAGAACAAAAACTAAAAGGAGAGTCCAAAATGAATGAAGGTTAGAGAAAAAACTAAAAGGAGAGTCCAAATGAATGAATCTAAGAACAAAAACGAAAAGGAGAGTCCAAAATGAATGAAGCTAAGAACAAAAACTCAAAGCAGAGTCCAAAATGAATTAAGCTTAGAACAAAAACTAAAAGGTGAGTCCAAAATGAATGAAGCTAAGAACAAAAACTAAAAGGAGAGTCCAAAATGAATGAAGCTAAGAACAAAAACTAAAAGGAGAGTCCAAAATGAATGAAGCTTAGAACAAAAACTAAAAGGAGTGTCCAAAATGAATGAAGCTAAGAACAAAAACTAAAAGGTGAGTCCAAAATGAATGAAGCTTAGAACAAAAACTAAAAGGAGAGTCCAAAATGAATGAAGCTTAGAACAAAAACTAAAAGGAGAGTCCAAAATGAATGAAGCTAAGAACAAAAACTAAAAGGTGAGTCCAAAATGAATGAAGCTAAGAACAAAAACTAAAAGGAGAGTCCAAAATGAATGAAGCTAAGAACAAAAACTAAAAGGTGAGTCCAAAATGAATTAAGCTTAGAACAAAAACTAAAAGGTGAGTCCAAAATGAATGAAGCTAAGAACAAAAACTAAAAGGAGAGTCCAAAATGAATGAAGCTAAGAACAAAAACTAAAAGGTGAGTCCAAAATGAATGAAGCTAAGAACAAAAACTAAAAGGTGAGTCCAAAATGAATTAAGCTTAGAACAAAAACTAAAAGGTGAGTCCAAAATGAATTAAGCTTAGAACAAAAACTAAAAGGTGAGTCCAAAATGAATGAAGCTAAGAACAAAAACTAAAAGGAGAGTCCAAAATGAATGAAGCTAAGAACAAAAACTAAAAGGTGAGTCCAAAATGAATTAAGCTTAGAACAAAAACTAAAAGGTGAGTCCAAAATGAATGAAGCTAAGAACAAAAACTAAAAGGAGAGTCCAAAATGAATGAAGCTAAGAACAAAAACTAAAAGGAGAGTCCAAAATGAATGAAGCCAAGAACAAAAACTAAAAGGAAAATCCAAAATGAATGAAGCTAAGAACAAAACTAAAAGCAGAGTCCAAAATGAATGAAGCTAAGAAAAAAACTAAAAGGAGAGTCCAAAATGAATGAAGCTAAGAAAAAAACTAAAAGGAGAGTCCAAAATGAATGAAGCTAAGAACAAAAACTAAAAGGAGAGTCCTAAATGAATGAAGCTTAGAGCAAAAACTAAAAGGAGAGTCCAAAATGAATGAAGCTAAGAACAAAAATTAAAAGGAGAGTCAAAAATGAATGAAGCTAAGAACAAAAACTAAAAGGAGAGTCCTAAATGAATGAAGCTTAGAAGAAAAACTAAAAGGAGAGTCCTAAATGAATGAAGCTTAGAACAAAAACTAAAAGCAGAGTCCAAAATGAATGAAGCTTAGAACAAAAACTAAAAGGAGAGTCCAAAATGAATGAAGCTTAGAACAAAAACTAAAAGGAGAGTCCTAAATGAATGAAGCTTAGAGCAAAAACTAAAAGGAGAGTCCAAAATGAATGAAGCTAAGAACAAAAACTAAAAGGAGAGTCCAAAATGAATGAAGCTTAGAGCAAAAACTAAAAGGAGAGTCCAAAATGAATGAAGCTAAGAACAAAAATTAAAAGGAGAGTCCAAAATGAATGAAGCTAAGAACAAAAACTAAAAGGAAAATCCAAAATGAATGAAGCTAAGAACAAAAACTAAAAGGAGAATCCAAAATGAATGAAGTTTAGAACAAAAACTAAAAGGAGATTCAAAAATGAATGAAGCTTAGAACAAAAACTAAAAGGAGAGTCCAAAATAAATGAAGCTAAGAAGAAAAACTAAAAGGAGAGTCCAAAATGAATGAAGCTAAGAAGAAAAACTAAAAGGAGAGTCCAAAATGAATGAAGCTTAGAACAAAAACTAAAAGGAGAGTCCAAAATGAATGAAGCTAACAACAAAATCTAAAAGGAGAATCCAAAATGAATGAAGCTAAGAACAAAAACTAAAAGGAGAGTCCAAAATGAATGAAGCTTAGAACAAAAACTAAAAGGAGAGTCCAAAATGAATGAAGCTAAGAGCGAAAACTAAAAGGAGAGTCCAAAATGAATGAAGCTAAGAACAAAAACTAAAAGGAGAGTCCAAAATGAATGAAGCTAAGAACAAAAACTAAAAGGAGAGTCCAAAATGAATGAAGCTAAGAACAAAAACTAAAAGGAGAGTCCAAAATGAATGAAGCTAAGAAAAAAACTAAAAGGAGAGTCCAAAATGAATGAAGCTAAGAACAAAAACTAAAAGGAGAGTCAAAAATGAATGAAGCTAAGAACAAAAACTAAAAGCAGAGTCCAAAATGAATGAAGCTAAGAACAAAAACTAAAAGGAGAGTCCAAAATGAATGAAGCTAAGAACAAAAACTAAAAGGAGAGTCCAAAATGAATGAAGCTAAGAGCAAAAACTAAAAGGAGAGTCCAAAATGAATGAAGCTAAGAACAAAAACTAAAAGGAGAGTCCAAAATGAATGAAGCTAAGAACAAAAACTAAAAGGAGAGTCCAAAATGAATGAAGCTAAGAAAAAAACTAAAAGGAGAGTCCAAAATGAATGAAGCTAAGAACAAAAACTAAAAGGAGAGTCAAAAATGAATGAAGCTAAGAACAAAAACTAAAAGAAGAGTCCAAAATGATTGAAGCTTAGAACAAAAACTAAAAGGAGAGTCCAAAATGAATGAAGCTTGGAGAAAAATCTAAAAGGAGAGTCCAAATGAATGAATCTAAAAACAAAAACTAAAAGGAGAGTGCAAAATGAATGAAACTAAGAACAAAGACTAAAAGGAGAGTCCAAAATGAATGAAGCTAAGAACAAAAACTAAAAGGAGAGTCCACAATGAATGAAGCTTAGAACAAAAACTAAAAGGAGATTCCAAAATGAATGAAGTTAAGAACAAAAACTAAAAGGAGAGTCCAAAATGAATGAAGCTTAGAGCAAAAACTAAAAGGAGATTCCAAAATGAATGAAGTTAAGAACAAAAACTAAAAGGAGAGTCCAAAATGAATGAAGCTAAGAACAAAAACTAAAAGGAGAGTCCAAAATGAATGAAGCTAAGAACAAAAACTAAAAGGAGAGTCCAAAATGAATGAAGCTTAGAGCAAAAACTAAAAGGAGAGTCCAAAATGAGTGAAGCTAAGAACAAAAACTAAAAGGAGAGTCCAAAATGAATGAAGCTAAGAACAAAAACTAAAAGGAGAATCCAAAATGAATGAAGCTATGAACAAAAACTAAAAGGAGAGTCCAAAATGAATGAAGCTAAGAACAAAAACTAAAAGCAGAGTCCAAAATGAATGAAGCTTAGAACAAAAACTAAAAGGAGAGTCCAAAATGAATGAAGCATTGAGCAAAAACTAAAAGGAGAGTCCAAAATGAATGAAGCTAAGAACAAAAACTAAAAGCAGAGTCCAAAATGAATGAAGCTTAGAACAAAAACTAAAAGGAGAGTCCAAAATGAATGAAGCTTAGAACAAAAACTAAAAGGAGAGTCCAAAATGATTGAAGCTAAGAACAAAAACTAAAAGGAGAGTCCAAAATGAATGAAGCTATGAACAAAACTAAAAGCAGAGTCCAAAATGAATGAAGCTAAGAACAAAAACTAAAAGGAGAGTCCAAAATGAATGAAGCTAAGAACAAAAACTAAAAGGAGAATCCAAAATGAATGAAGCTTAGAGCAAAAACTAAAAGCAGAGTCCAAAATGAATGAAGCTTAGAACAAAA
Organism: Acanthosepion esculentum; assembly: GCA_964036315.1. Taxonomy (NCBI): domain Eukaryota; kingdom Metazoa; phylum Mollusca; class Cephalopoda; order Sepiida; family Sepiidae; genus Acanthosepion; species Acanthosepion esculentum. Next base: position 24,735,485 of record OZ038494.1, on the reverse strand, counting down.
ACTAAAAGGAGAGTCCAAAATGAATGAAGCTAAGAACAAAAACTAAAAGGAGAATCCAAAATGAATGAAGCTTAGAGCAAAAACTAAAAGCAGAGTCCAAAATGAATGAAGCTAAGAACAAAAACTAAAAGGAGAGTCCAAAATGAATGAAGCTTAGAACAAAAACTAAAAGGAGAGTCCAAAATGAATGAAGCTAAGAACAAAAACTAAAAGGAGAATCCAAAATGAATGAAGCTAAGAACAAAAACTAAAAGGAGAGTCCAAAATGAATGAAGCTATGAACAAAAACTAAAAGGAGAGTCCAAAATGAATGAAGCTAAGAACAAAAACTAAAAGGAGAATCCAAAATGAATGAAGCTTAGAGCAAAAACTAAAAGCAGAGTCCAAAATGAATGAAGCTAAGAACAAAAACTAAAAGCAGAGTCCAAAATGAATGAAGCTTAGAACAAAAACTAAAAGGAGAGTCCAAAATGAATGAAGCTAAGAACAAAAACTAAAAGGAGATTCCAAAATGAATGAAGCTTAGAGCAAAAACTAAAAGCAGAGTCCAAAATGAATGAAGCTTAGAACAAAAACTAAAAGGAGAGTCCAAAATGAATGAAGCTAAGAACAAAAACTAAAAGGAGAATCCAAAATGAATGAAGCTTAGAGCAAAAACTAAAAGCAGAGTCCAAAATGAATGAAGCTAAGAACAAAAACTAAAAGGAGAGTCCAAAATGAATGAAGCTAAGAACAAAAACTAAAAGGAGAGTCCAAAATGAATGAAGCTAAGAACAAAAACTAAAAGGAGAGTCCAAAATGAATGAAGCTAAGAACAAAAACTAAAAGGAGAGTCAAAAATGAATGAAGCCAAGAACAAAAACTAAAAGGAGAGTCCAAAATGAATGAAGCTAAGAACAAAAACTAAAAGGAGAGTCCAAAATGAATGAAGCTTAGAACAAAAACTAAAAGGAGAGTCCAAAATGAATGAAGCTTAGAACAAAAACTAAAAGGAGAGTCCAAAATGAATGAAGCTTAGAGCAAAAACTAAAAGCAGAGTCCAAAATGAATGAAGCTTAGAACAAAAACTAAAAGGAGAGTCCAAAATGAATGAAGCTAAGAACAAAAACTAAAAGGAGAGTCCAAAATGAATGAAGCTAAGAACAAAAACTAAAAGGAGAGTCAAAAATGAATGAAGCCAAGAACAAAAACTAAAAGGAGAGTCCAAAATGAATGAAGCTAAGAACAAAAACTAAAAGGAGAGTCCAAAATGAATGAAGCTTAGAACAAAAACTAAAAGGAGAGTCCAAAATGAATGAAGCTTAGAACAAAAACTAAAAGGAGAGTCCAAATGAATGAAGCTTAGAGCAAAAACTAAAAGCAGAGTCCAAAATGAATGAAGCTTAGAACAAAAACTAAAAGGAGAGTCCAAAATGAATGAAGCTAAGAACAAAAACTAAAAGGAGAGTCCAAAATGAATGAAGCTAAGAACAAAAACTAAAAGGAGAGTCAAAAATGAATGAAGCCAAGAACAAAAACTAAAAGGAGAGTCCAAAATGAATGAAGCTTAGAACAAAAACTAAAAGGAGAATCCAAAATGAATGAAGCTTAGAGCAAAAACTAAAAGCAGAGTCCAAAATGAATGAAGCTTAGAACAAAAACTAAAAGGAGAGTCCAAAATGAATGAAGCTAAGAACAAAAACTAAAAGGAGAATCCAAAATGAATGAAGCTTAGAGCAAAAACTAAAAGCAGAGTCCAAAATGAATGAAGCTAAGAACAAAAACTAAAAGGAGAATCCAAAATGAATGAAGCTAAGAACAAAAACTAAAAGGAGAGTCCAAAATGAATGAAGCTAAGAACAAAAACTAAAAGGAGAGTCAAAAATGAATGAAGCCAAGAACAAAAACTAAAAGGAGAGTCCAAAATGAATGAAGCTAAGAACAAAAACTAAAAGGAGAGTCCAAAATGAATGAAGCTTAGAACAAAAACTAAAAGGAGAGTCCAAAATGAATGAAGCTTAGAACAAAAACTAAAAGGAGAGTCCAAAATGAATGAAGCTTAGAGAAAAAAATTAAAAGCAGAGTCCAAAATGAATGAAGCTTAGAACAAAAACTAAAAGGAGAGTCCAAAATGAATGAAGCTAAGAACAAAAACTAAAAGGAGAGTCCAAAATGAATGAAGCTAAGAACAAAAACTAAAAGGAGAGTCAAAAATGAATGAAGCCAAGAACAAAAACTAAAAGGAGAGTCCAAAATGAATGAAGCTAAGAACAAAAACTAAAAGGAGAGTCCAAAATGAATGAAGCTTAGAACAAAAACTAAAAGCAGAGTCCAAAATGAATGAAGCTTAGAACAAAAACTAAAAGGAGAGTCCAAAATGAATGAAGCTAAGAACAAAAACTAAAAGGAGAATCCAAAATGAATGAAGCTTAGAGCAAAAACTAAAAGCAGAGTCCAAAATGAATGAAGCTAAGAACAAAAACTAAAAGGAGAGTCCAAAATGAATGAAGCTAAGAACAAAAACTAAAAGGAGAGTCCAAAATGAATGAAGCTAAGAAAAAAACTAAAAGGAGAGTCCAAAATGAATGAAGCTAAGAACAAAAACTAAAAGGAGAGTCCAAAATGAATGAAGCTAAGAACAAAAACTAAAAGGAGAGTCCAAAATGAATGAAGCTATGAACAAAACTAAAAGCAGAGTCCAAAATGAATGAAGCTAAGAACAAAAACTAAAAGGAGAGTCCAAAATGAATGAAGCTAAGAACAAAAACTAAAAGGAGAATCCAAAATGAATGAAGCTTAGAGCAAAAACTAAAAGCAGAGTCCAAAATGAATGAAGCTTAGAACAAAAACTAAAAGGAGAGTCCAAAATGAATGAAGCTAAGAACAAAAACTAAAAGGAGAATCCAAAATGAATGAAGCTTAGAGCAAAAACTAAAAGCAGAGTCCAAAATGAATGAAGCTAAGAACAAAAACTAAAAGGAGAGTCCAAAATGAATGAAGCTTAGAACAAAAACTAAAAGGAGAGTCCAAAATGAATGAAGCTAAGAACAAAAACTAAAAGGAGAATCCAAAATGAATGAAGCTAAGAACAAAAACTAAAAGGAGAGTCCAAAATGAATGAAGCTATGAACAAAAACTAAAAGGAGAGTCCAAAATGAATGAAGCTAAGAACAAAAACTAAAAGGAGAATCCAAAATGAATGAAGCTTAGAGCAAAAACTAAAAGCAGAGTCCAAAATGAATGAAGCTAAGAACAAAAACTAAAAGCAGAGTCCAAAATGAATGAAGCTTAGAACAAAAACTAAAAGGAGAGTCCAAAATGAATGAAGCTAAGAACAAAAACTAAAAGGAGATTCCAAAATGAATGAAGCTTAGAGCAAAAACTAAAAGCAGAGTCCAAAATGAATGAAGCTTAGAACAAAAACTAAAAGGAGAGTCCAAAATGAATGAAGCTAAGAACAAAAACTAAAAGGAGAATCCAAAATGAATGAAGCTTAGAGCAAAAACTAAAAGCAGAGTCCAAAATGAATGAAGCTAAGAACAAAAACTAAAAGGAGAGTCCAAAATGAATGAAGCTAAGAACAAAAACTAAAAGGAGAGTCCAAAATGAATGAAGCTAAGAACAAAAACTAAAAGGAGAGTCCAAAATGAATGAAGCTAAGAACAAAAACTAAAAGGAGAGTCAAAAATGAATGAAGCCAAGAACAAAAACTAAAAGGAGAATCCAAAATGAATGAAGCTTAGAGCAAAAACTAAAAGCAGAGTCCAAAATGAATGAAGCTTAGAACAAAAACTAAAAGGAGAGTCCAAAATGAATGAAGCTAAGAACAAAAACTAAAAGGAGAATCCAAAATGAATGAAGCTTAGAGCAAAAACTAAAAGCAGAGTCCAAAATGAATGAAGCTAAGAACAAAAACTAAAAGGAGAATCCAAAATGAATGAAGCTAAGAACAAAAACTAAAAGGAGAGTCCAAAATGAATGAAGCTAATAACAAAAACTAAAAGGAGAGTCCAAAATGAATGAAGCCAAGAACAAAAACTAAAAGGAGAGTCCAAAATGAATGAAGCTAAGAACAAAAACTAAAAGGAGAGTCCAAAATGAATGAAGCTTAGAACAAAAACTAAAAGGAGAGTCCAAAATGAATGAAGCTTAGAACAAAAACTAAAAGGAGAGTCCAAAATGAATGAAGCTTAGAGCAAAAACTAAAAGCAGAGTCCAAAATGAATGAAGCTTAGAACAAAAACTAAAAGGAGAGTCCAAAATGAATGAAGTTAAGAACAAAAACTAAAAGGAGAGTCCAAAATGAATGAAGCTAAGAACAAAAACTAAAAGGAGAGTCAAAAATGAATGAAGCCAAGAACAAAAACTAAAAGGAGAGTCCAAAATGAATGAAGCTAAGAACAAAAACTAAAAGGAGAGTCCAAAATGAATGAAGCTTAGAACAAAAACTAAAAGCAGAGTCCAAAATGAATGAAGCTTAGAACAAAAACTAAAAGGAGAGTCCAAAATGAATGAAGCTAAGAACAAAAACTAAAAGGAGAATCCAAAATGAATGAAGCTTAGAGCAAAAACTAAAAGCAGAGTCCAAAATGAATGAAGCTAAGAACAAAAACTAAAAGGAGAGTCCAAAATGAATGAAGCTAAGAACAAAAACTAAAAGGAGAGTCCAAAATGAATGAAGCTAAGAACAAAAACTAAAAGGAGAGTCCAAAATGAATGAAGCTAAGAACAAAAACTAAAAAGAGAGTCAAAAATGAATGAAGCCAAGAACAAAAACTAAAAGCAGAGTCCAAAATGAATGAAGCTAAGAACAAAAACTAAAAGGAGAGTCCAAAATGAATGAAGCTAAGAACAAAAACTAAAAGGACAGTCCAAAATGAATGAAGCTAAGAACAAAAACTAAAAGGAGAGTCCAAAATGAATGAAGCCAAGAACAAAAACTAAAAAAAGAGTCCAAAATGAATGAAGCTAAGAACAAAAACTAAAAGGAGAGTCCAAAATGAATGAAGCTTAGAACAAAAACTAAAAGCAGAGTCCAAAATGAATGAATCTAAGAACAAAAACTAAAAGGAGAGTCCAAAATGAATGAAGCTAAGAACAAAAACTAAAAGGAGAGTCCAAAATGAATGAAGCTTAGAACAAAAACTAAAAGCAGAGTCCAAAATGAATGAATCTAAGAACAAAAACTAAAAGGAGAGTCCAAAATGAATGAAGCTAAGAACAAAAACTAAAAGGAGAGTCCAAAATGAATGAAGCTTAGAACAAAAACTAAAAGCAGAGTCCAAAATGAATGAATCTAAGAACAAAAACTAAAAGGAGAGTCCAAAATGAATGAAGCTAAGAACAAAAACTAAAAGGAGAGTCCAAAATGAATGAAGCTTAGAGCAAAAACTAAAAGCAGAGTCCAAAATGAATGAAGCTAAGAACAAAAACTAAAAGGAGAGTCCAAAATGAATGAAGCTAAGAACAAAAACTAAAAGGAGAGTCCAAAATGAATGAAGCTTAGAACAAAAACTAAAAGGAGAGTCCAAAATGAATGAAGCTAAGAACAAAAACTAAAAGGAGAATCCAAAATGAATGAAGCTTAGAGCAAAAACTAAAAGCAGAGTCCAAAATGAATGAAGCTAAGAACAAAAACTAAAAGGAGAGTCCAAAATGAATGAAGCTAAGAACAAAAACTAAAAGGAGAGTCCAAAATGAATGAAGCTAAGAACAAAAACTAAAAGGAGAGTCCAAAATGAATGAAGCTAAGAACAAAAACTAAAAGGAGAGTCCAAAATGAATGAAGCTTAGAACAAAAACTAAAAGTTGAGTCCAAAATGAATGAAGCTTAGAACAAAAACTAAAAGGAGAGTCCAAAATGAATGAAGCTTAGAACAAAAACTAAAAGGAAAATCCAAAATGAATGAAGCTAAGAACAAAAACTAAAAGGAGAATCCAAAATGAATGAAGCTTAGAACAAAAACTAAAAGGAGAATCCAAAATGAATGAAGCTAAGAACAAAAACTAAAAGTAGAGTCCAAAATGAATGAAGCTTAGAACAAAAACTAAAAGGAGAGTCCAAAATGAATGAAGCTAAGAACAAAAACTAAAAGGAGAATCCAAAATGAATGAAGCTTAGAACAAAAACTAAAAGGAGAGTCCAAAATGAATGAAGCTTAGAACAAAAACTAAAAGGAGAGTCCAAAATGAATGAAGCTAAGAACAAAAACTAAAAGGAGAGTCCAAAATGAATGAAGCTTAGAACAAAAACTAAAAGGAGAGTCCAAAATGAATGAAGCTAAGAACAAAAACTAAAAGGAGAATCCAAAATGAATGAAGCTTAGAACAAAAACTAAACGGTGAGTCCAAAATGAATGAAGCTTAGAACAAAAACTAAAAGGAGAGTCCAAAATGAATGAAGCTAAGAACAAAAACTAAAAGGAGAGTCCAAAATGAATGAAGCTTAGAACAAAAACTAAAAGGAGAGTCCAAAATGAATGAAGCTAAGAACAAAAACTAAAAGGAGAGTCCAAAATGAATGAAGCTTAGAACAAAAACTAAAAGGAGAGTCCAAAATGAATGAAGCTAAGAACAAAAACTAAAAGGAGAATCCAAAATGAATGAAGCTTAGAGCAAAAACTAAAAGCAGAGTCCAAAATGAATGAAGCTTAGAACAAAAACTAAAAGGAGAGTCCAAAATGAATGAAGCTAAGAACAAAAACTAAAAGGAGAATCCAAAATGAATGAAGCTTAGAGCAAAAACTAAAAGGAGATTCCAAAATGAATGAAGCTTAGAACAAAAACTAAAAGGAGAGTCCAAAATGAATGAAGCTATGAACAAAACTAAAAGCAGAGTCCAAAATGAATGAAGCTAAGAAAAAAACTAAAAGGAGAGTCCAAAATGAATGAAGCTTAGAGCAAAAACTAAAAGCAGAGTCCAAAATGAATGAAGCTAAGAACAAAAACTAAAAGGAGAGTCCAAAATGAATGAAGCTAAGAACAAAAACTAAAAGGAGAGTTCAAAATGAATGAAGCTTAGAACAAAAACTAAAAGGAGAGTCCAAAATGAATGAAGCTAAGAACAAAAACTAAAACGAGAATCCAAAATGAATGAAGCTTAGAGCAAAAACTAAAAGCAGAGTCCAAAATGAATGAAGCTAAGAGCAAAAACTAAAAGGAGAGTACAAAATGAATGAAGCTAAGAAAAAAACTAAAAGGAGACTCCAAAATGAATGAAGCTAAGAACAAAAACTAAAAGGAGAATCCAAAATGAATGAAGCTATGAACAAAAACTAAAAGGAGATTCCAAAATGAATGAAGCTAAGAACAAAAACTAAAAGGAGAGTCCAAAATGAATGAAGCTAAGAACAAAAATTAAAAGGAGAGTCCAAAATGAATGAAGCTAAGAACAAAAACTAAAAGGAAAATCCAAAATGAATGAAGCTAAGAACAAAACTAAAAGCAGAGTCCAAAATGAATGAAGCTTAGAACAAAAACTAAAAGGAGAGTCCAAAATGAATGAAGCTTAGAACAAAAACTAAAAGGAGAGTCCAAAATGAATGAAGACAAGAACAAAAACTAAAAGGAAAATCCAAAATGAATGAAGCTAAGAACAAAACTAAAAGCAGAGTCCAAAATGAATGAAGCTTAGAACAAAAACTAAAAGGAGAGTCCAAAATGAATGAAGCTTAGAACAAAAACTAAAAGGAGAGTCCAAAATGAATGAAGCTTAGAACAAAAACTAAAAGGAGAATCCAAAATGAATGAAGCTTAGAGCAAAAACTAAAAGGAGAGTCCAAAATGAATGAAGCTTAGAACAAAAACTAAAAGGAGAATCCAAAATGAATGAAGCTTAGAGCAAAAACTAAAAGGAGAATCCAAAATGAATGAAGCTATGAACAAAACTAAAAGCAGAGTCCAAAATGAATGAAGCTTAGAACAAAAACTAAAAGGAGAGTCCAAAATGAATGAAGATTAGAACAAAAACTAAAAGGAGAGTCCAAAATGAATGAAGCTAAGAACAAAAACTAAAAGGAGAATCCAAAATGAATGAAGCTTAGAGCAAAAACAAAAAGCAGAGTCCAAAATGAATGAAGCTAAGAAAAAAACTAAAAGGAGAGTCCAAAATGAATGAAGCTAAGAACAAAAACTAAAAGGAGAGTCCAAAATGAATGAAGCTAAGAACAAAAACTAAAAGGAGAATCCAAAATGAATGAAGCTAAGAACAAAAACTAAAAGGAGAGTCCAAAATGAATGAAGCTAAGAACAAAAACTAAAAGGAGAATCCAAAATGAATGAAGCTAAGAACAAAAACTAAAAGGAGAGTCCAAAATGAATGAAGCTAAGAACAAAAACTAAAAGGAGAGTCCAAAATGAATGAAGCTTAGAGCAAAAACTAAAAGCAGAGTCCAAAATGAATGAAGCTTAGAACAAAAACTAAAAGGAAAGTCCAAAATGAATGAAGCTAAGAACAAAAACTAAAAGGAGAATCCAAAATGAATGAAACTATGAACAAAACTAAAAGCAGAGTCCAAAATGAATGAAGCTTAGAACAAAAACTAAAAGGAGAGTCCAAAATGAATGAAGCTTAGAACAAAAACTAAAAGGAGAGTCCAAAATGAATGAAGCTAAGAACAAAAACTAAAAGGAGAATCCAAAATGAATGAAGCTTAGAACAAAAACTAAAAGCAGAGTCCAAAATGAATGAAGCTTAGAACAAAAACTAAAAGGAGAGTCCAAAATGAATGAAGCTAAGAACAAAAACTAAAAGGAGAATCCAAAATGAATGAAGCTTTGAACAAAAACTAAAAGCAGAGTCCAAAATGAATGAAGCTTAGAACAAAAACTAAAAGGAGAGTCCAAAATGAATGAAGCTAAGAAAAAAAACTAAAAGGAGAATCCAAAATGAATGAAGCTATGAACAAAACTAAAAGCAGAGTCCAAAATGAATGAAGCTTAGAAAAAAAACTAAAAGGAGAGTCCAAAATGAATGAAGCTTAGAACAAAAACTAAAAGGAGAGTCCAAAATGAATGAAGCTAAGAACAAAAACTAAAAGGAGAATCCAAAATGAATGAAGCTTAGAGCAAAAACTAAAAGCAGAGTCCAAAATGAATGAAGCTAAGAAAAAAACTAAAAGGAGAGTCCAAAATGAATGAAGCTAAGAACAAAAACTAAAAGGAGAGTCCAAAATGAATGAAGCTAAGAACAATAACTAAAAGGAGAATCCAAAATGAATGAAGCTTAGAGCAAAAACTAAAAGCAGAGTCCAAAATGAATGAAGCTTAGAACAAAAACTAAAAGGAGAGTCCAAAATGAATGAAGCTAAGAACAAAAACTAAAAGGAGAGTCCAAAATGAATGAAGCTAAGAACAAAAACTAAAAGGAGAGTCCAAAATGAATGAAGCTTAGAACAAAAACTAAAAGGAGAGTCCAAAATGAATGAAGCTAAGAACAAAAACTAAAAGGAGAATCCAAAATGAATGAAGCTATGAACAAAACTAAAAGCAGAGTCCAAAATGAATGAAGCTTAGAACAAAAACTAAAAGGAGAGTCCAAAATGAATGAAGCTTAGAACAAAAACTAAAAGGAGAGTCCAAAATGAATGAAGCTAAGAACAAAAACTAAAAGGAGAATCCAAAATGAATGAAGCTTAGAGCAAAAACTAAAAGGAGAGTCCAAAATGAATGAAGCTAAGAACAAAAACTAAAAGGAGAGTCCAAAATGAATGAAGCCAAGAACAAAAACTAAAAGGAAAATCCAAAATGAATGAAGCTAAGAACAAAACTAAAAGCAGAGTCCAAAATGAATGAAGCTTAGAACAAAAACTAAAAGGAGAGTCCAAAATGAATGAAGCTTAGAACAAAAACTAAAAGGAGAGTCCAAAATGAATGAAGCTTAGAACAAAAACTAAAAGGAGAATCCAAAATGAATGAAGCTTAGAGCAAAAACTAAAAGGAGAGTCCAAAATGAATGAAGCTTAGAACAAAAACTAAAAGGAGAGTCCAAAATGAATGAAGCTAAGAACAAAAACTAAAAGGAGAGTCCAAAATGAATGAAGCTAAGAAAAAAACTAAAAGGAGAGTCCAAAATGAATGAAGCTAAGAACAAAAACTAAAAGGAGAGTCCAAAATGAATGAAGCTAAGAACAAAAACTAAAAGGAGAATCCAAAATGAATGAAGCTTAGAGCAAAAACTAAAAGCAGAGTCCAAAATGAATGAAGCTAAGAACAAAAACTAAAAGGAGAATCCAAAATGAATGAAGCTTAGAGCAAAAACTAAAAGCAGAGTCCAAAATGAATGAAGCTAAGAACAAAAACTAAAAGGAGAGTCCAAAATGAATGAAGCCAAGAACAAAAACTAAAAGGAGAGTCCAAAATGAATGAAGCTAAGAACAAAAACTAAAAGGAGAGTCCAAAATGAATGAAGCCAAGAACAAAAACTAAAAGGAGAGTCCAAAATGAATGAAGCTAAGAACAAAAACTAAAAGGAGAGTCCAAAATGAATGAAGCCAAGAACAAAAACTAAAAGGAGAGTCCAAAATGAATGAAGCCAAGAACAAAAACTAAAAGGAGAGTCCAAAATGAATGAAGCTAAGAACAAAAACTAAAAGGAGAGTCCAAAATGAATGAAGCTTAGAACAAAAACTAAAAGGAGATTCCAAAATGAATGAAGCTTAGAACAAAAACTAAAAGGAGAGTCCAAAATGAATGAAGCTTAGAACAAAAACTAAAAGCAGAGTCCAAAATGAATGAAGCTTAGAACAAAAACTAAAAGGAGAGTCCAAAATGAATGAAGCTAAGAACAAAAATTAAAAGGAGAGTCCAAAATGAATGAAGCTAAGAACAAAAACTAAAAGGAGAGTCCAAAATGAATGAAGCTTAGAACAAAAACTAAAAGGAGAGTCCAAAATGAATGAAGCTAAGAACAAAAATTAAAAGGAGAGTCCAAAATGAATGAAGCTAAGAACAAAAACTAAAAGGAGAGTCCAAAATGAATGAAGCTTAGAACAAAAACTAAAAGGAGAGTCCAAAATGAATGAAGCTAAGAACAAAAACTAAAAGGAGAATCCAAAATGAATGAAGCTTAGAGCAAAAACTAAAAGCAGAGTCCAAAATGAATGAAGCTAAGAAAAAAACTAAAAGGAGAGTCCAAAATGAATGAAGCTAAGAACAAAAACTAAAAGGAGAGTCCAAAATGAATGAAGCTAAGAACAAAAACTAAAAGGAGAGTCCAAAATGAATGAAGCTAAGAACAAAAAGTAAAAGGAGAGTCCAAAATGAATGAAGCCAAGAAAAAAAACTAAAAGGAGAGTCCAAAATGAATGAAGCTAAGAACAAAAACTAAAAGGAGAGTCCAAAATGAATGAAGCCAAGAACAAAAACTAAAAGGAGAGTCCAAAATGAATGAAGCCAAGAACAAAATCTAAAAGGAGAGTCCAAAATGAATGAAGCTAAGAACAAAAACTAAAAGGAGAGTCCAAAATGAATGAAGCTTAGAACAAAAACTAAAAGGAGAGTCCAAAATGAATGAAGCTTAGAACAAAAACTAAAAGGAGAGTCCAAAATGAATGAAGCTTAGAACAAAAACTAAAAGCAGAGTCCAAAATGAATGAAGCTTAGAACAAAAACTAAAAGGAGAGTCCAAAATGAATGAAGCTAAGAACAAAAATTAAAAGGAGAGTCCAAAATGAATGAAGCTAAGAACAAAAACTAAAAGGAGAGTCCAAAATGAATGAAGCTTAGAACAAAAACTAAAAGGAGAGTCCAAAATGAATGAAGCTAAGAACAAAAACTAAAAGGAGAATCCAAAATGAATGAAACTTAGAGCAAAAACTAAAAGCAGAGTCCAAAATGAATGAAGCTAAGAAAAAAACTAAAAGGAGAGTCCAAAATGAATGAAGCTAAGAACAAAAACTAAAAGGAGAGTCCAAAATGAATGAAGCTAAGAACAAAAACTAAAAGCAGAGTCCAAAATGAATGAAGCTAAGAAAAAAACTAAAAGGAGAGTCCAAAATGAATGAAGCTAAGAAAAAAACTAAAAGGAGAGTCCAAAATGAATGAAGCTAAGAACAAAAACTAAAAGGAGAGTCCAAAATGAATGAAGCTATGAACAAAAACTAAAAGGAGAGTCCAAAATGAATGAAGCTAAGAACAAAAATTAAAAGGAGAGTCCAAAATGAATGAAGCTAAGAACAAAAACTAAAAGGAGAGTCCAAAATGAATGAAGCCAAGAACAAAAACTAAAAGGAGAGTCCAAAATGAATGAAGCTAAGAACAAAAACTAAAAGGAGAGTCCAAAATGAATGAAGCTTAGAACAAAAACTAAAAGGAGAGTCCAAAATGAATGAAGCTTAGAACAAAAACTAAAAGGAGAGTCCAAAATGAATGAAGCTTAGAACAAAAACTAAAAGCAGAGTCCAAAATGAATGAAGCTTAGAACAAAAACTAAAAGGAGAGTCCAAAATGAATGAAGCTAAGAACAAAAATTAAAATTAGAGTCCAAAATGAATGAAGCTAAGAACAAAAACTAAAAGCAGAGTCCAAAATGAATGAAGCTAAGAACAAAAACTAAAAGGAGAGTCCAAAATGAATGAAGCTAAGAACAAAAACTAAAAGGAGAGTCCAAAATGAATGAAGCTAAGAACAAAAATTAAAAGGAGAGTCCAAAATGAATGAAGCTAAGAACAAAAACTAAAAGCAGAGTCCAAAATGAATGAAGCTAAGAACAAAAACTAAAAGCAGAGTCCAAAATGAATGAAGCTTAGAACAAAAACTAAAAGGAGAGTCCAAAATGAATGAAGCTAAGAACAAAAATTAAAAGGAGAGTCCAAAATGAATGAAGCTAAGAACAAAAACTAAAAGCAGAGTCCAAAATGAATGAAGCTAAGAACAAAAACTAAAAGGAGAGTCCAAAATGAATGAAGCTTAGAACAAAAACTAAAAGGAGAGTCCAAAATGAATGAAGCTTAGAACAAAAACTAAAAGGAGAGTCCAAAAATAATGAAGCTAAGAACAAAAACTAAAAGGAGAATCCAAAATGAATGAAGCTTAGAACAAAAACTAAAAGGAGAGTCCAAAATGAATGAAGCTTAGAACAAAAACTAAAAGGAGAGTCCAAAATGAATGAAGCTAAGAACAAAAACTAAAAGGAGAGTCCAAAATGAATGAAGCTTAGAACAAAAACTAAAAGCAGAGTCCAAAATGAATGAAGCTTAGAAAAAAACTAAAAGGAGAGTCCAAAATGAATGAAGCTAAGAACAAAAATTAAAAGGAGAGTCCAAAATGAATGAAGCTAAGAACAAAAACTAAAAGCAGAGTCCAAAATGAATGAAGCTAAGAACAAAAACTAAAAGGAGAGTCCAAAATGAATGAAGCTAAGAACAAAAACTAAAAGGAGAGTCCAAAATGAATGAAGCTAAGAACAAAAATTAAAAGGAGAGTCCAAAATGAATGAAGCTAAGAACAAAAACTAAAAGCAGAGTCCAAAATGAATGAAGCTAAGAACAAAAACTAAAAGGAGAGTCCAAAATGAATGAAGCTTAGAGCAAAAACTAAAAGCAGAGTCCAAAATGAATGAAGCTAAGAAAAAAACTAAAAGCAGAGTCCAAAATGAATGAAGCTTAGAACAAAAACTAAAAGGAGAGTCCAAAATGAATGAAGCTTAGAACAAAAACTAAAAGCAGAGTCCAAAATGAATGAAGCTTAGAACAAAAACTAAAAGGAGAGTCCAAAATGAATGAAGCTAAGAACAAAAATTAAAAGGAGAGTCCAAAATGAATGAAGCTAAGAACAAAAACTAAAAGCTGAGTCCAAAATGAATGAAGCTAAGAACAAAAACTAAAAGGAGAGTCCAAAATGAATGAAGCTAAGAACAAAAACTAAAAGGAGAATCCAAAATGAATGAAGCTTAGAGCAAAAACTAAAAGCAGAGTCCAAAATGAATGAAGCTAAGAAAAAAACTAAAAGGAGAGTCCAAAATGAATGAAGCTAAGAACAAAAACTAAAAGGAGAATCCAAAATGAATGAAGCTTAGAGCAAAAACTAAAAGGAGAGTCCAAAATGAATGAAGCTAAGAACAAAAACTAAAAGGAGAGTCCAAAATGAATGAAGCTAAGAACAAAAACTAAAAGGAGAGTCCAAAATGAATGAAGCTAAGAACAAAAACTAAAAGGAGAGTCCAAAATGAATGAAGCTTAGAGCAAAAACTAAAAGCAGAGTCCAAAATGAATGAAGCTAAGAACAAAAACTAAAAGGAAAATCCAAAATGAATGAAGCTAAGAACAAAACTAAAAGCAGAGTCCAAAATGAATGAAGCTAAGAACAAAAACTAAAAGAAGAGTCCAAAATGAATGAAACTAAGAACAAAAACTAAAAGGAGAATCCAAAATGAATGAAGCTTAGAACAAAAACTAAAAGGAGAGTCCAAAATGAATGAAGCTAAGAAAAAAACTAAAAGGAGAGTCCAAAATGAATGAAGCCAAGAACAAAAACTAAAAGGAAAATCCAAAATGAATGAAGCTAAGAACAAAACTAAAAGCAGAGTCCAAAATGAATGAAGCTAAGAACAAAAACTAAAAGGAGAGTCTAAAATGAATGAAACTAAGAACAAAAACTAAAAGGAGAATCCAAAATGAATGAAGCTTAGAACAAAAACTAAAAGGAGAGTCCAAAATGAATGAAGCTTAGAACAAAAACTAAAAGGAGAGTCCAAAATGAATGAAGCTAAGAACAAAAACTAAAAGGAGAATCCAAAATGAATGAAGCTTAGAGCAAAAACTAAAAGCAGAGTCCAAAATGAATGAAGCTAAGAAAAAAACTAAAAGGAGAGTCCAAAATGAATGAAGCTAAGAACAAAAACTAAAAGGAGAGTCCAAAATGAATGAAGCTAAGAACAAAAACTAAAAGGAGAGTCCAAAATGAATGAAGCTAAGAACAAAAACTAAAAGGAGAATCCAAAATGAATGAAGCTTAGAGCAAAAACTAAAAGCAGAGTCCAAAATGAATGAAGCTAAGAAAAAAACTAAAAGGAGAGTCCAAAATGAATGAAGCTAAGAACAAAAACTAAAAGAAGAGTCCAAAATGAATGAAGCTAAGAACAAAAACTAAAAGCAGAGTCCAAAATGAATGAAGCTAAGAACAAAAACTAAAAGGAGAGTCCAAAATGAATGAAGCTAAGAACAAAAACTAAAAGGAGAGTCCAAAATGAATGAAGCTAAGAACAAAAACTAAAAGGAGAGTCCAAAATGAATGAAGCTAAGAACAAAAACTAAAAGGAGAATCCAAAATGAATGAAGCTTAGAGCAAAAACTAAAAGCAGAGTCCAAAATGAATGAAGCTAAGAAAAAAACTAAAAGGAGAGTCCAAAATGAATGAAGCTAAGAACAAAAACTAAAAGGAGAATCCAAAATGAATGAAGCTAAGAACAAAAACTAAAAGGAGAGTCAAAAATGAATGAAGCTAAGAACAAAAACTAAAAGCAGAGTCCAAAATGAATGAAGCTAAGAACAAAAACTAAAAGGAGAGTCCAAAATGAATGAAGCTAAGAACAAAAACTAAAAGGAGAGTCCAAAATGAATGAAGCTAAGAACAAAAACTAAAAGGAGAGTCCAAAATGAATGAAGCTAAGAACAAAAACTAAAAGCAGAGTCCAAAATGAATGAAGCTAAGAACAAAAACTAAAAGGAGAGTCCAAAATGAATGAAGCTAAGAACAAAAACTAAAAGGAGAGTCCAAAATGAATGAAGCTAAGAACAAAAACTAAAAGCAGAGTCCAAAATGAATGAAGCTAAGAACAAAAACTAAAAGGAGAGTCCAAAATGAATGAAGCTGAGAACAAAAACTAAAAGGAGAGTCCAAAATGAATGAAGCTAAGAACAAAAACTAAAAGGAGAGTCTAAAATGAATGAAACTAAGAACAAAAACTAAAAGGAGAATCCAAAATGAATGAAGCTTAGAACAAAAACTAAAAGGAGAGTCCAAAATGAATGAAGCTTAGAACAAAAACTAAAAGGAGAGTCCAAAATGAATGAAGCTAAGAACAAAAACTAAAAGGAGAATCCAAAATGAATGAAGCTTAGAGCAAAAACTAAAAGCAGAGTCCAAAATGAATGAAGCTAAGAAAAAAACTAAAAGGAGAGTCCAAAATGAATGAAGCTAAGAACAAAAACTAAAAGGAGAGTCCAAAATGAATGAAGCTAAGAACAAAAACTAAAAGGAGAGTCCAAAATGAATGAAGCTAAGAACAAAAACTAAAAGGAGAATCCAAAATGAATGAAGCTTAGAGCAAAAACTAAAAGCAGAGTCCAAAATGAATGAAGCTAAGAAAAAAACTAAAAGGAGAGTCCAAAATGAATGAAGCTAAGAACAAAAACTAAAAGGAGAGTCCAAAATGAATGAAGCTAAGAACAAAAACTAAAAGCAGAGTCCAAAATGAATGAAGCTAAGAACAAAAACTAAAAGGAGAGTCCAAAATGAATGAAGCTAAGAACAAAAACTAAAAGGAGAGTCCAAAATGAATGAAGCTAAGAACAAAAACTAAAAGGAGAGTCCAAAATGAATGAAGCTAAGAACAAAAACTAAAAGGAGAATCCAAAATGAATGAAGCTTAGAGCAAAAACTAAAAGCAGAGTCCAAAATGAATGAAGCTAAGAAAAAAACTAAAAGGAGAGTCCAAAATGAATGAAGCTAAGAACAAAAACTAAAAGGAGAATCCAAAATGAATGAAGCTAAGAACAAAAACTAAAAGGAGAGTCAAAAATGAATGAAGCTAAGAACAAAAACTAAAAGCAGAGTCCAAAATGAATGAAGCTAAGAACAAAAACTAAAAGGAGAGTCCAAAATGAATGAAGCTAAGAACAAAAACTAAAAGGAGAGTCCAAAATGAATGAAGCTAAGAACAAAAACTAAAAGGAGAGTCCAAAATGAATGAAGCTAAGAACAAAAACTAAAAGCAGAGTCCAAAATGAATGAAGCTAAGAACAAAAACTAAAAGGAGAGTCCAAAATGAATGAAGCTAAGAACAAAAACTAAAAGGAGAGTCCAAAATGAATGAAGCTAAGAACAAAAACTAAAAGCAGAGTCCAAAATGAATGAAGCTAAGAACAAAAACTAAAAGGAGAGTCCAAAATGAATGAAGCTAAGAACAAAAACTAAAAGGAGAGTCCAAAATGAATGAAGCTAAGAACAAAAACTAAAAGGAGAGTCCAAAATGAATGAAGCTAAGAACAAAAACTAAAAGGAGAGTCCAAAATGAATGAAGCTAAGAACAAAAACTAAAAGCAGAGTCCAAAATGAATGAAGCTAAGAACAAAAACTAAAAGGAGAGTCCAAAATGAATGAAGCTAAGAACAAAAACTAAAAGGAGAGTCCAAAATGAATGAAGCTAAGAACAAAAACTAAAAGGAGAGTCCAAAATGAATGAAGCTAAGAACAAAAACTAAAAGGAGAATCCAAAATGAATGAAGCTTAGAGCAAAAACTAAAAGCAGAGTCCAAAATGAATGAAGCTAAGAAAAAAACTAAAAGGAGAGTCCAAAATGAATGAAGCTAAGAACAAAAACTAAAAGGAGAGTCCAAAATGAATGAAGCTAAGAACAAAAACTAAAAGCAGAGTCCAAAATGAATGAAGCTAAGAAAAAAAACTAAAAGGAGAGTCCAAAATGAATGAAGCTAAGAACAAAAACTAAAAGGAGAGTCCAAAATGAATGAAGCTAAGAACAAAAACTAAAAGGAGAGTCCAAAATGAATGAAGCTAAGAACAAAAACTAAAAGGAGAGTCCAAAATGACTGAAGCTAAGAACAAAAACTAAAAGGAGAGTCCAAAATGAATGAAGCTAAGAACAAAACTAAAAGCAGAGTCCAAAATGAATTAAGCTAAGAACAAAAACTAAAAGGAGAGTCCAAAATGAATGAAGCTAAGAACAAAAACTAAAAGGAGAGTCCAAAATGAATGAAGCTAAGAACAAAAACTAAAAGGAGAATCCAAAATGAATGAAGCTTAGAGCAAAAACTAAAAGCAGAGTCCAAAATGAATGAAGCTAAGAAAAAAACTAAAAGGAGAGTCCAAAATGAATGAAGCTAAGAACAAAAACTAAAAGGAGAGTCCAAAATGAATGAAGCTAAGAACAAAAACTAAAAGCAGAGTCCAAAATGAATGAAGCTAAGAAAAAAACTAAAAGGAGAGTCCAAAATGAATGAAGCTAAGAACAAAAACTAAAATGAGAATCCAAAATGAATGAAGCTTAGAGCAAAAACTAAAAGCAGAGTCCAAAATGAATGAAGCTAAGAAAAAAACTAAAAGGAGAGTCCAAAATGAATGAAGCTAAGAACAAAAACTAAAAGGAGAGTCCAAAATGAATGAAGCTAAGAACAAAAACTAAAAGGAGAGTCCAAAATGAATGAAGCTAAGAACAAAAACTAAAAGGAGAATCCAAAATGAATGAAGCTTAGAGCAAAAACTAAAAGCAGAGTCCAAAATGAATGAAGCTAAGAAAAAAACTAAAAGGAGAGTCCAAAATGAATGAAGCTAAGAACAAAAACTAAAAGGAGAGTCCAAAATGAATGAAGCTAAGAACAAAAACTAAAAGCAGAGTCCAAAATGAATGAAGCTAAGAACAAAAACTAAAAGGAGAGTCCAAAATGAATGAAGCTAAGAACAAAAACTAAAAAGAGAGTCCAAAATGAATGAAGCTAAGAACAAAAACTAAAAGGAGAGTCCAAAATGAATGAAGCTAAGAACAAAAACTAAAAGGAGAATCCAAAATGAATGAAGCTTAGAGCAAAAACTAAAAGCAGAGTCCAAAATGAATGAAGCTAAGAAAAAAACTAAAAGGAGAGTCCAAAATGAATGAAGCTAAGAACAAAAACTAAAAGGAGAATCCAAAATGAATGAAGCTAAGAACAAAAACTAAAAGGAGAGTCCAAAATGAATGAAGCTAAGAACAAAAACTAAAAGCAGAGTCCAAAATGAATGAAGCTAAGAACAAAAACTAAAAGGAGAGTCCAAAATGAATGAAGCTAAGAACAAAAACTAAAAGGAGAGTCCAAAATGAATGAAGCTAAGAACAAAAACTAAAAGGAGAGTCCAAAATGAATGAAGCTAAGAACAAAAACTAAAAGCAGAGTCCAAAATGAATGAAGCTAAGAACAAAAACTAAAAGGAGAGTCCAAAATGAATGAAGCTAAGAACAAAAACTAAAAGGAGAGTCCAAAATGAATGAAGCTAAGAACAAAAACTAAAAGCAGAGTCCAAAATGAATGAAGCTAAGAACAAAAAATAAAAGGAGAGTCCAAAATGAATGAAGCTAAGAACAAAAACTAAAAGGAGAGTCCAAAATGAATGAAGCTAAGAACAAAAACTAAAAGGAGAGTCCAAAATGAATGAAGCTAAGAACAAAAACTAAAAGGAGAGTCCAAAATGAATGAAGCTAAGAACAAAAACTAAAAGCAGAATCCAAAATGAATGAAGCTAAGAACAAAAACTAAAAGCAGAGTCCAAAATGAATGAAGCTAAGAACAAAAACTAAAAGGAGAGTCCAAAATGAATGAAGCTAAGAACAAAAACTAAAAGGAGAGTCCAAAATGAATGAAGCTAAGAACAAAAACTAAAAGGAGAGTCCAAAATGAATGAAGCTAATAACAAAAACTAAAAGCAGAGTCCAAAATGAATGAAGCTAAGAACAAAAACTAAAAGGAGAGTCCAAAATGAATGAAGCTAAGAACAAAAACTAAAAGGAGAGTCCAAAATGAATGAAGCTAAGAACAAAAACTAAAAGCAGAGTCCAAAATGAATGAAGCTAAGAACAAAAACTAAAAGGAGAATCCAAAATGAATGAAGCTAAGAACAAAAACTAAAAGGAGAGTCCAAAATGAATGAAGCTAAGAACAAAAACTAAAAGCAGAGTCCAAAATGAATGAAGCTAAGAACAAAAACTAAAAGGAGAGTCCAAAATGAATGAAGCTAAGAACAAAAACTAAAAGGAGAGTCCAAAATGAATGAAGCTAAGAACAAAAACTAAAAGGAGAGTCCAAAATGAATGAAGCTAAGAACAAAAACTAAAAGGAGAGTCCAAAATGAATGAAGCTAAGAACAAAAACTAAAAGCAGAATCCAAAATGAATGAAGCTAAGAACAAAAACTAAAAGCAGAGTCCAAAATGAATGAAGCTAAGAACAAAAACTAAAAGGAGAGTCCAAAATGAATGAAGCTAAGAACAAAAACTAAAAGGAGAGTCCAAAATGAATGAAGCTAAGAACAAAAACTAAAAGGAGAGTCCAAAATGAATGAAGCTAATAACAAAAACTAAAAGCAGAGTCCAAAATGAATGAAGCTAAGAACAAAAACTAAAAGGAGAGTCCAAAATGAATGAAGCTAAGAACAAAAACTAAAAGGAGAGTCCAAAATGAATGAAGCTAAGAACAAAAACTAAAAGGAGAGTCCAAAATGAATGAAGCTAAGAACAAAAACTAAAAGGAGAATCCAAAATGAATGAAGCTTAGAGCAAAAACTAAAAGCAGAGTCCAAAATGAATGAAGCTAAGAAAAAAACTAAAAGGAGAGTCCAAAATGAATGAAGCTAAGAACAAAAACTAAAAGGAGAGTCCAAAATGAATGAAGCTAAGAACAAAAACTAAAAGCAGAGTCCAAAATGAATGAAGCTAAGAACAAAAACTAAAAGGAGAGTCCAAAATGAATGAAGCTAAGAACAAAAACTAAAAGGAGAGTCCAAAATGAATGAAGCTAAGAACAAAAACTAAAAGGAGAGTCCAAAATGAATGAAGCTAAGAACAAAAACTAAAAGCAGAGTCCAAAATGAATGAAGCTAAGAACAAAAACTAAAAGGAGAATCCAAAATGAATGAAGCTAAGAACAAAAACTAAAAGGAGAGTCCAAAATGAATGAAGCTAAGAACAAAAACTAAAAGCAGAGTCCAAAATGAATGAAGCTAAGAACAAAAACTAAAAGGAGAGTCCAAAATGAATGAAGCTAAGAACAAAAACTAAAAGGAGAGTCCAAAATGAATGAAGCTAAGAACAAAAACTAAAAGGAGAGTCCAAAATGAATGAAGCTAAGAACAAAAACTAAAAGGAGAATCCAAAATGAATGAAGCTTAGAGCAAAAACTAAAAGCAGAGTCCAAAATGAATGAAGCTAAGAAAAAAACTAAAAGGAGAGTCCAAAATGAATGAAGCTAAGAACAAAAACTAAAAGGAGAGTCCAAAATGAATGAAGCTAAGAACAAAAACTAAAAGCAGAGTCCAAAATGAATGAAGCTAAGAACAAAAACTAAAAGGAGAGTCCAAAATGAATGAAGCTAAGAACAAAAACTAAAAGGAGAGTCCAAAATGAATGAAGCTAAGAACAAAAACTAAAAGGAGAGTCCAAAATGAATGAAGCTAAGAACAAAAACTAAAAGGAGAGTCCAAAATGACTGAAGCTAAGAACAAAAACTAAAAGGAGAGTCCAAAATGAATGAAGCTAAGAACAAAACTAAAAGCAGAGTCCAAAATGAATGAAGCTAAGAACAAAAACTAAAAGGAGAGTCCAAAATGAATGAAGCTAAGAAAAAAAACTAAAAGGAGAGTCCAAAATGAATGAAGCTAAGAACAAAAACTAAAAGGAGAATCCAAAATGAATGAAGCTTAGAGCAAAAACTAAAAGCAGAGTCCAAAATGAATGAAGCTAAGAAAAAAACTAAAAGGAGAGTCCAAAATGAATGAAGCTAAGAACAAAAACTAAAAGGAGAGTCCAAAATGAATGAAGCTAAGAACAAAAACTAAAAGCAGAGTCCAAAATGAATGAAGCTAAGAAAAAAACTAAAAGGAGAGTCCAAAATGAATGAAGCTAAGAACAAAAACTAAAAGCAGAATCCAAAATGAATGAAGCTAAGAACAAAAACTAAAAGGAGAGTCCAAAATGAATGAAGCTAAGAACAAAAACTAAAAGGAGAGTCTAAAATGAATGAAGCTTAGAACAAAAACTAAAAGGTGAGTCCAAAATGAATGAAGCTAAGAACAAAAACTAAAAGGAGAGTCCAAAATGAATGAAGCTAAGAACAAAAACTAAAAGGAGAGTCCAAAATGAATGAAGCTAAGAACAAAAACTAAAAGGAGAGTCCAAAATGAATGAAGCTAAGAAAAAAACTAAAAGGAGAGTCCAAAATGAATGAAGCTAAGAACAAAAACTAAAAGCAGAGTCCAAAATGAATGAAGCTAAGAAAAAAACTAAAAGGAGAGTCCAAAATGAATGAAGCTAAGAACAAAAACTAAAAGGAGAGTCCAAAATGAATGAAGCTAAGAACAAAAACTAAAAGCAGAGTCCAAAATGAATGAAGCTAAGAAAAAAACTAAAAGGAGAGTCCAAAATGAATGAAGCTAAGAACAAAAACTAAAAGGAGAGTCCAAAATGAATGAAGCTAAGAACAAAAACTAAAAGCAGAGTCCAAAATGAATGAAGCTAAGAACAAAAACTAAAAGGAGAGTCCAAAATGAATGAAGCTAAGAACAAAAACTAAAAGGAGAGTCCAAAATGAATGAAGCTAAGAACAAAAACTAAAAGGAGAGTCCAAAATAAATGAAGCTTAAAACAAAAACTAAAAGGAGAGTCAAAAATGAATGAAGCTATGAACAAAAACTAAAAGGAGAGTCCAAAATGAATGAAGCTTAGAACAAAAACTAAAAGGAGATTCAAAAATGAATGAAGCTTAGAACAAAAACTAAAAGGAGAGTCCAAAATGAATGAAGCTAAGAACAAAAACTAAAAGGAGAATCCAAAATGAATGAAGCTTAGAGCAAAAACTAAAAGCAGAGTCCAAAATGAATGAAGCTAAGAACAAAAACTAAAAGGAGAGTCCAAAATGAATGAAGCTAAGAACAAAAACTAAAAGGAGAATCCAAAATGAATGAAGCTTAGAGCAAAAACTAAAAGCAGAGTCCAAAATGAATGAAGCTAAGAAAAAAACTAAAAGGAGAGTCCAAAATGAATGAAGCTAAGAACAAAAACTAAAAGGAGAATCCAAAATGAATGAAGCTTAGAGCAAAAACTAAAAGGAGAGTCCAAAATGAATGAAGCTAAGAACAAAAACTAAAAGGAGAGTCCAAAATGAATGAAGCTAAGAACAAAAACTAAAACGAGAGTCCAAAATGAATGAAGCTAAGAACAAAAACTAAAAGGAGAGTCCAAAATGAATGAAGCTAAGAACAAAAACTAAAAGGAGAGTCCAAAATGAATGAAGCTAAGAACAAAAACTAAAAGGAGAGTCCAAAATGAATGAAGCTAAGAACAAAAACTAAAAGGAGAGTCCAAAATGAAAGAAGCTAAGAACAAAAACTAAAAGCAGAGTCCAAAATGAATGAAGCTAAGAACAAAAACTAAAAGGAGAGTCCAAAATGAATGAAGCTACGAACAAAAACTAACAGGAGAGTCCAAAATGAATGAAGCTAAGAACAAAAACTAAAAGGTGAGTCCAAAATGAATGAAGCTAAGAACAAAAACTAAAAGGAGAGTCCAAAATGAATGAAGCTAAGAACAAAAACTAAAAGCAGAGTCCAAAATGAATGAAGCTAAGAACAAAAACTAAAAGGAGAGTCCAAAATGAATGAAGCTACGAACAAAAACTAACAGGAGAGTCCAAAATGAATGAAGCTAAGAACAAAAACTAAAAGCAGAGTCCAAAATGAATGAAGCTTAGAGCAAAAACTAAAAGCAGAGTCCAAAATGAATGAAGCTAAGAAAAAAACTAAAAGGAGAATCCAAAATGAATGAAGCTAAGAACAAAAACTAAAAGGAGAGTCCAAAATGAATGAAGCTAAGAACAAAAACTAAAAGCAGAGTCCAAAATGAATGAAGCTAAGAACAAAAACTAAAAGGAGAGTCCAAAATGAATGAAGCTAAGAACAAAAACTAAAAGGAGAGTCCAAAATGAATGAAGCTAAGAACAAAAACTAAAAGGAGAGTCCAAAATGAATGAAGCTAAGAACAAAAACTAAAAGGAGAGTCCAAAATGAATGAAGCTAAGAACAAAAACTAAAAGCAGAGTCCAAAATGAATGAAGCTAAGAACAAAAACTAAAAGGAGAGTCCAAAATGAATGAAGCTAAGAACAAAAACTAAAAGGAGAGTCCAAAATGAATGAAGCTAAGAACAAAAACTAAAAGGAGAGTCCAAAATGAATGAAGCTAAGAACAAAAACTAAAAGGAGAATCCAAAATGAATGAAGCTTAGAGCAAAAATTAAAGGAGAGTCCAAAATGAATGAAGCTAAGAACAAAAACTAAAAGGAGAGTCCAAAATGAATGAAGCTTAGAGCAAAAACTAAAAGCAGAGTCCAAAATGAATGAAGCTAAGAACAAAAACTAAAAGGAGAGTCCAAAATGAATGAAGCTAAGAACAAAAACTAAAAGGAGAGTCCAAAATGAATGAAGCTAAGAACAAAAACTAAAAGGAGAATCCAAAATGAATGAAGCTTAGAGCAAAAACTAAAAGGAGAGTCCAAAATGAATGAAGCTAAGAACAAAAACTAAAAGGAGAGTCTAAAATGAATGAAGCTTAGAGCAAAAACTAAAAGCAGAGTCCAAAATGAATGAAGCTAAGAACAAAAACTAAAAGGAGAGTCCAAAATGAATGAAGCTAAGAAAAAAACTAAAAGCAGAGTCCAAAATGAATGAAGCTTAGAACAAAAACTAAAACGAGAGTCCAAAATGAATGAAGCCAAGAACAAAAACTAAAAGGAAAATCCAAAATGAATGAAGCTAAGAACAAAACTAAAAGCAGAGTCCAAAATGAATGAAGCTTAGAACAAAAACTAAAAGGAGAGTCCAAAATGAATGAAGCTTAGAACAAAAACTAAAAGGAGAGTCCAAAATGAATGAAGCTAAGAACAAAAACTAAAAGGAGAATCCAAAATGAATGAAGCTTAGAGCAAAAACTAAAAGCAGAGTCCAAAATGAATGAAGCTAAGAAAAAAACTAAAAGGAGAGTCCAAAATGAATGAAGCTAAGAACAAAAACTAAAAGGAGAGTCCAAAATGAATGAAGCTAAGAACAAAAACTAAAAGGAGAGTCCAAAATGAATGAAGCTAAGAACAAAAACTAAAAGGAGAGTCCAAAATGAATGAAGCTAAGAACAAAAACTAAAAGGAGAATCCAAAATGAATGAAGCTTAGAACAAAAACTAAAAGGAGAGTCCAAAATGAATGAAGCTAAGAACAAAAACTAAAAGGAGAGTCCAAAATGAATGAAGCTTAGAACAAAAACTAAAAGGAGAGTCCAAAATGAATGAAGCTAAGAACAAAAACTAAAAGGAGAATCCAAAATGAATGAAGCTAAGAACAAAAACTAAAAGGAGAGTCCAAAATGAATGAAGCTAAGAACAAAAACTAAAAGGAGAGTCCAAAATGAATGAAGCTAAGAAAAAAACTAAAAGGAGAGTCCAAAATGAATGAAGCTAAGAACAAAAACTAAAAGGAGAGTCCAAAATGAATGAAGCTAAGAACAAAAACTAAAAGGAGAGTCCAAAATGAATGAAGCTAAGAACAAAAACTAAAAGGAGAGTCCAAAATGAATGAAGCTAAGAACAAAAACTAAAAGGAGAGTCCAAAATGAATGAAGCTAAGAACAAAAACTAAAAGGTGAGTCCAAAATGAATGAAGCTAAGAACAAAAACTAAAAGGAGAGTCCAAAATGAATGAAGCTAAGAACAAAAACTAAAAGGAGAGTCCAAAATGAATGAAGCTAAGAACAAAAACTAAAAGGAGAGTCCAAAATGAATGAAGCTAAGAAAAAAACTAAAAGGAGAGTCCAAAATGAATGAAGCTAAGAACAAAAACTAAAAGGAGAATCAAAAATGAAAGAAGCTAAGAAAAAAAACTAAAAGAAGAGTCCAAAATGAATGAAGCTTAGAACAAAAACTAAAAGGAGAGTCCAAAATGAATGAAGCTAAGAACAAAAACTAAAAGGAGAGTGCAAAATGAATGAAGCTAAGAAAAAAAAATTAAAAGGAGAGTCCAAAATGAATGAAGCTAAGAACAAAAACTAAAAGGAGAATCCAAAATGAATGAAGCTAAGAACAAAAACTAAAAGCAGAATCCAAAATGAATGAAGCTAAGAACAAAAACTAAAAGGAGAGTCCAAAATGAATGAAGCTAAGAACAAAAACTAAAAGGAGAGTCCAAAATGAATGAAGCTAAGAACAAAACTAAAAGCAGAGTCCAAAATGAATGAAGCTAAGAACAAAAACTAAAAGGAGAGTCCAAAATGAATGAAGCTAAGAACAAAAACTAAAAGGAGAATCCAAAATGAATGAAGCTTAGAGCAAAAACTAAAAGCAGAGTCCAAAATGAATGAAGCTAAGAAAAAAACTAAAAGGAGAGTCCAAAATGAATGAAGCTAAGAACAAAACTAAAAGCAGAGTCCAAAATGAATGAAGCTAAGAACAAAAACTAAAAGGAGAATCCAAAATGAATGAAGCTAAGAACAAAAACTAAAAGGAGAGTCCAAAATGAATGAAGCTAAGAAAAAAAAATTAAAAGGAGAGTCCAAAATGAATGAAGCTAAGAACAAAAACTAAAAGGAGAATCCAAAATGAATGAAGCTAAGAACAAAAACTAAAAGCAGAGTCCAAAATGAATGAAGCTAAGAACAAAAACTAAAAGGAGAGTCCAAAATGAATGAAGCTAAGAACAAAAACTAAAAGGAGAGTCCAAAATGAATGAAGCTAAGAACAAAACTAAAAGCAGAGTCCAAAATGAATGAAGCTAAGAACAAAAACTAAAAGGAGAGTCCAAAATGAATGAAGCTAAGAACAAAAACTAAAAGGAGAATCCAAAATGAATGAAGCTTAGAGCAAAAACTAAAAGCAGAGTCCAAAATGAATGAAGCTAAGAAAAAAACTAAAAGGAGAGTCCAAAATGAATGAAGCTAAGAACAAAACTAAAAGCAGAGTCCAAAATGAATGAAGCTAAGAACAAAAACTAAAAGGAGAGTCCAAAATGAATGAAGCTAAGAACAAAACTAAAAGCAGAGTCCAAAATGAATGAAGCTAAGAACAAAAACTAAAAGGAGAATCCAAAATGAATGAAGCTAAGAACAAAAACTAAAAGCAGAGTCCAAAATGAATGAAGCTAAGAACAAAAACTAAAAGGAGAGTCCAAAATGAATGAAGCTAAGAACAAAAACTAAAAGGAGAATCCAAAATGAATGAAGCTTAGAGCAAAAACTAAAAGGAGAGTCCAAAATGAATGAAGCTAAGAACAAAAACTAAAAGGAGAGTCCAAAATGAATGAAGCTTAGAGCAAAAACTAAAAGGAGAGTCCAAAATGAATGAAGCTAAGAAAAAAACCAAAAGCAGAGTCCAAAATGAATGAAGCTAAGAACAAAAACTAAAAGGAGAGTCCAAAATGAATGAAGCCAAGAACAAAAACTAAAAGGAAAATCCAAAATGAATGAAGCTAAGAACAAAACTAAAAGCAGAGTCCAAAATGAATGAAGCTTAGAACAAAAACTAAAAGGAGAGTCCAAAATGAATGAAGCTTAGAACAAAAACTAAAAGGAGAGTCCAAAATGAATGAAGCTAAGAACAAAAACTAAAAGGAGAATCCAAAATGAATGAAGCTTAGAGCAAAAACTAAAAGCAGAGTCCAAAATGAATGAAGCTAAGAAAAAAACTAAAAGGAGAGTCCAAAATGAATGAAGCTAAGAACAAAAACTAAAAGGAGAGTCCAAAATGAATGAAGCTAAGAACAAAAACTAAAAGGAGAGTCCAAAATGAATGAAGCTAAGAACAAAAACTAAAAGGAGAGTCCAAAATGAATGAAGCTAAGAACAAAAACTAAAAGGAGAGTCCAAAATGAATGAAGCTAAGAACAAAAACTAAAAGGAGAGTCCAAAATGAATGAAGCTAAGAACAAAAACAAAAAGGAGAGTCCAAAATGAATGAAGCTAAGAACAAAAACTAAAAGGAGAGTCCAAAATGAATGAAGCTAAGAACAAAAACTAAAAGGAGAGTCCAAAATGAATGAAGCTAAGAACAAAAACTAAAAGGAGAGTCCAAAATGAATGAAGCTAAGAACAAAAACTAAAAGGAGAGTCCAAAATGAATGAAGCTTAGAGCAAAAACTAAAAGGAGAGTCCAAAATGAATGAAGCTAAGAACAAAAACTTAAAGGAGAGTCCAAAATGAATGAAGCTTAGAGCAAAAACTAAAAGGAGAGTCCAAAATGAATGAAGCTAAGAAAAAAACTAAAAGCAGAGTCCAAAATGAATGAAGCTAAGAACAAAAACTAAAAGGAGAGTCCAAAATGAATGAAGCCAAGAACAAAAACTAAAAGGAAAATCCAAAATGAATGAAGCTAAGAACAAAACTAAAAGCAGAGTCCAAAATGAATGAAGCTTAGAACAAAAACTAAAAGGAGAGTCCAAAATGAATGAAGCTTAGAACAAAAACTAAAAGGAGAGTCCAAAATGAATGAAGCTAAGAACAAAAACTAAAAGGAGAATCCAAAATGAATGAAGCTTAGAGCAAAAACTAAAAGCAGAGTCCAAAATGAATGAAGCTAAGAAAAAAACTAAAAGGAGAGTCCAAAATGAATGAAGCTAAGAACAAAAACTAAAAGGAGAGTCCAAAATGAATGAAGCTAAGAACAAAAACTAAAAGGAGAGTCCAAAATGAATGAAGCTAAGAACAAAAACTAAAAGGAGAGTCCAAAATGAATGAAGCTAAGAACAAAAACTAAAAGGAGAATCCAAAATGAATGAAGCTTAGAACAAAAACTAAAAGGAGAGTCCAAAATGAATGAAGCTAAGAACAAAAACTAAAAGGAGAGTCCAAAATGAATGAAGCTTAGAACAAAAACTAAAAGGAGAGTCCAAAATGAATGAAGCTAAGAACAAAAACTAAAAGGAGAATCCAAAATGAATGAAGCTAAGAACAAAAACTAAAAGGAGAGTCCAAAATGAATGAAGCTAAGAACAAAAACTAAAAGGAGAGTCCAAAATGAATGAAGCTAAGAAAAAAACTAAAAGGAGAGTCCAAAATGAATGAAGCTAAGAACAAAAACTAAAAGGAGAGTCCAAAATGAATGAAGCTAAGAACAAAAACTAAAAGGAGAGTCCAAAATGAATGAAGCTAAGAACAAAAACTAAAAGGAGAGTCCAAAATGAATGAAGCTAAGAACAAAAACTAAAAGGAGAGTCCAAAATGAATGAAGCTAAGAACAAAAACTAAAAGGTGAGTCCAAAATGAATGAAGCTAAGAACAAAAACTAAAAGGAGAGTCCAAAATGAATGAAGCTAAGAACAAAAACTAAAAGGAGAGTCCAAAATGAATGAAGCTAAGAACAAAAACTAAAAGGAGAGTCCAAAATGAATGAAGCTAAGAAAAAAACTAAAAGGAGAGTCCAAAATGAATGAAGCTAAGAACAAAAACTAAAAGGAGAATCAAAAATGAAAGAAGCTAAGAAAAAAAACTAAAAGAAGAGTCCAAAATGAATGAAGCTTAGAACAAAAACTAAAAGGAGAGTCCAAAATGAATGAAGCTAAGAACAAAAACTAAAAGGAGAGTCCAAAATGAATGAAGCTAAGAAAAAAAAATTAAAAGGAGAGTCCAAAATGAATGAAGCTAAGAACAAAAACTAAAAGGAGAATCCAAAATGAATGAAGCTAAGAACAAAAACTAAAAGCAGAGTCCAAAATGAATGAAGCTAAGAACAAAAACTAAAAGGAGAGTCCAAAATGAATGAAGCTAAGAACAAAAACTAAAAGGAGAGTCCAAAATGAATGAAGCTAAGAACAAAAACTAAAAGGAGAGTCCAAAATGAATGAAGCTAAGAACAAAAACTAAAAGCAGAGTCCAAAATGAATGAAGCTAAGAACAAAAACTAAAAGGAGAATCCAAAATGAATGAAGCTAAGAACAAAAACTAAAAGGAGAGTCCAAAATGAATGAAGCTAAGAACAAAAACTAAAAGGAGAGTCCAAAATGAATGAAGCTAAGAACAAAAACTAAAAGAAGAGTCCAAAATGAATGAAGCTTAGAACAAAAACTAAAAGGAGAGTCCAAAATGAATGAAGCTTAGAGAAAAAACTAAAAAGAGAGTCCAAATGAATGAATCTAAGAACAAAAACTAAAAGGAGAGTCCAAAATGAATGAAGGTAAGAACAAAAACTAAAAGGAGAGTCCAAAATGAATGAAGCTTAGAACAAAAACTAAAAGGAGATTCAAAAATGAATGAAGCTTAGAACAAAAACTAAAAGGAGAGTCCAAAATGAATGAAGCTAAGAACAAAAACTAAAAGGAGAATCCAAAATGAATGAAGCTATGAACAAAAACTAAAAGGAGAGTCCAAAATGAATGAAGCTTAGAACAAAAACTAAAAGGAGATTCAAAAATGAATGAAGCTTAGAACAAAAACTAAAAGGAGAGTCCAAAACGAATGAAGCTAAGAACAAAAACTAAAAGGAGAGTCCAAAATGAATGAAGCATTGAGCAAAAACTAAAAGGAGAGTCCAAAATGAATGAAGCTAAGAACAAAAACTAAAAGCAGAGTCCAAAATGAATTAAGCTTAGAACAAAAACTAAAAGGTGAGTCCAAAATGAATGAAGCTTAGAACAAAAACTAAAAGGAGAGTCCAAAATGAATGAAGCTTAGAGCAAAAAGTAAAAGGAGAGTCCAAAATGAATGAAGCTAAGAACAAAAACTAAAAGGAGAGTCCAAAATGAATGAAGCTTAGAACAAAAACTAAAAGGAGAGTCCAAAATAAATGAAGCTAAGAACAAAAACTAAAAGGAGAGTACAAAATGAATGAAGCTAACAACAATATCTAAAAGGAGAATCCAAAATGAATGAAGCTAAGAACAAAAACTAAAAGGAGAGTCCAAAATGAATGAAGCTTAGAACAAAAACTAAAAGGAGAGTCCAAAATGAATGAAGCTAAGAGCGAAAACTAAAAGGAGAGTCCAAAATGAATGAAGCTAAGAACAAAAACTAAAAGGAGAGTCCAAAATGAATGAAGCATTGAGCAAAAACTAAAAGGAGAGTCCAAAATGAATGAAGCTAAGAACAAAAACTAAAAGCAGAGTCCAAAATGAATTAAGCTTAGAACAAAAACTAAAAGGAGAGTCCAAAATGAATGAAGCTTAGAACAAAAACTAAAAGGAGAGTCCAAAATAAATGAAGCTTAGAGCAAAAAGTAAAAGGAGAGTCCAAAATGAATGAAGCTAAGAACAAAAACTAAAAGGAGAGTCCAAAATGAATGAAGCTTAGAACAAAAACTAAAAGAAGAGTCCAAAACGAATGAAGCTAAGAACAAAAACTAAAAGGAGAGTCCAAAATGAATGAAGCATTGAGCAAAAACTAAAAGGAGAGTCCAAAATGAATGAAGCTAAGAACAAAAACTAAAAGCAGAGTCCAAAATGAATTAAGCTTAGAACAAAAACTAAAAGGAGAGTCCAAAATGAATGAAGCTTAGAACAAAAACTAAAAGGAGAGTCCAAAATGAATGAAGCTTAGAACAAAAACTAAAAGGAGAGTCCAAAATGAATGAAGCTTAGAACAAAAACTAAAAGGAGAGTCCAAAATGAATGAAGCATTGAGCAAAAACTAAAAGGAGAGTCCAAAATGAATGAAGCTAAGAACAAAAACTAAAAGGAGAGTCCAAAATAAATGAAGCTAAGAACAAAAACTAAAAGGAGAGTCCAAAATGAATGAAGCTAAGAACAAAAACTAAAAGGAGAGTCCAAAATGAATGAAGCTTAGAGCAAAAAGTAAAAGGAGAGTCCAAAATGAATGAAGCTAAGAACAAAAACTAAAAGCAGAGTCCAAAATGAATGAAGCTTAGAACAAAAACTAAAAGGAGAGTCCAAAATAAATGAAGCTAAGAACAAAAACTAAAAGGAGAGTCCAAAATGAATGAAGCTAAGAACAAAAACTAAAAGGAGAATCCAAAATGAATGAAGCTAAGAACAAAAACTAAAAGGAGAGTCCAAAATGAATGAAGCTTAGAACAAAAACTAAAAGGAGAGTCCAAAATGAATGAAGCTAAGTTCGAAAACTAAAAGGAGAGTCCAAAATGAATGAAGCTAAGAACAAAAACTGAAAGGAGAGTCCAAAATGAATGAAGCATTGAGCAAAAACTAAAAGGAGAGTCCAAAATGAATGAAGCTTAGAGCAAAAACTAAAAGGAGAGTCCAAAATGAATGAAGCTAAGAACAAAAACTAAAAGGAGAGTCCAAAATGAATTAAGCTTAGAACAAAAACTAAAAGGAGAGTCCAAAATGAATGAAGCTTAGAGCAAAAACTAAAAGGAGAGAACAAAATGAATGAAGCTAAGAACAAAAACTAAAAGGAGAGTCCAAAATGAATGAAGCTAAGAACAAAAACTAAAAGGAAAATCCAAAATGAATGAAGCTAAGAACAAAACTAAAAGCAGAGTCCAAAATGAATGAAGCTTAGAACAAAAACTAAAAGGAGAGTCCAAAATGAATGAAGCTTAGAACAAAAACTAAAAGGAGAGTCCAAAATGAATGAAGCTAAGAACAAAAACTAAAAGGAGAGTCCAAAATGAATGAAGCTAAGAAAAAAACTAAAAGGAGAGTCCAAAATGAATGAAGCTAAGAACAAAAACTAAAAGGAGAGTCCAAAATGAAAGAAGCTAAGAACAAAAACTAAAAGGAGAGTCCAAAATGAATGAAGCTTAGAACAAAACTAAAAGGAGAGTCCAAAATGAATGAAGCTAAGAACAAAAACTAAAAGGAGAGTCCAAAATGAATGAAGCTAAGAAAAAAACTAAAAGGAGAGTCCAAAATGAATGAAGCTAAGAACAAAAACTAAAAGGAGAGTCCAAAATGAATGAAGCTAAGAACAAAAACTAAAAGGAGAGTCCAAAATGAATGAAGCTAAGAAAAAAACTAAAAGGAGAGTCCAAAATGAATGAAGCTAAGAACAAAAACTAAAAGGAGAATCAAAAATGAAAGAAGCTAAGAAAAAAAACTAAAAGAAGAGTCCAAAACGAATGAAGCTAAGAACAAAAACTAAAAGGAGAGTCCAAAATGAATGAAGCATTGAGCAAAAACTAAAAGGAGAGTCCAAAATGAATGAAGCTAAGAACAAAAACTAAAAGCAGAGTCCAAAATGAATTAAGCTTAGAACAAAAACTAAAAGGAGAGTCCAAAATGAATGAAGCTTAGAACAAAAACTAAAAGGAGAGTCCAAAATGAATGAAGCTTAGAACAAAAACTAAAAGGAGAGTCCAAAATGAATGAAGCTTAGAACAAAAACTAAAAGGAGAGTCCAAAATGAATGAAGCATTGAGCAAAAACTAAAAGGAGAGTCCAAAATGAATGAAGCTAAGAACAAAAACTAAAAGGAGAGTCCAAAATGAATGAAGCTAAGAACAAAAACTAAAAGGAGAGTCCAAAATGAATGAAGCTTAGAACAAAAACTAAAAGGAGAGTCCAAAATGAATGAAGCTTAGAGCAAAAACTAAAAGGAGAGTCCAAAATGAATGAAGCTTAGAACAAAAACTAAAAGGAGAGTCCAAAATGAATGAAGCTAAGAACAAAAACTAAAAGGAGAGTCCAAAATGAATGAAGCTAAGAAAAAAACTAAAAGGAGAGTCCAAAATGAATGAAGCTAAGAACAAAAACTAAAAGGAGAGTCCAAAATGAATGAAGCTAAGAACAAAAACTAAAAGGAGAGTCCAAAATGAATGAAGCTAAGAAAAAAACTAAAAGGAGATTCCAAAATGAATGAAGCTAAGAACAAAAACTAAAAGGAGAATCAAAAATGAAAGAAGCTAAGAAAAAAAACTAAAAGAAGAGTCCAAAACGAATGAAGCTAAGAACAAAAACTAAAAGGAGAGTCCAAAATGAATGAAGCATTGAGCAAAAACTAAAAGGAGAGTCCAAAATGAATGAAGCTAAGAACAAAAACTAAAAGCAGAGTCCAAAATGAATTAAGCTTAGAACAAAAACTAAAAGGAGAGTCCAAAATGAATGAAGCTTAGAACAAAAACTAAAAGGAGAGTCCAAAATGAATGAAGCTTAGAACAAAAACTAAAAGGAGAGTCCAAAATGAATGAAGCTTAGAACAAAAACTAAAAGGAGAGTCCAAAATGAATGAAGCATTGAGCAAAAACTAAAAGGAGAGTCCAAAATGAATGAAGCTAAGAACAAAAACTAAAAGGAGAGTCCAAAATGAATGAAGCTAAGAACAAAAACTAAAAGGAGAGTCCAAAATGAATGAAGCTTAGAACAAAAACTAAAAGGAGAGTCCAAAATGAATGAAGCTTAGAGCAAAAACTAAAAGGAGAGAACAAAATGAATGAAGCTAAGAACAAAAACTAAAAGGAGAGTCCAAAATGAATGAAGCTAAGAACAAAAACTAAAAGGAAAATCCAAAATGAATGAAGCTAAGAACAAAACTAAAAGCAGAGTCCAAAATGAATGAAGCTTAGAACAAAAACTAAAAGGAGAGTCCAAAATGAATGAAGCTTAGAACAAAAACTAAAAGGAGAGTCCAAAATGAATGAAGCTAAGAACAAAAACTAAAAGGAGAGTCCAAAATGAATGAAGCTAAGAAAAAAACTAAAAGGAGAGTCCAAAATGAATGAAGCTAAGAACAAAAACTAAAAGGAGAGTCCAAAATGAAAGAAGCTAAGAACAAAAACTAAAAGGAGAGTCCAAAATGAATGAAGCTTAGAACAAAAACTAAAAGGAGAGTCCAAAATGAATGAAGCTAAGAACAAAAACTAAAAGGAGAGTCCAAAATAAATGAAGCTAAGAAAAAAACTAAAAGGAGAGTCCAAAATGAATGAAGCTAAGAACAAAAACTAAAAGGAGAGTCCAAAATGAATGAAGCTAAGAACAAAAACTAAAAGGAGAGTCCAAAATGAATGAAGCTAAGAAAAAAACTAAAAGGAGAGTCCAAAATGAATGAAGCTAAGAACAAAAACTAAAAGGAGAATCAAAAATGAAAGAAGCTAAGAAAAAAAACTAAAAGAAGAGTCCAAAATGAATGAAGCTTAGAACAAAAACTAAAAGGAGAGTCCAAAATGAATGAAGCTTAGAGAAAAAACTAAAAAGAGAGTCCAAATGAATGAATCTAAGAACAAAAACTAAAAGGAGAGTCCAAAATGAATGAAGCTAAGAACAAAGACTAAAAGGAGAGTCCAAAATGAATGAAGCTAAGAACAAAAACTAAAAGGAGAGTCCACAATAAATGAAGCTTAGAACAAAAACTAAAAGGAGAGTTCAAAATGAATGAAGCTTAGAACAAAAACTAAAAGGAGAGTCCAAAATGAATGAAGCTTAGAGCAAAAACTAAAAGGAGAGTCCAAAATGAATGAAGCTAAGAGCAAAAACTAAAAGGAGAGTCCAAAATGAATGAAGCTAAGAACAAAAACAAAAAAAAGAGAAGAAAATGAATGAAGCTAAGAACAAAAACTAAAAGGAGAGTCCAAAATGAATGAAGCTTAGAGCAAAAACTAAAAGGAGAGTCCAAAATGACTGAAGCTAAGAACAAAAACTAAAAGGAGAGTCCAAAATGAATGAAGCTAAGAACAAAAACTAAAAGGAGAATCCAAAATGAATGAAGCTATGAACAAAAACTAAAAGGAGAGTCCAAAATGAATGAAGCTTAGAACAAAAACTAAAAGGAGATTCAAAAATGAATGAAGCTTAGAACAAAAACTAAAAGGAGAGTCCAAAACGAATGAAGCTAAGAACAAAAACTAAAAGGAGAGTCCAAAATGAATGAAGCATTGAGCAAAAACTAAAAGGAGAGTCCAAAATGAATGAAGCTAAGAACAAAAACTAAAAGCAGAGTCCAAAATGAATTAAGCTTAGAACAAAAACTAAAAGGAGAGTCCAAAATGAATGAAGCTAAGAACAAAAACTAAAAGGAGAGTCCAAAATGAATGAAGCTTAGAACAAAAACTAAAAGGAGAGTCCAAAATGAATGAAGCTTAGAGCAAAAAGTAAAAGGAGAGTCCAAAATGAATGAAGCTTAGAACAAAAACTAAAAGGAGAGTCCAAAATAAATGAAGCTAAGAACAAAAACTAAAAGGAGAGTCCAAAATGAATGAAGCTTCGAACAAAAACTAAAAGGAGAGTCCAAAATGAATGAAGCTAAGAACAAAAACTAAAAGGAGAGTCCAAAATGAATGAAGCTTAGAGCAAAAACTAAAAGGAGAGTCCAAAATGAATGAAGCTTAGAACAAAAACTAAAAGGAGAGTCCAAAATGAATGAAGCTTAGAGCAAAAAGTAAAAGGAGAGTCCAAAATGAATGAAGCTTAGAACAAAAACTAAAAGGAGAGTCCAAAATGAATGAAGCTTCGAACAAAAACTAAAAGGAGAGTCCAAAATGAATGAAGCTTAGAGCAAAAAGTAAAAGGAGAGTCCAAAATGAATGAAGCTAAGAACAAAAACTAAAAGGAGAGTCCAAAATGAATGAAGCTAAGAACAAAAACTAAAAGGAGAGTCCAAAATGAATGAAGCTAAGAACAAAAACTAAAAGGAGAGTCCAAAATGAATAAAGCTAAGAACAAAAACTAAAAGGAGAGTCCAAAATGAATGAAGCTAAGAACAAAAACTAAAAGCAGAGTCCAAAATGAATTAAGCTTAGAACAAAAACTAAAAGGAGAGTCCAAAATGAATGAAGCTAAGAACAAAAACTAAAAGGAGAGTCCAAAATGAATGAAGCTTAGAACAAAAACTAAAAGGAGAGTCCAAAATGAATGAAGCTTAGAGCAAAAAGTAAAAGGAGAGTCCAAAATGAATGAAGCTTAGAACAAAAACTAAAAGGAGAGTCCAAAATAAATGAAGCTAAGAACAAAAACTAAAAGGAGAGTCCAAAATGAATGAAGCTTCGAACAAAAACTAAAAGGATAGTCCAAAATGAATGAAGCTAAGAACAAAAACTAAAAGGAGAGTCCAAAATGAATGAAGCTTAGAGCAAAAACTAAAAGGAGAGTCCAAAATGAATGAAGCTTAGAACAAAAACTAAAAGGAGAGTCCAAAATGAATGAAGCTTAGAGCAAAAAGTAAAAGGAGAGTCCAAAATGAATGAAGCTTAGAACAAAAACTAAAAGGAGAGTCCAAAATAAATGAAGCTAAGAACAAAAACTAAAAGGAGAGTCCAAAATGAATGAAGCTAAGAACAAAAACTAAAAGGAGAATCCAAAATGAATGAAGCTAAGAACAAAAACTAAAAGGAGAGTCCAAAATGAATGAAGCTTCGAACAAAAACTAAAAGGAGAGTCCAAAATGAATGAAGCTAAGAACAAAAACTAAAAGGAGAGTCCAAAATGAATAAAGCTAAGAACAAAAACTAAAAGGAGAGTCCAAAATGAATGAAGCTTAGAACAAAAACTAAAAGGAGAGTCCAAAATGAATGAAGCTTAGAGCAAAAACTAAAAGGAGAGTCCAAAATGAATAAAGCTAAGAACAAAAACTAAAAGGAGAGTCCAAAATGAATGAAGCTAAGAACAAAAACTAAAAGCAGAGTCCAAAATGAATTAAGCTTAGAACAAAAACTAAAAGGAGAGTCCAAAATGAATGAAGCTAAGAACAAAAACTAAAAGGAGAGTCCAAAATGAATGAAGCTTAGAACAAAAACTAAAAGGAGAGTCCAAAATGAATGAAGCTTAGAGCAAAAAGTAAAAGGAGAGTCCAAAATGAATGAAGCTTAGAACAAAAACTAAAAGGAGAGTCCAAAATAAATGAAGCTAAGAACAAAAACTAAAAGGAGAGTCCAAAATGAATGAAGCTTCGAACAAAAACTAAAAG
Organism: Acanthosepion esculentum; assembly: GCA_964036315.1. Lineage (NCBI taxonomy): Eukaryota > Metazoa > Mollusca > Cephalopoda > Sepiida > Sepiidae > Acanthosepion > Acanthosepion esculentum. The sequence continues at coordinate 24,697,754 of OZ038494.1, read as the reverse complement.
GATAGTCCAAAATGAATGAAGCTAAGAACAAAAACTAAAAGGAGAGTCCAAAATGAATGAAGCTTAGAGCAAAAACTAAAAGGAGAGTCCAAAATGAATGAAGCTTAGAACAAAAACTAAAAGGAGAGTCCAAAATGAATGAAGCTTAGAGCAAAAAGTAAAAGGAGAGTCCAAAATGAATGAAGCTTAGAACAAAAACTAAAAGGAGAGTCCAAAATAAATGAAGCTAAGAACAAAAACTAAAAGGAGAGTCCAAAATGAATGAAGCTAAGAACAAAAACTAAAAGGAGAGTCCAAAATGAATGAAGCTAAGAACAAAAACTAAAAGGAGAGTCCAAAATGAATGAAGCTTCGAACAAAAACTAAAAGGAGAGTCCAAAATGAATGAAGCTAAGAACAAAAACTAAAAGGAGAGTCCAAAATGAATAAAGCTAAGAACAAAAACTAAAAGGAGAGTCCAAAATGAATGAAGCTTAGAACAAAAACTAAAAGGAGAGTCCAAAATGAATGAAGCTTAGAGCAAAAACTAAAAGGAGAGTCCAAAATGAATAAAGCTAAGAACAAAAAATAAAAGGAGAGTCCAAAATGTTTGAAGCTTAGAACAAAAACTAAAACGAGAGTCCAAAATGAATGAAGCTAAGAACAAAAACTGAAAGGAGAGTCCAAAATGAATGAAGCTTAGAACAAAAACTAAAAGGAGAGTCCAAAATGAATGAAGCTTAGAGCAAAAAGTAAAAGGAGAGTCCAAAATGAATGAAGCTAAGAACAAAAACTAAAAGGAGAGTCCAAAATGAATGAAGCTTAGAACAAAAACTAAAAGGAGAGTCCAAAATAAATGAAGCTAAGAACAAAAACTAAAAGGAGAGTTTAAAATGAATGAAGCTTAGAACAAAAACTAAAAGGAGAGTCCTAAATGAATGAAGCTTCGAGCAAAAACTAAAAGGAGAGTCCAAAATGAATGAAGCTAAGAACAAAAACTAAAAGGAGAGTCCAAAATCAATGAAGCTAAGAACAAAAACTAAAAGGAGAGTCTAAAATGAATGAAGCTAAGAAAAAAACTAAAAGGAGAGTCCAAAATGAATGAAGCTAAGAACAAAAACTAAAAGGAGAGTCGAAAATGAATGAAGCTAAGAACAAAAACTAAAAGAAGAGTCCAAAATGAATGAAGCTTAGAACAAAAACTAAAAGGAGAGTCCAAAATGAATGAAGGTTAGAGAAAAAACTAAAAGGAGAGTCCAAATGAATGAATCTAAGAACAAAAACTAAAAGGAGAGTCCAAAATGAATGAAGCTAAGAACGAAAACTAAAAGGAGAGTCCAAAATGAATGAAGCTAAGAACAAAAACTAAAAGGAGAGTCCAAAATGAATGAAGCTAAGAACAAAAACTAAAAGGAGAGTCCAAAATGAATGAAGCTAAGAACAAAAACTAAAAGAAGAGTCCAAAATGAATGAAGCTTAGAACAAAAACTAAAAGGAGAGTCCAAAATGAATGAAGGTTAGAGAAAAAACTAAAAGGAGAGTCCAAATGAATGAATCTAAGAACAAAAACGAAAAGGAGAGTCCAAAATGAATGAAGCTAAGAACAAAGACTAAAAGGAGAGTCCAAAATGAATGAAGCTAAGAACAAAAACTAAAAGGAGAGTCCACAATGAATGAAGCTAAGAACAAAAACTAAAAGGAGAGTCCAAAATGAATGAAGCTTAGAACAAAAACTAAAAGGAGAGTCCTAAATGAATGAAGCTTCGAGCAAAAACTAAAAGGAGAGTCCAAAATGAATGAAGCTAAGAACAAAAACTAAAAGGAGAGTCCAAAATCAATGAAGCTAAGAACAAAAACTAAAAGGAGAGTCTAAAATGAATGAAGCTAAGAAAAAAACTAAAAGGAGAGTCCAAAATGAATGAAGCTAAGAACAAAAACTAAAAGGAGAGTCGAAAATGAATGAAGCTAAGAACAAAAACTAAAAGAAGAGACCAAAATGAATGAAGCTTAGAACAAAAACTAAAAGGAGAGTCCAAAATGAATGAAGGTTAGAGAAAAAACTAAAAGGAGAGTCCAAATGAATGAATCTAAGAACAAAAACGAAAAGGAGAGTCCAAAATGAATGAAGCTAAGAACAAAGACTAAAAGGAGAGTCCAAAATGAATGAAGCTAAGAACAAAAACTAAAAGGAGAGTCCACAATGAATGAAGCTAAGAACAAAAACTAAAAGGAGAGTCCAAAATGAATGAAGCTAAGAACAAAAACTAAAAGGAGAGTCCAAAATGAATGAAGCTTAGAGCAAAAACTAAAAGGAGAGTCCAAAATGAATGAAGCTAAGAACAAAAACTAAAAGGAGAGTCCAAAATGAATGAAGTTTAGAACAAAAACTAAAAGGAGATTAAAAAATGAATGAAGCTTAGAACAAAAACTAAAAGGAGAGTCCAAAATAAATGAAGCTAAGAACAAAAACTAAAAGGAGATTCCAAAATGAATGAAGCTAAGAAGAAAAACTAAAAGGAGAGTCCAAAATGAATGAAGCTAAGAACAAAAACTAAAAGCAGAGTCCAAAATGAATGAAGCTTAGGACAAAAACTAAAAGGAGAGTCCTAAATGAATGAAGCTTAGAGCAAAAACTAAAAGGAGAGTCCAAAATGAATGAAGCTAAGAACAAAAACTAAAAGGAGAGTCCAAAATGAATGAAGCTAAGAACAAAAACTAAAAGGAGAGTCCACAATGAATGAAGCTTAGAACAAAAACTAAAAGGAGAGTTCAAAATGAATGAAGCTTAGAACAAAAACTAAAAGGAGAGTCCAAAATGAATGAAGCTTAGAGCAAAAACTAAAAGGAGAGTCCAAAATGAATGAAGTTAAGAACAAAAACTAAAAGGAGAGTCCAAAATGAATGAAGCTAAGAACAAAAACTAAAAGGAGAGTCCAAAATGAATGAAGCTTAGAGCAAAAACTAAAAGGAGAGTCCAAAATGAATGAAGCTAAGAACAAAAACTAAAAGGAGAGTCCAAAATGAATGAAGCTAAGAACAAAAACTAAAAGGAGAGTCCAAAATGAATGAAGCTAAGAACAAAAACTAAAAGGAGAGTCCAAAATGAATGAAGCTAAGAACAAAAACTAAAAGGAGAGTCCAAAATGAATGAAGCTAAGAACAAAAACTAAAAGGAGATTCAAAAATGAATGAAGCTTAGAACAAAAACGAAAAGGAGAGTCCAAAATAAATGAAGCTAAGAACAAAAACTAAAAGGAGAGTCCAAAATGAATGAAGCTAAGAACAAAAACTAAAAGGAGAGTCCACAATGAATGAAGCTTAGAACAAAAACTAAAAGGAGAGTTCAAAATGAATGAAGCTTAGAACAAAAACTAAAAGGAGAGTCCAAAATGAATGAAGCTTAGAACAAAAACTAAAAGGAGAGTCCTAAATGAATGAAGCTTAGAACAAAAACTAAAAGGAGAATCAAAAATGAAAGAAGCTAAGAAAAAAAACTAAAAGAAGAGTCCAAAATGAATGAAGCTTAGAACAAAATCTAAAATGAGAGTCCAAAATGATTGAAGCTAAGAACAAAAACTAAAAGGAGAGTCCACAATGAATGAAGCTTAGAACAAAAACTAAAAGGAGAGTCCAAAATGAATGAAGCTAAGAACAAAAACTAAAAGGAGAATCAAAAATGAAAGAAGCTAAGAAAAAAAACTAAAAGGAGAGTTCAAAATGAATGAAGCTTAGAACAAAATCTAAAATGAGAGTCCAAAATGATTGAAGCTAAGAACAAAAACTAAAAGGAGAGTCCACAATGAATGAAGCTTAGAACAAAAACTAAAAGGAGAGTCCAAAATGAATGAAGCTAAGAACAAAAACTAAAAGGAGAATCAAAAATGAAAGAAGCTAAGAAAAAAAACTAAAAGGAGAGTTCAAAATGAATGAAGCTTAGAACAAAATCTAAAATGAGAGTCCAAAATGATTGAAGCTAAGAACAAAAACTAAAAGGAGAGTCCACAATGAATGAAGCTTAGAACAAAAACTAAAAGGAGAGTCCAAAATGAATGAAGCTAAGAACAAAAACTAAAAGGAGAATCAAAAATGAAAGAAGCTAAGAAAAAAAACTAAAAGCAGAGTCCAAAATGAATGAAGCTTAGAGCAAAAACTAAAAGGAGAGTCCAAAATGAATGAAGCTAAGAACAAAAACTAAAAGGAGAGTCCAAAATGAATGAAGCTAAGAACAAAAACTAAAAGGAGAGTCCAAAATGAATGAAGCTTAGAGCAAAAACTAAAAGGAGAGTCCAAAATGAATGAAGCTAAGAACAAAAACTAAAAGGAGAGTCCAAAATGAATGAAGCTAAGAACAAAAACTAAAAGGAGAGTCCACAATGAATGAAGCTTAGAACAAAAACTAAAAGGAGAGTTCAAAATGAATGAAGCTTAGAACAAAAACTAAAAGGAGAGTCCAAAATGAATGAAGCTTAGAGCAAAAACTAAAAGGAGAGTCCAAAATGAATGAAGGTAAGAACAAAAACTAAAAGGAGAGTCCAAAATGAATGAAGCTAAGAACAAAAACTAAAAGGAGAGTCCAAAATGAATGAAGCTAAGAACAAAAACTAAAAGGAGAGTCCAAAATGAATGAAGCTTAGAGCAAAAACTAAAAGGAGAGTCCAAAATGACTGAAGCTAAGAACAAAAACTAAAAGGAGAGTCCAAAATGAATGAAGCTTTGAACAAAAACTAAAAGGAGAGTCCAAAACGAATGAAGCTATGAACAAAAACTAAAAGGAGAGTCCAAAATGAATGAAGCTTAGAACAAAAACTAAAAGGAGATTCAAAAATGAATGAAGCTAAGAACAAAAACTAAAAGGAGAGTCCAAAATGAATGAAGCATTGAGCAAAAACTAAAAGGAGAGTCCAAAATGAATGAAGTTAGAACAAAAACTAAAAGCAGAGTCCAAAATGAATTAAGCTTAGAACAAAAACTAAAAGGAGAGTCCAAAATGAATGAAGCTTAGAACAAAAACTAAAAGGAGAGTCCAAAATGAATGAAGCTTAGAGCAAAAAGTAAATGGAGAGTCCAAAATGAATGAAGCTAAGAACAAAAACTAAAAGGAGAGTCCAAAATGAATGAAGCTTAGAACAAAAACTAAAAGGAGAGTCCAAAATAAATGAAGCTAAGAACAAAAACTAAAAGGAGAGTCCAAAATGAATGAAGCTAAGAACAAAAACTAAAAGGAGAGTCCAAAATGAATGAAGCTAAGAACAAAAACTAAAAGGAGAGTCCAAAATGAATGAAGGTAAGAACAAAAACTAAAAGGAGTGTCCAAATTGAATGAAGCTAAGAACAAAAACTAAAAGGAGAATCCAAAATGAATGAAGCTAAGAACAAAAACTAAAAGGAGATTCCAAAATGAATGAAGCTTAGGGCAAAAACTAAAAGGAGAGTCCAAAATGAATGAAGCTAAGAACAAAAACTAAAAGGAGAGTCCAAAATGAATGAAGCTAAGAACAAAAACTAAAGGGAGAGTCCAAAATGAATGAAGCTAAGAACAAAAATTAAAAGGAGAGTCCAAAATGAATGAAGCTAAGAACAAAAACTAAAAGGAGAGTCCAAAATGAATGAAGCTTAGAACATAAACTAAAAGGAGAGTCCAAATGAATGAAGCTAAGAACAAAAACTAAAAGGAGAGTCCAAAATGAATGAAGGTAAGAACAAAAACTAAAAGGAGAGTCGAAAATGAATGAAGCTAAGAACAAAAACTAAAAGGAGAGTCCAAAATCAATGAAGCTTAGAACAAAAACTAAAAGGAGAGTCCAAAATGAATGAAGCTTAGAGCAAAATCTACAAGGAGAGTCCAAAATGAATGAAGCTAAGAACAAAAACTAAAAGGAGAGTCCAAAATGAATGAAGCTAAGAACAAAAACTAAAAGGAGAGTCCAAAATGAATGAAGCTTAGAACAAAAACTAAAAGGAGAGTCCAAAATGAATGAAGCTAAGAACAAAAACTAAAAGGAGAGTCCAAAATGAATGAAGCTAAGAACAAAAACTAAAAGGAGAGTCCAAAATGAATGAAGCTAAGAACAAAAACTAAAAGGAGAGTCCAAAATGAATGAAGCTAAGAACAAAAACTAAAAGGAGAGTCCAAAATGAATGAAGCTTAGAACAAAAACTAAAAGGAGAGTCCAAAATGAATGAAGCTAAGAACAAAAACTAAAAGGAGAGTCCAAAATGAATGAAGCTAAGAACAAAAACTAAAAGGAGAGTCCAAAATGAATGAAGCTTAGAACAAAAACTAAAAGGAGAGTCCAAAATGAATGAAGCTAAGAACAAAAATTAAAAGGAGAGTCCAAAATGAATGAAGCTAAGAACAAAAACTAAAAAGAGAGTCCAAAATGAATGAAGCTAAGAACAAAAACTAAAAGGAGAGTCCAAAATGAATGAAGCTAAGAACAAAAACTAAAAGGAGAATCCAAAATGAATGAAGCTAAGAACAAAAACTAAAAGGAGAGTCCAAAATGAATGAAGCTAAGAACAAAAACTAAAAGGAGAGTCCAAAATGAATGAAGCTAAGAACAAAAACTAAAAGGAGAGTCCAAAATGAATGAAGCTAAGAACAAAAACTAAAAGGAGAGTCCAAAATGAATGAAGCTGAGAACAAAAACTAAAAGCAGAGTCCAAAATGAATGAAGCTAAGAACAAAAACTAAAAGGAGAGTCCAAAATGAATGAAGCTAAGAACAAAAACTAAAAGGAGAGTCCAAAATGAATGAAGCTGAGAACAAAATCTAAAAGCAGAGTCCAAAATGAATGAAGCTAAGAACAAAAACTAAAAGGAGAGTCCAAAATGAATGAAGCTAAGAACAAAAACTAAAAGGAGAGTCCAAAATGAATGAAGCTGAGAACAAAAACTAAAAGCAGAGTCCAAAATGAATGAAGCTAAGAACAAAAACTAAAAGGAGAGTCCACAATGAATGAAGCTAAGAACAAAAACTAAAAGGAGAGTCCAAAATGAATGAAGCTAAGAACAAAAACTAAAAGCAGAGTCCAAAATGAATGAAGCTAAGAACAAAAACTAAAAGGAGAGTCCAAAATGAATGAAGCTAAGAACAAAAACTAAAAGGAGAGTCCAAAATGAATGAAGCCAAGAACAAAAACTAAAAGGAGAGTCCAAAATGAATGAAGCTAAGAACAAAAACTAAAAGGAGAGTCCAAAATGAATGAAGCTAAGAACAAAAACTAAAAGGAGAGTCCAAAATGAATGAAGCTAAGAACAAAAACTAAAAGGAGAGTCCAAAATGAATGAAGCCAAGAACAAAAACTAAAAGGAGAGTCCAAAATGAATGAAGCTAAGAACAAAAACTAAAAGGAGAGTCCAAAATGAATGAAGCTGAGAACAAAAACTAAAAGGAGAGTCCAAAATGAATGAAGCTTAGAACATAAACTAAAAGGAGAGTCCAAAATGAATGAAGCTTAGAACAAAAACTAAAAGCAGAGTCCAAAATGAATGAAGCTAAGAACAAAAACTAAAAGGAGAGTCCAAAATGAATGAAGCCAAGAACAAAAACTAAAAGGAGAGTCCAAAATGAATGAAGCTTAGAACATAAACTAAAAGGAGAGTCCAAAATGAATGAAGCCAAGAACAAAAACTAAAAGGAGAGTCCAAAATGAATGAAGCTAAGAACAAAAACTAAAAGGAGAGTCCAAAATGAATGAAGCTAAGAACAAAAACTAAAAGGAGAGTCCAAAATGAATGAAGCTAAGAACAAAAACTAAAAGGAGAGTCCAAAATGAATGAAGCCAAGAACAAAAACTAAAAGGAGAGTCCAAAATGAATGAAGCTTAGAACATAAACTAAAAGGAGAGTCCAAAATGAATGAAGCTAAGAACAAAAACTAAAAGGAGAGTCCAAAATGAATGAAGCTAAGAACAAAAACTAAAAGGAGAGTCCAAAATGAATGAAGCTGAGAACAAAAACTAAAAGGAGAGTCCAAAATGAATGAAGCTTAGAACATAAACTAAAAGGAGAGTCCAAAATGAATGAAGCTAAGAACAAAAACTAAAAGGAGAGTCCAAAATGAATGAAGGTAAGAACAAAAACTAAAAGGAGAGTCGAAAATGAATGAAGCTAAGAACAAAAACTAAAAGGAGAGTCCAAAATGAATGAGGCTAAGAACAAAAACTAAAAGGAGAGTCCAAAATGAATGAAGCTAAGAAAAAAAACTAAAAGGAGAATCCAAAATGAATGAAGCTAAGAACAAAAACTAAAAGGAGATTCCAAAATGAATGAAGCTTAGAGCAAAAACTAAAAGGAGAGTCCAAAATGAATGAAGCTAAGAACAAAAACTAAAAGGAGAGTCCAAAATGAATGAAGCTAAGAACAAAAACTAAAAGGAGAGTCCAAAATGAATGAAGCTAAGAACAAAAACTAAAAGGAGAGTCCAAAATGAATGAAGCTAAGAACAAAAACTAAAAGGAGAGTCTAAAATGAATGAAGCTAAGAACGAAAACTAAAAGGAGAGTTCAAAATGAATGAAGCTAAGAACAAAAACTAAAAGGAGAGTCCAAAATGAATGAAGCTAAGAACAAAAACTAAAAGGAGAGTCCAAAATCAATGAAGCTAAGAACAAAAACTAAAAGGAGAGTCCAAAATGAATGAAGCTAAGAACAAAAACTAAAAGGAGAGTCCAAAATGAATGAAGCTTAGAACAAAAACTAAAAGGAGAGTCCAAAATGAATGAAGCTAAGAACAAAAACTAAAAGGAGAGTCCAAAATGAATGAAGCTAAGAACAAAAACTAAAAGGAGAGTCCAAAATGAATGAAGCTAAGAACGAAAACTAAAAGGAGAGTCCAAAATGAATGAAGCTAAGAACAAAAACTAAAAGGAGAGTCCAAAATGAATGAAGCTAAGAACTAAAACTAAAAGGAGAGTCGAAGATGAATGAAGCTAAGAACAAAAACTAAAAGGTGAGTCCAAAATGAATGAATCTTAGAGCAAAAACTAAAAGGAGAGTCCAAAATGCATGAAGCTAAGAAAAAAAACTAAAAGGAGAGTCCAAAATGAATGAAGCTACGAACAAAAACTAACAGGAGAGTCCAAAATGAATGAAGCTAAGAACAAAAACTAAAGGAGAGTCCAAAATGAATGAAGCTAAGAACAGAAACTAAAACGAGAGTCCAAAATGAATGAAGCTAAGAACAAAAACTAAAAGGAGAGTCCAAAATGAATGAAGCTTAGAACATAAACTAAAAGGAGAGTCCAAAATGAATGAAGCTAAGAACAAAAACTAAAAGGAGAGTCCAAAATGAATGAACCTAAGAACAAAAACTAAAAGGAGAGTCGAAAATGAATGAAGCTAAGAACAAAAACTAAAAGGAGAGTCCAAAATAAATGAAGCTTAGAACAAAAACTAAAAGGAGAGTCCAAAATGAATGAAGCTTAGAGCAAAATCTAAAAGGAGAGTCCAAAATGAATGAAGCTAAGAACAAAAACTAAAAGGAGAGTCCAAAATGAATGAAGCTAAGAATAAAAACTAAAAGGTGAGTCCAAAATGAATGAATCTTAGAGCAAAAACTAAAAGGAGAGTCCAAAATGCATGAAGCTAAGAACAAAATCTAAAATGAAAGTCCAAAATGAATGAAGCTACGAACAAAAACTAACAGGAGAGTCCAAAATGAATGAAGCTAAGAACAAAAACTAATGGAGAGTCCAAAATGAATGAAGCTAAGAACAAAAACTAAAAGGAGAGTCCAAAATGAATGAAGCTAAGAACAAAAACTAAAAGGAGAGTCCAAAATGAATGAAGCTAAGAACAAAAACTAAAAGGAGAGTCGAAGATGAATGAAGCTAAGAACAAAAACTAAAAGGTGAGTCCAAAATGAATGAATCTTAGAGCAAAAACTAAAAGGAGAGTCCAAAATGCATGAAGCTAAGAAAAAAAACTAAAAGGAGAGTCCAAAATGAATGAAGCTACGAACAAAAACTAACAGGAGAGTCCAAAATGAATGAAGCTAAGAACAAAAACTAAAGGAGAGTCCAAAATGAATGAAGCTAAGAACAGAAACTAAAACGAGAGTCCAAAATGAATGAAGCTAAGAACAAAAACTAAAAGGAGAGTCCAAAATGAATGAAGCTTAGAACATAAACTAAAAGGAGAGTCCAAAATGAATGAAGCTAAGAACAAAAACTAAAAGGAGAGTCCAAAATGAATGAACCTAAGAACAAAAACTAAAAGGAGAGTCCAAAATGAATGAAGCTAAGAACAAAAACTAAAAGGAGAGTCCAAAATGAATGAAGCTAAGAACAAAAACTAAAAGGAGAGTCCAAAATGAATGAAGCTAAGAACAAAAACTAAAAGGAGAGTCTAAAATGAATGAAGCTAAGAACGAAAACTAAAAGGAGAGTTCAAAATGAATGAAGCTAAGAACAAAAACTAAAAGGACAGTCCAAAATGAATGAAGCTAAGAACAAAAACTAAAAGGAGAGTCCAAAATCAATGAAGCTAAGAACAAAAACGAAAAGGAGAGTCCAAAATGAATGAAGCTAAGAACAAAAACTAAAAGGAGAGTCCAAAATGAATGAAGCTTAGAACAAAAACTAAAAGGAGAGTCCAAAATGAATGAAGCTAAGAACAAAAACTAAAAGGAGAGTCCAAAATGAATGAAGCTAAGAACAAAAACTAAAAGGAGAGTCCAAAATGAATGAAGCTAAGAACGAAAACTAAAAGGAGAGTCCAAAATGAATGAAGCTAAGAACAAAAACTAAAAGGAGAGTCCAAAATGAATGAAGCTAAGAACTAAAACTAAAAGGAGAGTCGAAGATGAATGAAGCTAAGAACAAAAACTAAAAGGTGAGTCCAAAATGAATGAATCTTAGAGCAAAAACTAAAAGGAGAGTCCAAAATGCATGAAGCTAAGAAAAAAAACTAAAAGGAGAGTCCAAAATGAATGAAGCTACGAACAAAAACTAACAGGAGAGTCCAAAATGAATGAAGCTAAGAACAAAAACTAAAGGAGAGTCCAAAATGAATGAAGCTAAGAACAGAAACTAAAACGAGAGTCCAAAATGAATGAAGCTAAGAACAAAAACTAAAAGGAGAGTCCAAAATGAATGAAGCTTAGAACATAAACTAAAAGGAGAGTCCAAAATGAATGAAGCTAAGAACAAAAACTAAAAGGAGAGTCCAAAATGAATGAACCTAAGAACAAAAACTAAAAGGAGAGTCGAAAATGAATGAAGCTATGAACAAAAACTAAAAGGAGAGTCCAAAATAAATGAAGCTTAGAACAAAAACTAAAAGGAGAGTCCAAAATGAATGAAGCTTAGAGCAAAATCTAAAAGGAGAGTCCAAAATGAATGAAGCTAAGAACAAAAACTAAAAGGAGAGTCCAAAATGAATGAAGCTAAGAATAAAAACTAAAAGGTGAGTCCAAAATGAATGAATCTTAGAGCAAAAACTAAAAGGAGAGTCCAAAATGCATGAAGCTAAGAACAAAATCTAAAATGAAAGTCCAAAATGAATGAAGCTACGAACAAAAACTAACAGGAGAGTCCAAAATGAATGAAGCTAAGAACAAAAACTAATGGAGAGTCCAAAATGAATGAAGCTAAGAACAAAAACTAAAAGGAGAGTCCAAAATGAATGAAGCTAAGAACAAAAACTAAAAGGAGAGTCCAAAATGAATGAAGCTAAGAACAAAAACTAAAAGGAGAGTCGAAGATGAATGAAGCTAAGAACAAAAACTAAAAGGTGAGTCCAAAATGAATGAATCTTAGAGCAAAAACTAAAAGGAGAGTCCAAAATGCATGAAGCTAAGAAAAAAAACTAAAAGGAGAGTCCAAAATGAATGAAGCTACGAACAAAAACTAACAGGAGAGTCCAAAATGAATGAAGCTAAGAACAAAAACTAAAGGAGAGTCCAAAATGAATGAAGCTAAGAACAGAAACTAAAACGAGAGTCCAAAATGAATGAAGCTAAGAACAAAAACTAAAAGGAGAGTCCAAAATGAATGAAGCTTAGAACATAAACTAAAAGGAGAGTCCAAAATGAATGAAGCTAAGAACAAAAACTAAAAGGAGAGTCCAAAATGAATGAACCTAAGAACAAAAACTAAAAGGAGAGTCGAAAATGAATGAAGCTAAGAACAAAAACTAAAAGGAGAGTCCAAAATCAATGAAGCTTAGAACAAAAACTAAAAGGAGAGTCCAAAATGAATGAAGCTTAGAGCAAAATCTAAAAGGAGAGTCCAAAATGAATGAAGCTAAGAACAAAAACTAAAAGGAGAGTCCAAAATGAATGAAGCTAAGAATAAAAACTAAAAGGTGAGTCCAAAATGAATGAATCTTAGAGCAAAAACTAAAAGGAGAGTCCAAAATGCATGAAGCTAAGAACAAAATCTAAAATGAAAGTCCAAAATGAATGAAGCTACGAACAAAAACTAACAGGAGAGTCCAAAATGAATGAAGCTAAGAACAAAAACTTATGGAGAGTCCAAAATGAATGAAGCTAAGAACAAAAACTAAAAGGAGAGTCCACAATGAATGAAGCTAAGAACAAAAACTAAAAGGAGAGTCCAAAATGAATGAAGCTAAGAACAAAAACTAAAAGCAGAGTCCAAAATGAATGAAGCTAAGAACAAAAACTAAAAGGAGAGTCCAAAATGAATGAAGCTAAGAACAAAAACTAAAAGGAGAGTCCAAAATGAATGAAGCCAAGAACAAAAACTAAAAGGAGAGTCCAAAATGAATGAAGCTAAGAACAAAAACTAAAAGGAGAGTCCAAAATGAATGAAGCTAAGAACAAAAACTAAAAGGAGAGTCCAAAATGAATGAAGCTAAGAACAAAAACTAAAAGGAGAGTCCAAAATGAATGAAGCCAAGAACAAAAACTAAAAGGAGAGTCCAAAATGAATGAAGCTAAGAACAAAAACTAAAAGGAGAGTCCAAAATGAATGAAGCTGAGAACAAAAACTAAAAGGAGAGTCCAAAATGAATGAAGCTTAGAACATAAACTAAAAGGAGAGTCCAAAATGAATGAAGCTGAGAACAAAAACTAAAAGCAGAGTCCAAAATGAATGAAGCTAAGAACAAAAACTAAAAGGAGAGTCCAAAATGAATGAAGCCAAGAACAAAAACTAAAAGGAGAGTCCAAAATGAATGAAGCTTAGAACATAAACTAAAAGGAGAGTCCAAAATGAATGAAGCCAAGAACAAAAACTAAAAGGAGAGTCCAAAATGAATGAAGCTAAGAACAAAAACTAAAAGGAGAGTCCAAAATGAATGAAGCTAAGAACAAAAACTAAAAGGAGAGTCCAAAATGAATGAAGCTAAGAACAAAAACTAAAAGGAGAGTCCAAAATGAATGAAGCCAAGAACAAAAACTAAAAGGAGAGTCCAAAATGAATGAAGCTTAGAACATAAACTAAAAGGAGAGTCCAAAATGAATGAAGCTAAGAACAAAAACTAAAAGGAGAGTCCAAAATGAATGAAGCTAAGAACAAAAACTAAAAGGAGAGTCCAAAATGAATGAAGCTGAGAACAAAAACTAAAAGGAGAGTCCAAAATGAATGAAGCTTAGAACATAAACTAAAAGGAGAGTCCAAAATGAATGAAGCTAAGAACAAAAACTAAAAGGAGAGTGCAAAATGAATGAAGGTAAGAACAAAAACTAAAAGGAGAGTCGAAAATGAATGAAGCTAAGAACAAAAACTAAAAGGAGAGTCCAAAATGAATGAGGCTAAGAACAAAAACTAAAAGGAGAGTCCAAAATGAATGAAGCTAAGAACAAAAACTAAAAGGAGAATCCAAAATGAATGAAGCTAAGAACAAAAACTAAAAGGAGAGTCCAAAATGAATGAAGCTTAGAGCAAAAACTAAAAGGAGAGTCCAAAATGAATGAAGCTAAGAACAAAAACTAATGGAGAGTCCAAAATGAATGAAGCTAAGAACAAAAACTAAAAGGAGAGTCCAAAATGAATGAAGCTTAGAGCAAAAACTAAAAGGAGAGTCCAAAATGAATGAAGCTAAGAACAAAAACTAAAAGGAGAGTCCAAAATGAATGAAGCTAAGAACAAAAACTAAAAGGAGAGTCCAAAATGAATGAAGCTAAGAACAAAAACTAAAAGGAGAGTCCAAAATGAATGAAGCTGAGAACAAAAACTAAAAGGAGAGTCCAAAATGAATGAAGCTTAGAACATAAACTAAAAGGAGAGTCCAAAATGAATGAAGCTAAGAACAAAAACTAAAAGGAGAGTCCAAAATGAATGAAGGTAAGAACAAAAACTAAAAGGAGAGTCGAAAATGAATGAAGCTAAGAACAAAAACTAAAAGGAGAGTCCAAAATGAATGAGGCTAAGAACAAAAACTAAAAGGAGAGTCCAAAATGAATGAAGCTAAGAACAAAAACTAAAAGGAGAATCCAAAATGAATGAAGCTAAGAACAAAAACTAAAAGGAGATTCCAAAATGAATGAAGCTTAGAGCAAAAACTAAAAGGAGAGTCCAAAATGAATGAAGCTAAGAACAAAAACTAAAAGGAGAGTCCAAAATGAATGAAGCTAAGAACAAAAACTAAAAGGAGAGTCCAAAATGAATGAAGCTAAGAACAAAAACTAAAAGGAGAGTCCAAAATGAATGAAGCTAAGAACAAAAACTAAAAGGAGAGTCCAAAATGAATGAAGCTAAGAACAAAAACTAAAAGGAGAGTCTAAAATGAATGAAGCTAAGAACGAAAACTAAAAGGAGAGTTCAAAATGAATGAAGCTAAGAACAAAAACTAAAAGGAGAGTCCAAAATGAATGAAGCTAAGAACAAAAACTAAAAGGAGAGTCCAAAATCAATGAAGCTAAGAACAAAAACTAAAAGGAGAGTCCAAAATGAATGAAGCTAAGAACAAAAACTAAAAGGAGAGTCCAAAATGAATGAAGCTTAGAACAAAAACTAAAAGGAGAGTCCAAAATGAATGAAGCTAAGAACAAAAACTAAAAGGAGAGTCCAAAATGAATGAAGCTAAGAACAAAAACTAAAAGGAGAGTCCAAAATGAATGAAGCTAAGAACGAAAACTAAAAGGAGAGTCCAAAATGAATGAAGCTAAGAACAAAAACTAAAAGGAGAGTCCAAAATGAATGAAGCTAAGAACTAAAACTAAAAGGAGAGTCGAAGATGAATGAAGCTAAGAACAAAAACTAAAAGGTGAGTCCAAAATGAATGAATCTTAGAGCAAAAACTAAAAGGAGAGTCCAAAATGCATGAAGCTAAGAAAAAAAACTAAAAGGAGAGTCCAAAATGAATGAAGCTACGAACAAAAACTAACAGGAGAGTCCAAAATGAATGAAGCTAAGAACAAAAACTAAAGGAGAGTCCAAAATGAATGAAGCTAAGAACAGAAACTAAAACGAGAGTCCAAAATGAATGAAGCTAAGAACAAAAACTAAAAGGAGAGTCCAAAATGAATGAAGCTTAGAACATAAACTAAAAGGAGAGTCCAAAATGAATGAAGCTAAGAACAAAAACTAAAAGGAGAGTCCAAAATCAATGAAGCTTAGAACAAAAAGTAAAAGGAGAGTCCAAAATGAATGAAGCTTAGAGCAAAATCTAAAAGGAGAGTCCAAAATGAATGAAGCTAAGAACAAAAACTAAAAGGAGAGTCCAAAATGAATGAAGCTAAGAATAAAAACTAAAAGGTGAGTCCAAAATGAATGAATCTTAGAGCAAAAACTAAAAGGAGAGTCCAAAATGCATGAAGCTAAGAACAAAATCTAAAATGAAAGTCCAAAATGAATGAAGCTACGAACAAAAACTAACAGGAGAGTCCAAAATGAATGAAGCTAAGAATAAAAACTAATGGAGAGTCCAAAATGAATGAAGCTAAGAACAAAAACTAAAAGGAGAGTCCAAAATGAATGAAGCTAAGAACAAAAACTAAAAGGAGAGTCCAAAATGAATGAAGCTAAGAACAAAAACTAAAAGGAGAGTCGAAGATGAATGAAGCTAAGAACAAAAACTAAAAGGTGAGTCCAAAATGAATGAATCTTAGAGCAAAAACTAAAAGGAGAGTCCAAAATGCATGAAGCTAAGAAAAAAAACTAAAAGGAGAGTCCAAAATGAATGAAGCTACGAACAAAAACTAACAGGAGAGTCCAAAATGAATGAAGCTAAGAACAAAAACTAAAGGAGAGTCCAAAATGAATGAAGCTAAGAACAGAAACTAAAACGAGAGTCCAAAATGAATGAAGCTAAGAACAAAAACTAAAAGGAGAGTCCAAAATGAATGAAGCTTAGAACATAAACTAAAAGGAGAGTCCAAAATGAATGAAGCTAAGAACAAAAACTAAAAGGAGAGTCCAAAATGAATGAACCTAAGAACAAAAACTAAAAGGAGAGTCGAAAATGAATGAAGCTAAGAACAAAAACTAAAAGGAGAGTCCAAAATCAATGAAGCTTAGAACAAAAACTAAAAGGAGAGTCCAAAATGAATGAAGCTTAGAGCAAAATCTAAAAGGAGAGTCCAAAATGAATGAAGCTAAGAACAAAAACTAAAAGGAGAGTCCAAAATGAATGAAGCTAAGAATAAAAACTAAAAGGTGAGTCCAAAATGAATGAATCTTAGAGCAAAAACTAAAAGGAGAGTCCAAAATGCATGAAGCTAAGAACAAAATCTAAAATGAAAGTCCAAAATGAATGAAGCTACGAACAAAAACTAACAGGAGAGTCCAAAATGAATGAAGCTAAGAACAAAAACTTATGGAGAGTCCAAAATGAATGAAGCTAAGAACAAAAACTAAAAGGAGAGTCCAAAATTAATGAAGCTACGAACAAAAACTAACAGGAGAGTCCAAAATGAATGAAGCTAAGAACAAAAACTAAAGGAGAGTCCAAAATGAATGAAGCTAAGAACAAAAACTAAAAGGAGAGTCCAAAATGAATGAAGCTATGAACAAAAACTAAAAGGAGAGTCCAAAATGAATGAAGCTAAGAACTAAAACTAAAAGGTGAGTCAAAAATGAATGAATCTTAGAGCAAAAACTAAAAGGAGAGTCCAAAATGCATGAAGCTAAGAACAAAAAGGAAAAGGAGAGTCCAAAATGAATGAAGCTAAGAACAAAAACTAAAAGGAGAGTCCAAAATGAATGAAGCTAAGAACAAAAACTAAAAGGAGAGTCCAAAATGAATGAAGCTAAGAACAAAAACTAAAAGGAGAGTCCAAAATGAATGAAGCTAAGAACAAAAACTAAAAGGAGAGTCCAAAATGAATGAAGCTAAGAACAAAAACTAAAAGGAGAGTCCAAAATGAATGAAGCTAAGAACAAAAACTAAAAGGAGAGTCCAAAATGAATGAAGCTAAGAACAAAAACTAAAAGGAGAGTCCAAAATGAATGAAGCTAAGAACAAAAACTAAAAGGAGAGTCCAAAATGAATGAAGCTAAGAACAAAAACTAAAAGGAGAGTCCAAAATGAATGAAGCTTAGAGCAAAAACTAAAAGGAGAGTCCAAAATGAATGAAGCTAAGAACAAAAACTAAAAGGAGAGTCCAAAATGAATGAAGCTAAGAACAAAAACTAAAAGGAGAGTCAAAAATGAATGAAGCTAAGAACAAAAACTAAAAGGAGAGTCGAAAATGAATGAAGCTAAGAACAAAAACTAAAAGGAGAGTCCAAAATGAATGAAGCTAAGAACAAAAACTAAAAGGAGAGTCCAAAATGAATGAAGCTTAGAACATAAACTAAAAGGAGAGTCCAAAATGAATGAAGCTAAGAACAAAAACTAAAAGGAGAGTCCAAAATCAATGAAGCTTAGAACAAAAAGTAAAAGGAGAGTCCAAAATGAATGAAGCTTAGAGCAAAATCTAAAAGGAGAGTCCAAAATGAATGAAGCTAAGAACAAAAACTAAAAGGAGAGTCCAAAATGAATGAAGCTAAGAATAAAAACTAAAAGGTGAGTCCAAAATGAATGAATCTTAGAGCAAAAACTAAAAGGAGAGTCCAAAATGCATGAAGCTAAGAACAAAATCTAAAATGAAAGTCCAAAATGAATGAAGCTACGAACAAAAACTAACAGGAGAGTCCAAAATGAATGAAGCTAAGAATAAAAACTAATGGAGAGTCCAAAATGAATGAAGCTAAGAACAAAAACTAAAAGGAGAGTCCAAAATGAATGAAGCTAAGAACAAAAACTAAAAGGAGAGTCCAAAATGAATGAAGCTAAGAACAAAAACTAAAAGGAGAGTCGAAGATGAATGAAGCTAAGAACAAAAACTAAAAGGTGAGTCCAAAATGAATGAATCTTAGAGCAAAAACTAAAAGGAGAGTCCAAAATGCATGAAGCTAAGAAAAAAAACTAAAAGGAGAGTCCAAAATGAATGAAGCTACGAACAAAAACTAACAGGAGAGTCCAAAATGAATGAAGCTAAGAACAAAAACTAAAGGAGAGTCCAAAATGAATGAAGCTAAGAACAGAAACTAAAACGAGAGTCCAAAATGAATGAAGCTAAGAACAAAAAC
Source organism: Acanthosepion esculentum (assembly GCA_964036315.1). NCBI lineage: Eukaryota > Metazoa > Mollusca > Cephalopoda > Sepiida > Sepiidae > Acanthosepion > Acanthosepion esculentum. The sequence continues at coordinate 24,679,291 of OZ038494.1, read as the reverse complement.
TAAAAGGAGAGTCCAAAATGAATGAAGCTTAGAACATAAACTAAAAGGAGAGTCCAAAATGAATGAAGCTAAGAACAAAAACTAAAAGGAGAGTCCAAAATGAATGAACCTAAGAACAAAAACTAAAAGGAGAGTCGAAAATGAATGAAGCTAAGAACAAAAACTAAAAGGAGAGTCCAAAATCAATGAAGCTTAGAACAAAAACTAAAAGGAGAGTCCAAAATGAATGAAGCTTAGAGCAAAATCTAAAAGGAGAGTCCAAAATGAATGAAGCTAAGAACAAAAACTAAAAGGAGAGTCCAAAATGAATGAAGCTAAGAATAAAAACTAAAAGGTGAGTCCAAAATGAATGAATCTTAGAGCAAAAACTAAAAGGAGAGTCCAAAATGCATGAAGCTAAGAACAAAATCTAAAATGAAAGTCCAAAATGAATGAAGCTACGAACAAAAACTAACAGGAGAGTCCAAAATGAATGAAGCTAAGAACAAAAACTTATGGAGAGTCCAAAATGAATGAAGCTAAGAACAAAAACTAAAAGGAGAGTCCAAAATTAATGAAGCTACGAACAAAAACTAACAGGAGAGTCCAAAATGAATGAAGCTAAGAACAAAAACTAAAGGAGAGTCCAAAATGAATGAAGCTAAGAACAAAAACTAAAAGGAGAGTCCAAAATGAATGAAGCTATGAACAAAAACTAAAAGGAGAGTCCAAAATGAATGAAGCTAAGAACTAAAACTAAAAGGTGAGTCAAAAATGAATGAATCTTAGAGCAAAAACTAAAAGGAGAGTCCAAAATGCATGAAGCTAAGAACAAAAAGGAAAAGGAGAGTCCAAAATGAATGAAGCTAAGAACAAAAACTAAAAGGAGAGTCCAAAATGAATGAAGCTAAGAACAAAAACTAAAAGGAGAGTCCAAAATGAATGAAGCTAAGAACAAAAACTAAAAGGAGAGTCCAAAATGAATGAAGCTAAGAACAAAAACTAAAAGGAGAGTCCAAAATGAATGAAGCTAAGAACAAAAACTAAAAGGAGAGTCCAAAATGAATGAAGCTAAGAACAAAAACTAAAAGGAGAGTCCAAAATGAATGAAGCTAAGAACAAAAACTAAAAGGAGAGTCCAAAATGAATGAAGCTAAGAACAAAAACTAAAAGGAGAGTCCAAAATGAATGAAGCTAAGAACAAAAACTAAAAGGAGAGTCCAAAATGAATGAAGCTTAGAGCAAAAACTAAAAGGAGAGTCCAAAATGAATGAAGCTAAGAACAAAAACTAAAAGGAGAGTCCAAAATGAATGAAGCTAAGAACAAAAACTAAAAGGAGAGTCAAAAATGAATGAAGCTAAGAACAAAAACTAAAAGGAGAGTCGAAAATGAATGAAGCTAAGAACAAAAACTAAAAGGAGAGTCCAAAATGAATGAAGCTAAGAACAAAAACTAAAAGGAGAGTCCAAAATGAATGAAGCTAAGAACAAAAACTAAAAGGAGAGTCCAAAATGAATGAAGCTTAGAACAAAAACTAAAAGGAGAGTCCAAAATGAATGAAGCTAAGAACAAAAACTAAAAGGAGAGTCCAAAATGAATGAAGCTAAGAACAAAAACTAAAAGGAGAGTCCAAAATGAATGAAGCTTAGAGCAAAAACTAAAAGGAGAGTCACAAATGAATGAAGCTAAGAACAAAAACTAATGGAGAGTCCAAAATGAATGAAGCTAAGAACAAAAACTAAAAGGAGAGTCCAAAATGAATGAAGCTTAGAGCAAAAACTAAAAGGAGAGTCCAAAATGAATGAAGCTAAGAACAAAAACTAAAAGGAGAGTCCAAAATGAATGAAGCTAAGAACAAAAACTAAAAGGAGAGTCCAAAATGAATGAAGCTAAGAACAAAAACTAAAAGGAGAGTCCAAAATTAATGAAGCTAAGAACAAAAACTAAAAGGAGAGTCCAAAATGAATGAAGCTAAGAACAAAAACTAAAAGGAGAGTCCAAAATGAATGAAGCTAAGAACAAAAACTAAAAGGAGAGTCCAAAATGAATGAAGCTAAGAACAAAAACTAAAAGGAGAGTCCAAAATGAATGAAGCTAAGAACAAAAACTAAAAGGAGAGTCGAAAATGAATGAAGCTAAGAACAAAAACTAAAAGGAGAGTCCAAAATGAATGAAGCTAAGAACAAAAACTAAAAGGAGAGTCCAAAATGAATGAAGCTAAGAACAAAAACTAAAAGGAGAGTCCAAAATGCATGAAGCTAAGAAAAAAAACTAAAAGGAGAGTCCAAAATGAATGAAGCTAAGAACAAAAACTAAAAGGAGAGTCCAAAATGAATGAAGCTAAGAACAAAAACTAAAAGGAGAGTCCAAAATGAATGAAGCTAAGAACAAAAACTAAAAGGAGAGTCGAAAATGAATGAAGCTAAGAACAAAAACTAAAAGGTGAGTCCAAAATGCATGAAGCTAAGAAAAAAAACTAAAAGGAGAGTCCAAAATGAATGAAGCTAAGAACAAAAACTAAAAGGAGAGTCCAAAATGAATGAAGCTAAGAACAAAAACTAAAAGGAGAGTCCAAAATGCATGAAGCTAAGAAAAAAAACTAAAAGGAGAGTCCAAAATGAATGAAGCTAAGAACAAAAACTAAAAGGAGAGTCCAAAATGAATGAAGCTAAGAACAAAAACTAAAAGGAGAGTCCAAAATGAATGAAGCTAAGAACAAAAACTAAAAGGAGAGTCCAAAATGAATGAAGCTAAGAACAAAAACTAAAAGGAGAGTCCAAAATGAATGAAGCTAAGAACAAAAACTAAAAGGAGAGTCCAAAATGAATGAAGCTAAGAACAAAAACTAAAAGGAGAATCCAAAATGAATGAAGCTAAGAACAAAAACTAAAAGGAGATTCCAAAATGAATGAAGCTTAGAGCAAAAACTAAAAGGAGAGTCCAAAATGAATGAAGCTAAGAACAAAAACGAAAAGGAGAGTCCAAAATGAATGAAGCTAAGAACAAAAACGAAAAGGAGAGTCCAAAATGAATGAAGCTACGAACAAAAACTAACAGGAGAGTCCAAAATGAATGAAGCTAAGAACAAAAACTAAAGGAGAGTCCAAAATGAATGAAGCTAAGAACAGAAACTAAAACGAGAGTCCAAAATGAATGAAGCTAAGAACAAAAAGTAAAAGGAGAGTCCAAAATGAATGAAGCTTAGAACATAAACTAAAAGGAGAGCCCAAAATGAATGAAGCTAAGAACAAAAACTAAAAGGAGAGTCCAAAATGAATGAACCTAAGAACAAAAACTAAAAGGAGAGTCGAAAATGAATGAAGCTAAGAACAAAAACTAAAAGGAGAGTCCAAAATCAATGAAGCTTAGAACAAAAACTAAAAGGAGAGTCCAAAATGAATGAAGCTTAGAGCAAAATCTAAAAGGAGAGTCCAAAATGAATGAAGCTAAGAACAAAAACTAAAAGGAGAGTCCAAAATGAATGAAGCTAAGAATAAAAACTAAAAGGTGAGTCCAAAATGAATGAATCTTAGAGCAAAAACTAAAAGGAGAGTCCAAAATGCATGAAGCTAAGAACAAAATCTAAAATGAAAGTCCAAAATGAATGAAGCTACGAACAAAAACTAACAGGAGAGTCCAAAATGAATGAAGCTAAGAACAAAAACTAATGGAGAGTCCAAAATGAATGAAGCTAAGAACAAAAACTAAAAGGAGAGTCCAAAATTAATGAAGCTACGAACAAAAACTAACAGGAGAGTCCAAAATGAATGAAGCTAAGAACAAAAACTAAAAGGATAGTCCAAAATGAATGAAGCTATGAACAAAAACTAAAAGGAGAGTCCAAAATGAATGAAGCTAAGAACAAAAACTAAAAGGTGAGTCCAAAATGAATGAATCTTAGAGCAAAAACTAAAAGGAGAGTCCAAAATGCATGAAGCTAAGAACAAAAAGGAAAAGGAGAGTCCAAAATGAATGAAGCTAAGAACAAAAACTAAAAGGAGAGTCCAAAATGAATGAAGCTAAGAACAAAAACTAAAAGGAGAGTCCAAAATGAATGAAGCTAAGAACAAAAACTAAAAGGAGAGTCCAAAATGAATGAAGCTAAGAACGAAAACTAAAAGGAGAGTCCAAAATGAATGAAGCTAAGAACAAAAACTAAAAGGAGAGTCCAAAATGAATTAAGCTAAGAACAAAAACTAAAAGGAGAGTCCAAAATGAATGAAGCTAAGAACAAAAACTAAAAGGAGAGTCCAAAATGAATGAAGCTAAGAACAAAAACTAAAAGGAGAATCGAAGATGAATGAAGCTAAGAACAAAAACTAAAAGGTGAGTCCAAAATGAATGAATCTTAGAGCAAAAACTCAAAGGAGAGTCCAAAATGCATGAAGCTAAGAAAAAAAACTAAAAGGAGAGTCCAAAATGAATGAAGCTACGAACAAAAACTAACAGGAGAGTCCAAAATGAATGAAGCTAAGAACAAAAACTAAAGGAGAGTCCAAAATGAATGAAGCTAAGAACATAAACTAAAAGGAGAGTCCAAAATGAATGAAGCTAAGAACAAAAACTAAAAGGAGAGTCCAAAATGAATGAAGCTTAGAACATAAACTAAAAGGAGAGTCCAAAATGAATGAAGCTAAGAACAAAAACTAAAAGGAGAGTCGAAAATGAATGAAGCTAAGAACAAAAACTAAAAGGAGAGTCGAAAATGAATGAAGCTAAGAACAAAAACTAAAAGGAGAGTCCAAAATGAATGAAGCTTAGAACAAAAACTAAAAGGAGAGTCCAAAATGAATGAAGCTTAGAGCAAAATCTAAAAGGAGAGTCCAAAATGAATGAAGCTAAGAACAAAAACTAAAAGGAGAGTCCAAAATGAATGAAGCTTAGAACAAAAACTAAAAGGAGTGTCCAAAATGAATGAAGCTAAGAACAAAAACTAAAAGGAGAATCCAAAATGAATGAAGCTAAGAACAAAAACTAAAAGGAGAGTCCAAAATGAATGAAGCTTAGAACAAAAACTAAAAGGAGAGTCCAAAATGAATGAAGCTAAGAACAAAAACTAAAAGGAGAGTCCAAAATGAATGAAGCTAAGAACAAAAACTAAAAGGAGAGTCCAAAATGAATGAAGCTAAGAACAAAAACTAAAAGGAGAGTCCAAAATGAATGAAGCTAAGAACAAAAACTAAAAGGTGAGTCCAAAATGAACGAATCTTAGAGCAAAAACTAAAAGGAGAGTCCAAAATGCATGAAGCTAAGAACAAAAACTAAAAGGAGAGTCCAAAATGAATGAAGCTACGAACAAAAACTAACAGGAGAATCCAAAATGAATGAAGCTAAGAACAAAAACTAAAAGGTGAGTCCAAAATGAATGAATCTTAGAGCAAAAACTAAAAGGAGAGTCCAAAATGCATGAAGCTAAGAACAAAATCTAAAATGAGAGTCCAAAATGAATGAAGCTACGAACAAAAACTAACAGGAGAATCCAAAATGAATGAAGCTAAGAACAAAAACTAAAGGAGAGTCCAAAATGAATGAAGCTAAGAACAGAAACTAAAAGGAGAGTCCAAAATGAATGAAGCTAAGAACAAAAACTAAAAGGAGAGTCCAAAATGAATGAAGCTAAGAACAAAAACTAAAAGGAGAGTCCAAAATGAATGAAGCTAAGAACAAAAACTAAAAGGAGAGTCCAAAATGAATGAAGCTAAGAACAAAAACTAAAAGGAGAGTCCAAAATGAATGAAGCTAAGAACAAAAACTAAAAGGAGAATCCATAATGAATGAAGCTAAGAACAAAAACTAAAAGGAGATTCCAAAATGAATGAAGCTTAGAGCAAAAACTAAAAGGTGAGTCCAAAACGAATGAAGCTAAGAACAAAAACTAAAAGGAGAGTCCAAAATGAATGAAGCTAAGAACAAAAACTAAAAGGAGAGTCCAAAATGAATGAAGCTAAGAACAAAAACTAAAAGGAGAGTCGAAAATGAATGAAGATAAGAACGAAAACTAAAAGGAGAGTCCAAAATGAATGAAGCTAAGAACAAAAACTAAAAGGAGAGTCCAAAATGAATGAAGCTAAGAACAAAAACTAAAAGGAGAGTCCAAAATGAATGAAGCTAAGAACAAAAACTAAAAGGAGAGTCAAAAATGAATGAAGCTAAGAACAAAAACTAAAAGGTGAGTCCAAAATGAATGAATCTTAGAGCAAAAACTAAAAGGAGAGTCCAAAATGCATGAAGCTAAGAAAAAAACTAAAAGGAGAGTCCAAAATGAATGAAGCTACGAACAAAAACTAACAGGAGAATCCAAAATGAATGAAGCTAAGAACAAAAACTAAAGGAGAGTCCAAAATGAATGAAGCTAAGAACAGAAACTAAAAGGAGAGTCCAAAATGAATGAAGCTAAGAACAAAAACTAAAAGGAGAGTCCAAAATGAATGAAGCTAAGAACAAAAACTAAAAGGAGAGTCCAAAATGAATGAAGCTAAGAACAAAAACTAAAAGGAGAGTCCAAAATGAATGAAGCTAAGAACAAAAACTAAAAGGTGAGTCGAAAATGAACGAATCTTAGAGCAAAAACTAAAAGGAGAATCCAAAATGCATGAAGCTAAGAACAAAAACTAAAAGGAGAGTCCAAAATGAATGAAGCTACGAACAAAAACTAACAGGAGAATCCAAAATGAATGAAGCTAAGAACAAAAACTAAAAGGTGAGTCCAAAATGAATGAATCTTAGAGCAAAAACTAAAAGGAGAGTCCAAAATGCATGAAGCTAAGAACAAAATCTAAAATGAGAGTCCAAAATGAATGAAGCTACGAACAAAAACTAACAGGAGAGTCCAAAATGAATGAAGCTAAGAACAAAAACTAAAGGAGAGTCCAAAATGAATGAAGCTAAGAACAGAAACTAAAAGGAGAGTCCAAAATGAATGAAGCTAAGAACAAAAACTAAAAGGAGAGTCCAAAATGAATGAAGCTAAGAACAAAAACTAAAAGGAGAGTCCAAAATGAATGAAGGTAAGAACAAAAACTAAAAGGAGAGTCCAAAATGAATGAAGCTAAGAACAAAAACTAAAAGGAGAGTCCAAAATGAATGAAGCTAAGAACAAAAACTAAAAGGAGAATCCATAATGAATGAAGCTAAGAACAAAAACTAAAAGGAGATTCCAAAATGAATGAAGCTTAGAGCAAAAACTAAAAGGTGAGTCCAAAACGAATGAAGCTAAGAACAAAAACTAAAAGGAGAGTCCAAAATGAAGGAAGCTAAGAACAAAAACTAAAAGGAGAGTCCAAAATGAATGAAGCTAAGAACAAAAACTAAAAGGAGAGTCCAAAATGAATGAAGCTAAGAACAAAAACTAAAAGGAGAGTCCAAAATGAATGAAGATAAGAACGAAAACTAAAAGGAGAGTCCAAAATGAATGAAGCTAAGAACAAAAACTAAAAGGAGAGTCCAAAATGAATGAAGCTAAGAACAAAAACTAAAAGGTGAGTCCAAAATGAATGAAGCTAAGAACAAAAACTAAAAGGAGAGTCCAAAATGAATGAAGCTAAGAACAAAAACTAAAAGGAGAGTCCAAAATGAATGAAGCTAAGAGCAAAAACTAAAAGGAGAGTCCAAAATGCATGAAGCTAAGAACAAAAACTAAAAGGAGAGTCCAAAATGAATGAAGCTTAGAACAAAAACTAAAAGGAGAGTCCAAAATGAATGAAGCTAAGAACAAAAACTAAAGGAGAGTCCAAAATGAATGAAGCTAAGAACAGAAACTAAAAGGAGAGTCCAAAATGAATGAAGCTAAGAACAAAAACTAAAAGGAGAGTCCAAAATGAATGAAGCTAAGAACAAAAACTAAAAGGAGAGTCCAAAATGAATGAAGCTAAGAACAAAAACTAAAAGGAGAGTCCAAAATGAATGAAGCTAAGAACAAAAACTAAAAGGTGAGTCGAAAATGAACGAATCTTAGAGCAAAAACTAAAAGGAGAATCCAAAATGCATGAAGCTAAGAACAAAAACTAAAAGGAGAGTCCAAAATGAATGAAGCTACGAACAAAAACTAACAGGAGAATCCAAAATGAATGAAGCTAAGAACAAAAACTAAAAGGTGAGTCCAAAATGAATGAATCTTAGAGCAAAAACTAAAAGGAGAGTCCAAAATGCATGAAGCTAAGAACAAAATCTAAAATGAGAGTCCAAAATGAATGAAGCTACGAACAAAAACTAACAGGAGAGTCCAAAATGAATGAAGCTAAGAACAAAAACTAAAGGAGAGTCCAAAATGAATGAAGCTAAGAACAGAAACTAAAAGGAGAGTCCAAAATGAATGAAGCTAAGAACAAAAACTAAAAGGAGAGTCCAAAATGAATGAAGCTAAGAACAAAAACTAAAAGGAGAGTCCAAAATGAATGAAGGTAAGAACAAAAACTAAAAGGAGAGTCCAAAATGAATGAAGCTAAGAACAAAAACTAAAAGGAGAGTCCAAAATGAATGAAGCTAAGAACAAAAACTAAAAGGAGAATCCATAATGAATGAAGCTAAGAACAAAAACTAAAAGGAGATTCCAAAATGAATGAAGCTTAGAGCAAAAACTAAAAGGTGAGTCCAAAACGAATGAAGCTAAGAACAAAAACTAAAAGGAGAGTCCAAAATGAAGGAAGCTAAGAACAAAAACTAAAAGGAGAGTCCAAAATGAATGAAGCTAAGAACAAAAACTAAAAGGAGAGTCCAAAATGAATGAAGCTAAGAACAAAAACTAAAAGGAGAGTCCAAAATGAATGAAGATAAGAACGAAAACTAAAAGGAGAGTCCAAAATGAATGAAGCTAAGAACAAAAACTAAAAGGAGAGTCCAAAATGAATGAAGCTAAGAACAAAAACTAAAAGGTGAGTCCAAAATGAATGAAGCTAAGAACAAAAACTAAAAGGAGAGTCCAAAATGAATGAAGCTAAGAACAAAAACTAAAAGGAGAGTCCAAAATGAATGAAGCTAAGAGCAAAAACTAAAAGGAGAGTCCAAAATGCATGAAGCTAAGAACAAAAACTAAAAGGAGAGTCCAAAATGAATGAAGCTTAGAACAAAAACTAAAAGGAGAGTCCAAAATGAATGAAGCTAAGAACAAAAACTAAAAGGAGAGTCCAACATGAATGAAGCTAAGAACAAAAACTAAAAGGTGAGTCCAAAACGAATGAAGCTAAGAACAAAAACTAAAAGGAGAGTCCAAAATGAATGAAGCTAAGAACAAAAACTAAAAGGAGAGTCCAAAATGAATGAAGCTAAGAGCAAAAACTAAAAGGAGAGTCCAAAATGCATGAAGCTAAGAACAAAAACTAAAAGGAGAGTCCAAAATGAATGAAGCTTAGAACAAAAACTAAAAGGAGAGTCCAAAATGAATGAAGCTAAGAACAAAAACTAAAAGGAGAGTCCAAAATGAATGAAGCTAAGAACAAAAACTAAAAGGAGAGTCCAAAATGAATGAAGCTAAGAACAAAAACTAAAAGGAGAGTCCAAAATGAATGAAGCTAAGAGCAAAAACTAAAAGGAGAGTCCAAAATGAATGAAGCTAAGAACAAAAACTAAAAGGAGAGTCCAAAATGAATGAAGCTTAGAGCAAAAACTAAAAGGAGAGTCCAAAATGAATGAAGCTAACTACAAAAACTAAAAGGAGAGTCCAAAATGAATGAAGCTAAGAACAAAAACTAAAAGGAGAGTCCAAAATGAATGAAGCTAAGAACAAAAACTAAAAGGAGAGTCCAAAATGAATGAAGCTAAGAACAAAAACTAAAAGGAGAGTCCAAAATGAATGAAGCTAAGAACGAAAACTAAAAGGAGAGTCCAAAATGAATGAAGCTAAGAACGAAAACTAAAAGGAGAGTCCAAAATGAATGAAGCTAAGAACAAAAACTAAAAGGAGAGTCCAAAATGAATGAAGCTAAGAACAAAATTTAAAAGGAGAGTCCAAAATGAATGAAGCTAAGAACAAAAACTAAAAGGAGAGTCGAAAATGAATGAAGCTAAGAACAAAAACTAAAAGGTGAGTCCAAAATGAATGAATCTTAGAGCAAAAACTAAAAGGAGAGTCCAAAATGCATGAAGCTAAGAAAAAAAACTAAAAGGAGAGTCCAAAATGAATGAAGCTACGAACAAAAACTAACAGGAGAGTCCAAAATGAATGAAGCTAAGAACAAAAACTAAAGGAGAGTCCAAAATGAATGAAGCTAAGAACAAAAACTAAAAGGAGAGTCCAAAATGAATGAAGCTAAGAACAAAAACTAAAAGGAGAGTCCAAAATGAATGAAGCTAAGAACAAAAACTAAAAGGAGAGTCCAAAATTAATGAAGCTAAGAACAAAAACTAAAAGGAGAGTCCAAAATGAATGAAGCTAAGAACAAAAACTAAAAGGAGAGTCCAAAATGAATGAAGCTAAGAACAAAAACTAAAAGGAGAGTCCAAAATGAATGAAGCTAAGAACAAAAACTAAAAGGAGAGTCCAAAATGAATGAAGCTAAGAACAAAAACTAAAAGGAGAGTCCAAAATGAATGAAGCTAAGAACAAAAACTAAAAGGAGAGTCCAAAATGAATGAAGCTAAGAACAAAAACTAAAAGGAGACTCCAAAATGCATGAAGCTAAGAAAAAAAACTAAAAGGAGAGTCCAAAATGAATGAAGTTAAGAACAAAAACTAAAAGGAGAGTCCAAAATGAATGAAGCTAAGAACAAAAACTAAAAGGAGAGTCCAAAATGAATGAAGCTAAGAACAAAAACTAAAAGGAGAGTCGAAAATGAATGAAGCTAAGAACAAAAACTAAAAGGTGAGTCCAAAATGCATGAAGCTAAGAAAAAAAACTAAAAGGAGAGTCCAAAATGAATGAAGCTAAGAACAAAAACTAAAAGGAGAGTCCAAAATGAATGAAGCTAAGAACAAAAACTAAAAGGAGAGTCCAAAATGAATGAAGCTAAGAACAAAAACTAAAAGGAGAGTCGAAAATGAATGAAGCTAAGAACAAAAACTAAAAGGTGAGTCCAAAATGAATGAAGCTAAGAACAAAAACTAAAAGGAGAGTCCAAAATGAATGAAGCTAAGAACAAAAACTAAAAGGAGAGTCCAAAATGAATGAAGCTAAGAACAAAAACTAAAAGGAGAGTCCAAAATGAATGAAGCTAAGAACAAAAACTAAAAGGAGAGTCCAAAATGAATGAAGCTAAGAACAAAAACTAAAAGGAGAGTCCAAAATGAATGAAGCTAAGAACAAAAACTAAAAGGAGAGTCCAAAATGAATGAAGCTAAGAACAAAAACTAAAAGGAGAATCCAAAATGAATGAAGCTAAGAACAAAAACTAAAAGGAGATTCCAAAATGAATGAAGCTTAGAGCAAAAACTAAAAGGAGAGTCCAAAATGAATGAAGCTAAGAACAAAAACGAAAAGGAGAGTCCAAAATGAATGAAGCTAAGAACAAAAACTAAAAGGAGAGTCCAAAATGAATGAAGCTACGAACAAAAACTAACAGGAGAGTCCAAAATGAATGAAGCTAAGAACAAAAACTAAAGGAGAGTCCAAAATGAATGAAGCTAAGAACAGAAACTAAAACGAGAGTCCAAAATGAATGAAGCTAAGAACAAAAACTAAAAGGAGAGTCCAAAATGAATGAAGCTTAGAACATAAACTAAAAGGAGAGCCCAAAATGAATGAAGCTAAGAACAAAAACTAAAAGGAGAGTCCAAAATGAATGAACCTAAGAACAAAAACTAAAAGGAGAGTCGAAAATGAATGAAGCTAAGAACAAAAACTAAAAGGAGAGTCCAAAATCAATGAAGCTTAGAACAAAAACTAAAAGGAGAGTCCAAAATGAATGAAGCTTAGAGCAAAATCTAAAAGGAGAGTCCAAAATTAATGAAGCTAAGAACAAAAACTAAAAGGAGAGTCCAAAATGAATGAAGCTAAGAATAAAAACTAAAAGGTGAGTCCAAAATGAATGAATCTTAGAGCAAAAACTAAAAGGAGAGTCCAAAATGCATGAAGCTAAGAACAAAATCTAAAATGAAAGTCCAAAATGAATGAAGCTACGAACAAAAACTAACAGGAGAGTCCAAAATGAATGAAGCTAAGAACAAAAACTAATGGAGAGTCCAAAATGAATGAAGCTAAGAACAAAAACTAAAAGGAGAGTCCAAAATTAATGAAGCTACGAACAAAAACTAACAGGAGAGTCCAAAATGAATGAAGCTAAGAACAAAAACTAAAAGGATAGTCCAAAATGAATGAAGCTATGAACAAAAACTAAAAGGAGAGTCCAAAATGAATGAAGCTAAGAACAAAAACTAAAAGGTGAGTCCAAAATGAATGAATCTTAGAGCAAAAACTAAAAGGAGAGTCCAAAATGCATGAAGCTAAGAACAAAAAGGAAAAGGAGAGTCCAAAATGAATGAAGCTAAGAACAAAAACTAAAAGGAGTGTCCAAAATGAATGAAGCTAAGAACAAAAACTAAAAGGAGAGTCCAAAATGAATGAAGCTAAGAACAAAAACTAAAAGGAGAGTCCAAAATGAATGAAGCTAAGAACGAAAACTAAAAGGAGAGTCCAAAATGAATGAAGCTAAGAACAAAAACTAAAAGGAGAGTCCAAAATGAATGAAGCTAAGAACAAAAACTAAAAGGAGAGTCCAAAATGAATGAAGCTAAGAACAAAAACTAAAAGGAGAGTCCAAAATGAATGAAGCTAAGAACAAAAACTAAAAGGAGAATCGAAGATGAATGAAGCTAAGAACAAAAACTAAAAGGTGAGTCCAAAATGAATGAATCTTAGAGCAAAAACTCAAAGGAGAGTCCAAAATGCATGAAGCTAAGAAAAAAAACTAAAAGGAGAGTCCAAAATGAATGAAGCTACGAACAAAAACTAACAGGAGAGTCCAAAATGAATGAAGCTAAGAACAAAAACTAAAGGAGAGTCCAAAATGAATGAAGCTAAGAACATAAACTAAAAGGAGAGTCCAAAATGAATGAAGCTAAGAACAAAAACTAAAAGGAGAGTCCAAAATGAATGAAGCTTAGAACATAAACTAAAAGGAGAGTCCAAAATGAATGAAGCTAAGAACAAAAACTAAAAGGAGAGTCGAAAATGAATGAAGCTAAGAACAAAAACTAAAAGGAGAGTCGAAAATGAATGAAGCTAAGAACAAAAACTAAAAGGAGAGTCCAAAATGAATGAAGCTTAGAACAAAAACTAAAAGGAGAGTCCAAAATGAATGAAGCTTAGAGCAAAATCTAAAAGGAGAGTCCAAAATGAATGAAGCTAAGAACAAAAACTAAAAGGAGAGTCCAAAATGAATGAAGCTTAGAACAAAAACTAAAAGGAGTGTCCAAAATGAATGAAGCTAAGAACAAAAACTAAAAGGAGAATCCAAAATGAATGAAGCTAAGAACAAAAACTAAAAGGAGAGTCCAAAATGAATGAAGCTTAGAACAAAAACTAAAAGGAGAGTCCAAAATGAATGAAGCTAAGAACAAAAACTAAAAGGAGAGTCCAAAATGAATGAAGCTAAGAACAAAAACTAAAAGGTGAGTCCAAAATGAACGAATCTTAGAGCAAAAACTAAAAGGAGAGTCCAAAATGCATGAAGCTAAGAACAAAAACTAAAAGGAGAGTCCAAAATGAATGAAGCTACGAACAAAAACTAACAGGAGAATCCAAAATGAATGAAGCTAAGAACAAAAACTAAAAGGTGAGTCCAAAATGAATGAATCTTAGAGCAAAAACTAAAAGGAGAGTCCAAAATGCATGAAGCTAAGAACAAAATCTAAAATGAGAGTCCAAAATGAATGAAGCTACGAACAAAAACTAACAGGACAGTCCAAAATGAATGAAGCTAAGAACAAAAACTAAAGGAGAGTCCAAAATGAATGAAGCTAAGAACAGAAACTAAAAGGAGAGTCCAAAATGAATGAAGCTAAGAACAAAAACTAAAATGAGAGTCCAAAATGAATGAAGCTAAGAACAAAAACTAAAAGGAGAGTCCAAAATGAATGAAGCTAAGAAGAAAAACTAAAAGGAGAGTCCAAAATGAATGAAGCTAAGAACAAAAACTAAAAGGAGAGTCCAAAATGAATGAAGCTAAGAACAAAAACTAAAAGGAGAATCCATAATGAATGAAGCTAAGAACAAAAACTAAAAGGAGATTCCAAAATGAATGAAGCTTAGAGCAAAAACTAAAAGGTGAGTCCAAAACGAATGAAGCTAAGAACAAAAACTAAAAGGAGAGTCCAAAATGAATGAAGCTAAGAACGAAAACTAAAAGGAGAGTCCAAAATGAATGAAGCTAAGAACAAAAACTAAAAGGAGAGTCGAAAATGAATGAAGATAAGAACGAAAACTAAAAGGAGAGTCCAAAATGAATGAAGCTAAGAACAAAAACTAAAAGGAGAGTCCAAAATGAATGAAGCTAAGAACAAAAACTAAAAGGAGAGTCCAAAATGAATGAAGCTAAGAACAAAAACTAAAAGGAGAGTCAAAAATGAATGAAGCTAAGAACAAAAACTAAAAGGTGAGTCCAAAATGAATGAATCTTAGAGCAAAAACTAAAAGGAGAGTCCAAAATGCATGAAGCTAAGAAAAAAACTAAAAGGAGAGTCCAAAATGAATGAAGCTACGAACAAAAACTAACAGGAGAATCCAAAATGAATGAAGCTAAGAACAAAAACTAAAGGAGAGTCCAAAATGAATGAAGCTAAGAACAGAAACTAAAAGGAGAGTCCAAAATGAATGAAGCTAAGAACAAAAACTAAAAGGAGAGTCCAAAATGAATGAAGCTAAGAACAAAAACTAAAAGGAGAGTCCAAAATGAATGAAGCTTAGAGCAAAAACTAAAAGGTGAGTCCAAAACGAATGAAGCTAAGAACAAAAACTAAAAGGAGAGTCCAAAATGAATGAAGCTAAGAACAAAAACTAAAAGGAGAATCCAAAATGAATGAAGCTAAGAACAAAAACTAAAAGGTGAGTCCAAAATGAATGAATCTTAGAGCAAAAACTAAAAGGAGAGTCCAAAATGCATGAAGCTAAGAACAAAATCTAAAATGAGAGTCCAAAATGAATGAAGCTACGAACAAAAACTAACAGGAGAGTCCAAAATGAATGAAGCTAAGAACAAAAACTAAAGGAGAGTCCAAAATGAATGAAGCTAAGAACAGAAACTAAAACGAGAGTCCAAAATGAATGAAGCTAAGAACAAAAACTAAAAGGAGAGTCCAAAATGAATGAAGCTTAGAACATAAACTAAAAGGAGAGCCCAAAATGAATGAAGCTAAGAACAAAAACTAAAAGGAGAGTCCAAAATGAATGAACCTAAGAACAAAAACTAAAAGGAGAGTCGAAAATGAATGAAGCTAAGAACAAAAACTAAAAGGAGAGTCCAAAATCAATGAAGCTTAGAACAAAAACTAAAAGGAGAGTCCAAAATGAATGAAGCTTAGAGCAAAATCTAAAAGGAGAGTCCAAAATGAATGAAGCTAAGAACAAAAACTAAAAGGAGAGTCCAAAATGAATGAAGCTAAGAATAAAAACTAAAAGGTGAGTCCAAAATGAATGAATCTTAGAGCAAAAACTAAAAGGAGAGTCCAAAATGCATGAAGCTAAGAACAAAATCTAAAATGAAAGTCCAAAATGAATGAAGCTACGAACAAAAACTAACAGGAGAGTCCAAAATGAATGAAGCTAAGAACAAAAACTAATGGAGAGTCCAAAATGAATGAAGCTAAGAACAAAAACTAAAAGGAGAGTCCAAAATTAATGAAGCTACGAACAAAAACTAACAGGAGAGTCCAAAATGAATGAAGCTAAGAACAAAAACTAAAAGGATAGTCCAAAATGAATGAAGCTATGAACAAAAACTAAAAGGAGAGTCCAAAATGAATGAAGCTAAGAACAAAAACTAAAAGGTGAGTCCAAAATGAATGAATCTTAGAGCAAAAACTAAAAGGAGAGTCCAAAATGCATGAAGCTAAGAACAAAAAGGAAAAGGAGAGTCCAAAATGAATGAAGCTAAGAACAAAAACTAAAAGGAGAGTCCAAAATGAATGAAGCTAAGAACAAAAACTAAAAGGAGAGTCCAAAATGAATGAAGCTAAGAACAAAAACTAAAAGGAGAGTCCAAAATGAATGAAGCTAAGAACGAAAACTAAAAGGAGAGTCCAAAATGAATGAAGCTAAGAACAAAAACTAAAAGGAGAGTCCAAAATGAATGAAGCTAAGAACAAAAACTAAAAGGAGAGTCCAAAATGAATGAAGCTAAGAACAAAAACTAAAAGGAGAGTCCAAAATGAATGAAGCTAAGAACAAAAACTAAAAGGAGAATCGAAGATGAATGAAGCTAAGAACAAAAACTAAAAGGTGAGTCCAAAATGAATGAATCTTAGAGCAAAAACTCAAAGGAGAGTCCAAAATGCATGAAGCTAAGAAAAAAAACTAAAAGGAGAGTCCAAAATGAATGAAGCTACGAACAAAAACTAACAGGAGAGTCCAAAATGAATGAAGCTAAGAACAAAAACTAAAGGAG
Source organism: Acanthosepion esculentum (assembly GCA_964036315.1). Lineage (NCBI taxonomy): Eukaryota > Metazoa > Mollusca > Cephalopoda > Sepiida > Sepiidae > Acanthosepion > Acanthosepion esculentum. The sequence goes on along the minus strand of OZ038494.1, from coordinate 24,662,781 downwards.
AGTCCAAAATGAATGAAGCTAAGAACATAAACTAAAAGGAGAGTCCAAAATGAATGAAGCTAAGAACAAAAACTAAAAGGAGAGTCCAAAATGAATGAAGCTTAGAACATAAACTAAAAGGAGAGTCCAAAATGAATGAAGCTAAGAACAAAAACTAAAAGGAGAGTCGAAAATGAATGAAGCTAAGAACAAAAACTAAAAGGAGAGTCGAAAATGAATGAAGCTAAGAACAAAAACTAAAAGGAGAGTCCAAAATGAATGAAGCTTAGAACAAAAACTAAAAGGAGAGTCCAAAATGAATGAAGCTTAGAGCAAAATCTAAAAGGAGAGTCCAAAATGAATGAAGCTAAGAACAAAAACTAAAAGGAGAGTCCAAAATGAATGAAGCTTAGAACAAAAACTAAAAGGAGTGTCCAAAATGAATGAAGCTAAGAACAAAAACTAAAAGGAGAATCCAAAATGAATGAAGCTAAGAACAAAAACTAGAAGGAGAGTCCAAAATGAATGAAGCTTAGAACAAAAACTAAAAGGAGAGTCCAAAATGAATGAAGCTAAGAACAAAAACTAAAAGGAGAGTCCAAAATGAATGAAGCTAAGAACAAAAACTAAAAGGAGAGTCCAAAATGAATGAAGCTAAGAACAAAAACTAAAAGGAGAGTCCAAAATGAATGAAGCTAAGAACAAAAACTAAAAGGTGAGTCCAAAATGAACGAATCTTAGAGCAAAAACTAAAAGGAGAGTCCAAAATGCATGAAGCTAAGAACAAAAACTAAAAGGAGAGTCCAAAATGAATGAAGCTACGAACAAAAACTAACAGGAGAATCCAAAATGAATGAAGCTAAGAACAAAAACTAAAAGGTGAGTCCAAAATGAATGAATCTTAGAGCAAAAACTAAAAGGAGAGTCCAAAATGAATGAAGCTAAGAATAAAAACTAAAAGGTGAGTCCAAAATGAATGAATCTTAGAGCAAAAACTAAAAGGAGAGTCCAAAATGCATGAAGCTAAGAACAAAATCTAAAATGAAAGTCCAAAATGAATGAAGCTACGAACAAAAACTAACAGGAGAGTCCAAAATGAATGAAGCTAAGAACAAAAACTAATGGAGAGTCCAAAATGAATGAAGCTAAGAACAAAAACTAAAAGGAGAGTCCAAAATTAATGAAGCTACGAACAAAAACTAACAGGAGAGTCCAAAATGAATGAAGCTAAGAACAAAAACTAAAAGGATAGTCCAAAATGAATGAAGCTATGAACAAAAACTAAAAGGAGAGTCCAAAATGAATGAAGCTAAGAACAAAAACTAAAAGGTGAGTCCAAAATGAATGAATCTTAGAGCAAAAACTAAAAGGAGAGTCCAAAATGCATGAAGCTAAGAACAAAAAGGAAAAGGAGAGTCCAAAATGAATGAAGCTAAGAACAAAAACTAAAAGGAGAGTCCAAAATGAATGAAGCTAAGAACAAAAACTAAAAGGAGAGTCCAAAATGAATGAAGCTAAGAACAAAAACTAAAAGGAGAGTCCAAAATGAATGAAGCTAAGAACGAAAACTAAAAGGAGAGTCCAAAATGAATGAAGCTAAGAACAAAAACTAAAAGGAGAGTCCAAAATGAATGAAGCTAAGAACAAAAACTAAAAGGAGAGTCCAAAATGAATGAAGCTAAGAACAAAAACTAAAAGGAGAGTCCAAAATGAATGAAGCTAAGAACAAAAACTAAAAGGTGAGTCCAAAATGAATGAATCTTAGAGCAAAAACTCAAAGGAGAGTCCAAAATGCATGAAGCTAAGAAAAAAAACTAAAAGGAGAGTCCAAAATGAATGAAGCTACGAACAAAAACTAACAGGAGAGTCCAAAATGAATGAAGCTAAGAACAAAAACTAAAGGAGAGTCCAAAATGAATGAAGCTAAGAACATAAACTAAAAGGAGAGTCCAAAATGAATGAAGCTAAGAACAAAAACTAAAAGGAGAGTCCAAAATGAATGAAGCTTAGAACATAAACTAAAAGGAGAGTCCAAAATGAATGAAGCTAAGAACAAAAACTAAAAGGAGAGTCGAAAATGAATGAAGCTAAGAACAAAAACTAAAAGGAGAGTCGAAAATGAATGAAGCTAAGAACAAAAACTAAAAGGAGAGTCCAAAATGAATGAAGCTTAGAACAAAAACTAAAAGGAGAGTCCAAAATGAATGAAGCTTAGAGCAAAATCTAAAAGGAGAGTCCAAAATGAATGAAGCTAAGAACAAAAACTAAAAGGAGAGTCCAAAATGAATGAAGCTTAGAACAAAAACTAAAAGGAGTGTCCAAAATGAATGAAGCTAAGAACAAAAACTAAAAGGAGAATCCAAAATGAATGAAGCTAAGAACAAAAACTAGAAGGAGAGTCCAAAATGAATGAAGCTTAGAACAAAAACTAAAAGGAGAGTCCAAAATGAATGAAGCTAAGAACAAAAACTAAAAGGAGAGTCCAAAATGAATGAAGCTAAGAACAAAAACTAAAAGGAGAGTCCAAAATGAATGAAGCTAAGAACAAAAACTAAAAGGAGAGTCCAAAATGAATGAAGCTAAGAACAAAAACTAAAAGGTGAGTCCAAAATGAACGAATCTTAGAGCAAAAACTAAAAGGAGAGTCCAAAATGCATGAAGCTAAGAACAAAAACTAAAAGGAGAGTCCAAAATGAATGAAGCTACGAACAAAAACTAACAGGAGAATCCAAAATGAATGAAGCTAAGAACAAAAACTAAAAGGTGAGTCCAAAATGAATGAATCTTAGAGCAAAAACTAAAAGGAGAGTCCAAAATGCATGAAGCTAAGAACAAAATCTAAAATGAGAGTCCAAAATGAATGAAGCTACGAACAAAAACTAACAGGAGAGTCCAAAATGAATGAAGCTAAGAACAAAAACTAAAGGAGAGTCCAAAATGAATGAAGCTAAGAACAGAAACTAAAAGGAGAGTCCAAAATGAATGAAGCTAAGAACAAAAACTAAAAGGAGAGTCCAAAATGAATGAAGCTAAGAACAAAAACTAAAAGGAGAGTCCAAAATGAATGAAGCTAAGAACAAAAACTAAAAGGAGAGTCCAAAATGAATGAAGCTAAGAACAAAAACTAAAAGGAGAGTCCAAAATGAATGAAGCTAAGAACAAAAACTAAAAGGAGAATCCATAATGAATGAAGCTAAGAACAAAAACTAAAAGGAGATTCCAAAATGAATGAAGCTTAGAGCAAAAACTAAAAGGTGAGTCCAAAACGAATGAAGCTAAGAACAAAAACTAAAAGGAGAGTCCAAAATGAATGAAGCTAAGAACAAAAACTAAAAGGAGAGTCCAAAATGAATGAAGCTAAGAACAAAAACTAAAAGGAGAGTCCAAAATGAATGAAGCTAAGAACAAAAACTAAAAGGAGAGTCAAAAATGAATGAAGCTAAGAACAAAAACTAAAAGGTGAGTCCAAAATGAATGAATCTTAGAGCAAAAACTAAAAGGAGAGTCCAAAATGCATGAAGCTAAGAAAAAAACTAAAAGGAGAGTCCAAAATGAATGAAGCTACGAACAAAAACTAACAGGAGAATCCAAAATGAATGAAGCTAAGAACAAAAACTAAAGGAGAGTCCAAAATGAATGAAGCTAAGAACAGAAACTAAAAGGAGAGTCCAAAATGAATGAAGCTAAGAACAAAAACTAAAAGGAGAGTCCAAATGAATGAAGCTAAGAACAAAAACTAAAAGGAGAGTCCAAAATGAATGAAGCTTAGAGCAAAAACTAAAAGGTGAGTCCAAAACGAATGAAGCTAAGAACAAAAACTAAAAGGAGAGTCCAAAATGAATGAAGCTAAGAACAAAAACTAAAAGGAGAATCCAAAATGAATGAAGCTAAGAACAAAAACTAAAAGGTGAGTCCAAAATGAATGAATCTTAGAGCAAAAACTAAAAGGAGAGTCCAAAATGCATGAAGCTAAGAACAAAATCTAAAATGAGAGTCCAAAATGAATGAAGCTACGAACAAAAACTAACAGGAGAGTCCAAAATGAATGAAGCTAAGAACAAAAACTAAAGGAGAGTCCAAAATGAATGAAGCTAAGAACAGAAACTAAAAGGAGAGTCCAAAATGAATGAAGCTAAGAACAAAAACTAAAAGGAGAGTCCAAAATGAATGAAGCTAAGAACAAAAACTAAAAGGAGAGTCCAAAATGAATGAAGCTAAGAACAAAAACTAAAAGGAGATTCCAAAATGAATGAAGCTTAGAGCAAAAACTAAAAGGTGAGTCCAAAACGAATGAAGCTAAGAACAAAAACTAAAAGGAGATTCCAAAATGAATGAAGCTAAGAACAAAAACTAAAAGGAGAGTCCAAAATGAATGAAGCTAAGAACAAAAACTAAAAGGAGAGTCCAAAATGAATGAAGCTAAGAACAAAAACTAAAAGGAGAGTCCAAAATGAATGAAGATAAGAACGAAAACTAAAAGGAGAGTCCAAAATGAATGAAGCTAAGAACAAAAACTAAAAGGAGAGTCCAAAATGAATGAAGCTAAGAACAAAAACTAAAAGGAGAGTCCAAAATGAATGAAGCTAAGAACAAAAACTAAAAGGAGAGTCCAAAATGAATGAAGCTAAGAACAAAAACTAAAAGGAGAGTCCAAAATGAATGAAGCTAAGAGCAAAAACTAAAAGGAGAGTCCAAAATGAATGAAGCTTAGAACATAAACTAAAAGGAGAGTCCAAAATGAATGAAGCTAAGAACAAAAACTAAAAGGAGAGTCGAAAATGAATGAAGCTAAGAACAAAAACTAAAAGGAGAGTCGAAAATGAATGAAGCTAAGAACAAAAACTAAAAGGAGAGTCCAAAATGAATGAAGCTTAGAACAAAAACTAAAAGGAGAGTCCAAAATGAATGAAGCTTAGAGCAAAATCTAAAAGGAGAGTCCAAAATGAATGAAGCTAAGAACAAAAACTAAAAGGAGAGTCCAAAATGAATGAAGCTTAGAACAAAAACTAAAAGGAGTGTCCAAAATGAATGAAGCTAAGAACAAAAACTAAAAGGAGAATCCAAAATGAATGAAGCTAAGAACAAAAACTAGAAGGAGAGTCCAAAATGAATGAAGCTTAGAACAAAAACTAAAAGGAGAGTCCAAAATGAATGAAGCTAAGAACAAAAACTAAAAGGAGAGTCCAAAATGAATGAAGCTAAGAACAAAAACTAAAAGGAGAGTCCAAAATGAATGAAGCTAAGAACAAAAACTAAAAGGAGAGTCCAAAATGAATGAAGCTAAGAACAAAAACTAAAAGGTGAGTCCAAAATGAACGAATCTTAGAGCAAAAACTAAAAGGAGAGTCCAAAATGCATGAAGCTAAGAACAAAAACTAAAAGGAGAGTCCAAAATGAATGAAGCTACGAACAAAAACTAACAGGAGAATCCAAAATGAATGAAGCTAAGAACAAAAACTAAAAGGTGAGTCCAAAATGAATGAATCTTAGAGCAAAAACTAAAAGGAGAGTCCAAAATGAATGAAGCTAAGAATAAAAACTAAAAGGTGAGTCCAAAATGAATGAATCTTAGAGCAAAAACTAAAAGGAGAGTCCAAAATGCATGAAGCTAAGAACAAAATCTAAAATGAAAGTCCAAAATGAATGAAGCTACGAACAAAAACTAACAGGAGAGTCCAAAATGAATGAAGCTAAGAACAAAAACTAATGGAGAGTCCAAAATGAATGAAGCTAAGAACAAAAACTAAAAGGAGAGTCCAAAATTAATGAAGCTACGAACAAAAACTAACAGGAGAGTCCAAAATGAATGAAGCTAAGAACAAAAACTAAAAGGATAGTCCAAAATGAATGAAGCTATGAACAAAAACTAAAAGGAGAGTCCAAAATGAATGAAGCTAAGAACAAAAACTAAAAGGTGAGTCCAAAATGAATGAATCTTAGAGCAAAAACTAAAAGGAGAGTCCAAAATGCATGAAGCTAAGAACAAAAAGGAAAAGGAGAGTCCAAAATGAATGAAGCTAAGAACAAAAACTAAAAGGAGAGTCCAAAATGAATGAAGCTAAGAACAAAAACTAAAAGGAGAGTCCAAAATGAATGAAGCTAAGAACAAAAACTAAAAGGAGAGTCCAAAATGAATGAAGCTAAGAACGAAAACTAAAAGGAGAGTCCAAAATGAATGAAGCTAAGAACAAAAACTAAAAGGAGAGTCCAAAATGAATGAAGCTAAGAACAAAAACTAAAAGGAGAGTCCAAAATGAATGAAGCTAAGAACAAAAACTAAAAGGAGAGTCCAAAATGAATGAAGCTAAGAACAAAAACTAAAAGGAGAATCGAAGATGAATGAAGCTAAGAACAAAAACTAAAAGGTGAGTCCAAAATGAATGAATCTTAGAGCAAAAACTCAAAGGAGAGTCCAAAATGCATGAAGCTAAGAAAAAAAACTAAAAGGAGAGTCCAAAATGAATGAAGCTACGAACAAAAACTAACAGGAGAGTCCAAAATGAATGAAGCTAAGAACAAAAACTAAAGGAGAGTCCAAAATGAATGAAGCTAAGAACATAAACTAAAAGGAGAGTCCAAAATGAATGAAGCTAAGAACAAAAACTAAAAGGAGAGTCCAAAATGAATGAAGCTTAGAACATAAACTAAAAGGAGAGTCCAAAATGAATGAAGCTAAGAACAAAAACTAAAAGGAGAGTCGAAAATGAATGAAGCTAAGAACAAAAACTAAAAGGAGAGTCGAAAATGAATGAAGCTAAGAACAAAAACTAAAAGGAGAGTCCAAAATGAATGAAGCTTAGAACAAAAACTAAAAGGAGAGTCCAAAATGAATGAAGCTTAGAGCAAAATCTAAAAGGAGAGTCCAAAATGAATGAAGCTAAGAACAAAAACTAAAAGGAGAGTCCAAAATGAATGAAGCTTAGAACAAAAACTAAAAGGAGTGTCCAAAATGAATGAAGCTAAGAACAAAAACTAAAAGGAGAATCCAAAATGAATGAAGCTAAGAACAAAAACTAGAAGGAGAGTCCAAAATGAATGAAGCTTAGAACAAAAACTAAAAGGAGAGTCCAAAATGAATGAAGCTAAGAACAAAAACTAAAAGGAGAGTCCAAAATGAATGAAGCTAAGAACAAAAACTAAAAGGAGAATCGAAGATGAATGAAGCTAAGAACAAAAACTAAAAGGTGAGTCCAAAATGAATGAATCTTAGAGCAAAAACTCAAAGGAGAGTCCAAAATGCATGAAGCTAAGAAAAAAAACTAAAAGGAGAGTCCAAAATGAATGAAGCTACGAACAAAAACTAACAGGAGAGTCCAAAATGAATGAAGCTAAGAACAAAAACTAAAGGAGAGTCCAAAATGAATGAAGCTAAGAACATAAACTAAAAGGAGAGTCCAAAATGAATGAAGCTAAGAACAAAAACTAAAAGGAGAGTCCAAAATGAATGAAGCTTAGAACATAAACTAAAAGGAGAGTCCAAAATGAATGAAGCTAAGAACAAAAACTAAAAGGAGAGTCGAAAATGAATGAAGCTAAGAACAAAAACTAAAAGGAGAGTCGAAAATGAATGAAGCTAAGAACAAAAACTAAAAGGAGAGTCCAAAATGAATGAAGCTTAGAACAAAAACTAAAAGGAGAGTCCAAAATGAATGAAGCTTAGAGCAAAATCTAAAAGGAGAGTCCAAAATGAATGAAGCTAAGAACAAAAACTAAAAGGAGAGTCCAAAATGAATGAAGCTTAGAACAAAAACTAAAAGGAGTGTCCAAAATGAATGAAGCTAAGAACAAAAACTAAAAGGAGAATCCAAAATGAATGAAGCTAAGAACAAAAACTAGAAGGAGAGTCCAAAATGAATGAAGCTTAGAACAAAAACTAAAAGGAGAGTCCAAAATGAATGAAGCTAAGAACAAAAACTAAAAGGAGAGTCCAAAATGAATGAAGCTAAGAACAAAAACTAAAAGGAGAGTCCAAAATGAATGAAGCTAAGAACAAAAACTAAAAGGAGAGTCCAAAATGAATGAAGCTAAGAACAAAAACTAAAAGGTGAGTCCAAAATGAACGAATCTTAGAGCAAAAACTAAAAGGAGAGTCCAAAATGCATGAAGCTAAGAACAAAAACTAAAAGGAGAGTCCAAAATGAATGAAGCTACGAACAAAAACTAACAGGAGAATCCAAAATGAATGAAGCTAAGAACAAAAACTAAAAGGTGAGTCCAAAATGAATGAATCTTAGAGCAAAAACTAAAAGGAGAGTCCAAAATGCATGAAGCTAAGAACAAAATCTAAAATGAGAGTCCAAAATGAATGAAGCTACGAACAAAAACTAACAGGAGAGTCCAAAATGAATGAAGCTAAGAACAAAAACTAAAGGAGAGTCCAAAATGAATGAAGCTAAGAACAGAAACTAAAAGGAGAGTCCAAAATGAATGAAGCTAAGAACAAAAACTAAAAGGAGAGTCCAAAATGAATGAAGCTAAGAACAAAAACTAAAAGGAGAGTCCAAAATGAATGAAGCTAAGAACAAAAACTAAAAGGAGAGTCCAAAATGAATGAAGCTAAGAACAAAAACTAAAAGGAGAGTCCAAAATGAATGAAGCTAAGAACAAAAACTAAAAGGAGAATCCATAATGAATGAAGCTAAGAACAAAAACTAAAAGGAGATTCCAAAATGAATGAAGCTTAGAGCAAAAACTAAAAGGTGAGTCCAAAACGAATGAAGCTAAGAACAAAAACTAAAAGGAGAGTCCAAAATGAATGAAGCTAAGAACAAAAACTAAAAGGAGAGTCCAAAATGAATGAAGCTAAGAACAAAAACTAAAAGGAGAGTCCAAAATGAATGAAGCTAAGAACAAAAACTAAAAGGAGAGTCAAAAATGAATGAAGCTAAGAACAAAAACTAAAAGGTGAGTCCAAAATGAATGAATCTTAGAGCAAAAACTAAAAGGAGAGTCCAAAATGCATGAAGCTAAGAAAAAAACTAAAAGGAGAGTCCAAAATGAATGAAGCTACGAACAAAAACTAACAGGAGAATCCAAAATGAATGAAGCTAAGAACAAAAACTAAAGGAGAGTCCAAAATGAATGAAGCTAAGAACAGAAACTAAAAGGAGAGTCCAAAATGAATGAAGCTAAGAACAAAAACTAAAAGGAGAGTCCAAATGAATGAAGCTAAGAACAAAAACTAAAAGGAGAGTCCAAAATGAATGAAGCTTAGAGCAAAAACTAAAAGGTGAGTCCAAAACGAATGAAGCTAAGAACAAAAACTAAAAGGAGAGTCCAAAATGAATGAAGCTAAGAACAAAAACTAAAAGGAGAATCCAAAATGAATGAAGCTAAGAACAAAAACTAAAAGGTGAGTCCAAAATGAATGAATCTTAGAGCAAAAACTAAAAGGAGAGTCCAAAATGCATGAAGCTAAGAACAAAATCTAAAATGAGAGTCCAAAATGAATGAAGCTACGAACAAAAACTAACAGGAGAGTCCAAAATGAATGAAGCTAAGAACAAAAACTAAAGGAGAGTCCAAAATGAATGAAGCTAAGAACAGAAACTAAAAGGAGAGTCCAAAATGAATGAAGCTAAGAACAAAAACTAAAAGGAGAGTCCAAAATGAATGAAGCTAAGAACAAAAACTAAAAGGAGAGTCCAAAATGAATGAAGCTAAGAACAAAAACTAAAAGGAGATTCCAAAATGAATGAAGCTTAGAGCAAAAACTAAAAGGTGAGTCCAAAACGAATGAAGCTAAGAACAAAAACTAAAAGGAGATTCCAAAATGAATGAAGCTAAGAACAAAAACTAAAAGGAGAGTCCAAAATGAATGAAGCTAAGAACAAAAACTAAAAGGAGAGTCCAAAATGAATGAAGCTAAGAACAAAAACTAAAAGGAGAGTCCAAAATGAATGAAGATAAGAACGAAAACTAAAAGGAGAGTCCAAAATGAATGAAGCTAAGAACAAAAACTAAAAGGAGAGTCCAAAATGAATGAAGCTAAGAACAAAAACTAAAAGGAGAGTCCAAAATGAATGAAGCTAAGAACAAAAACTAAAAGGAGAGTCCAAAATGAATGAAGCTAAGAACAAAAACTAAAAGGAGAGTCCAAAATGAATGAAGCTAAGAGCAAAAACTAAAAGGAGAGTCCAAAATGCATGAAGCTAAGAACAAAAACTAAAAGGAGAGTCCAAAATGAATGAAGCTTAGAACAAAAACTAAAAGGAGAGTCCAAAATGAATGAAGCTAAGAACAAAAACTAAAAGGAGAGTCCAACATGAATGAAGCTAAGAACAAAAACTAAAAGGTGAGTCCAAAACGAATGAAGCTAAGAACAAAAACTAAAAGGAGAGTCCAAAATGAATGAAGCTAAGAACAAAAACTAAAAGGAGAGTCCAAAATGAATGAAGCTAAGAGCAAAAACTAAAAGGAGAGTCCAAAATGCATGAAGCTAAGAACAAAAACTAAAAGGAGAGTCCAAAATGAATGAAGCTTAGAACAAAAACTAAAAGGAGAGTCCAAAATGAATGAAGCTAAGAACAAAAACTAAAAGGAGAGTCCAAAATGAATGAAGCTAAGAACAAAAACTAAAAGGAGAGTCAAAAATGAATGAAGCTAAGAACAAAAACTAAAAGGTGAGTCCAAAATGAATGAATCTTAGAGCAAAAACTAAAAGGAGAGTCCAAAATGCATGAAGCTAAGAAAAAAACTAAAAGGAGAGTCCAAAATGAATGAAGCTACGAACAAAAACTAACAGGAGAATCCAAAATGAATGAAGCTAAGAACAAAAACTAAAGGAGAGTCCAAAATGAATGAAGCTAAGAACAGAAACTAAAAGGAGAGTCCAAAATGAATGAAGCTAAGAACAAAAACTAAAAGGAGAGTCCAAATGAATGAAGCTAAGAACAAAAACTAAAAGGAGAGTCCAAAATGAATGAAGCTTAGAGCAAAAACTAAAAGGTGAGTCCAAAACGAATGAAGCTAAGAACAAAAACTAAAAGGAGAGTCCAAAATGAATGAAGCTAAGAACAAAAACTAAAAGGAGAATCCAAAATGAATGAAGCTAAGAACAAAAACTAAAAGGTGAGTCCAAAATGAATGAATCTTAGAGCAAAAACTAAAAGGAGAGTCCAAAATGCATGAAGCTAAGAACAAAATCTAAAATGAGAGTCCAAAATGAATGAAGCTACGAACAAAAACTAACAGGAGAGTCCAAAATGAATGAAGCTAAGAACAAAAACTAAAGGAGAGTCCAAAATGAATGAAGCTAAGAACAGAAACTAAAAGGAGAGTCCAAAATGAATGAAGCTAAGAACAAAAACTAAAAGGAGAGTCCAAAATGAATGAAGCTAAGAACAAAAACTAAAAGGAGAGTCCAAAATGAATGAAGCTAAGAACAAAAACTAAAAGGAGATTCCAAAATGAATGAAGCTTAGAGCAAAAACTAAAAGGTGAGTCCAAAACGAATGAAGCTAAGAACAAAAACTAAAAGGAGATTCCAAAATGAATGAAGCTAAGAACAAAAACTAAAAGGAGAGTCCAAAATGAATGAAGCTAAGAACAAAAACTAAAAGGAGAGTCCAAAATGAATGAAGCTAAGAACAAAAACTAAAAGGAGAGTCCAAAATGAATGAAGATAAGAACGAAAACTAAAAGGAGAGTCCAAAATGAATGAAGCTAAGAACAAAAACTAAAAGGAGAGTCCAAAATGAATGAAGCTAAGAACAAAAACTAAAAGGAGAGTCCAAAATGAATGAAGCTAAGAACAAAAACTAAAAGGAGAGTCCAAAATGAATGAAGCTAAGAACAAAAACTAAAAGGAGAGTCCAAAATGAATGAAGCTAAGAGCAAAAACTAAAAGGAGAGTCCAAAATGCATGAAGCTAAGAACAAAAACTAAAAGGAGAGTCCAAAATGAATGAAGCTTAGAACAAAAACTAAAAGGAGAGTCCAAAATGAATGAAGCTAAGAACAAAAACTAAAAGGAGAGTCCAACATGAATGAAGCTAAGAACAAAAACTAAAAGGTGAGTCCAAAACGAATGAAGCTAAGAACAAAAACTAAAAGGAGAGTCCAAAATGAATGAAGCTAAGAACAAAAACTAAAAGGAGAGTCCAAAATGAATGAAGCTAAGAGCAAAAACTAAAAGGAGAGTCCAAAATGCATGAAGCTAAGAACAAAAACTAAAAGGAGAGTCCAAAATGAATGAAGCTTAGAACAAAAACTAAAAGGAGAGTCCAAAATGAATGAAGCTAAGAACAAAAACTAAAAGGAGAGTCCAAAATGAATGAAGCTAAGAACAAAAACTAAAAGGAGAGTCCAAAATGAATGAAGCTAAGAACAAAAACTAAAAGGAGAGTCCAAAATGAATGAAGCTAAGAGCAAAAACTAAAAGGAGAGTCCAAAATGAATGAAGCTAAGAACAAAAACTAAAAGGAGAGTCCAAAATGAATGAAGCTAAGAACAAAAACTAAAAGGAGAGTCCAAAATGAATGAAGCTAAGAGCAAAAACTAAAAGGAGAGTCCAAAATGAATGAAGCTAAGAACAAAAACTAAAAGGAGAGTCCAAAATGCATGAAGCTAAGAACAAAAACTAAAAGGAGAGTCCAAAATGAATGAAGCTTAGAACAAAAACTAAAAGGAGAGTCCAAAATGAATGAAGCTAAGAACAAAAACTAAAAGGAGAGTCCAAAATGCATGAAGCTAAGAACAAAAACTAAAAGGAGAGTCCAAAATGAATGAAGCTTAGAACAAAAACTAAAAGGAGAGTCCAAAATGAATGAAGCTAAGAACAAAAACTAAAAGGAGAGTCCAAAATGAATGAAGCTAAGAACAAAAACTAAAAGGAGAGTCCAAAATGAATGAAGCTAAGAACAAAAACTAAAGGAGAGTCCAAAATGAATGAAGCTTAGAACAAAATCTAAAAGGAGAGTCCAAAATGAATGAAGCTAAGAACAAAAACTAAAAGGAGAGTCCAAAATGAATGAAGCTAAGAACAAAAACTAAAAGGAGAGTCCAACATGAATGAAGCTAAGAACAAAAACTAAAAGGTGAGTCCAAAACGAATGAAGCTAAGAACAAAAACTAAAAGGAGAGTCCAAAATGAATGAAGCTAAGAACAAAAACTAAAAGGAGAGTCCAAAATGAATGAAGCTAAGAGCAAAAACTAAAAGGAGAGTCCAAAATGCATGAAGCTAAGAACAAAAACTAAAAGGAGAGTCCAAAATGAATGAAGCTTAGAACAAAAACTAAAAGGAGAGTCCAAAATGAATGAAGCTAAGAACAAAAACTAAAAGGAGAGTCCAACATGAATGAAGCTAAGAACAAAAACTAAAAGGAGAGTCCAAAATGAATGAAGCTAAGAACAAAAACTAAAAGGTGAGTCCAAAATGAATGAATCTTAGAGCAAAAACTAAAAGGAGAGTCCAAAATGCATGAAGCTAAGAACAAAAACTAAAAGGAGAGTCCAAAATGAATGAAGCTTAGAACAAAAACTAAAAGGAGAGTCCAAAATGAATGAAGCTAAGAACAAAAACTAAAAGGAGAGTCCAACATGAATGAAGCTAAGAACAAAAACTAAAAGGAGAGTCCAAAATGAATGAAGCTAAGAACAAAAACTAAAAGGAGAGTCCAAAATGAATGAAGCTAAGAACAAAAACTAAAAGGAGAGTCCAAAAAGAATGAAGCTAAGAACAAAATCTAAAAGGAAAGTCCAAAATGAATGAAGCTAAGAACAAAAACTAAAAGGAGAGTCCAATATGAATGAAGCTAAGAACAAAAACTAAAAGGAGAGTCCAAAATGAATGAAGCTAAGAACAAAAACTAAAAGGAGAGTCCAAAATGAATGAAGCTAAGAACATAAACTAAAAGGAGAGTCCAAAATGAATGAAGCTAAGAACAAAAACTAAAAGGTGAGTCCAAAATGAATGAATCTTAGAGCAAAAACTAAAAGGAGAGTCCAAAATGCATGAAGCTAAGAACAAAATCTAAAATGAGAGTCCAAAATGATTGAAGCTACGAACAAAAACTAACAGGAGAGTTCAAAATGAATGAAGCTAAGAACAAAAACTAAAGGAGATTCCAAAATGAATGAAACTAAGAACAGAAACTAAAAGGAGAGTCCAAAATGAATGAAGCTAAGAACAAAAACTAAAAGGAGAGTCCAAAATGAATGAAGCTAAGAACAAAAACTAAAAGGAGAGTCCAAAATTAATGAAGGTAAGAACAAAAACTAAAAGGAGAGTCCAAAATGCATGAAGCTAAGAAGAAAAACTAAAAGGAGAGTCCAAAATGAATGAAGCTAAGAACAAAAACTAAAAGGAGAATCCAAAATGAATGAAGCTAAGAACAAAAACTAAAAGGATATTCCAAAATGAATGAAGCTTAGAGCAAAAACTAAAAGGAGAGTCCAAAATGAATGAAGCTAAGAATGAAAACTAAAAGGAGAGTCCAAAATGAATGAAGCTAAGAACAAAAACTAAAAGGAGAGTCCAAAATGAATGAAGCTAAGAACAAAAACTAAAAGGAGAGTCCAAAATTAATGAAGCTAAGAACAAAAACTAAAAGGAGAGTCCAAAATGAATGAAGCTAAGAACGAAAACTAAAAGGAGAGTCCAAAATGAATGAAGCTAAGAACAAAAACTAAAAGGAGATTCCAAAATGAATGAAGCTAAGAACAAAAACTAAAAGGAGAGTCCAAAATGAATGAAGCTAAGAACAAAAACTAAAAGGAGAGTCCAAAATGAATGAAGCTAAGAACAAAAACTAAAAGGAGAGTCCAAAATGAATGAAGCTAAGAACAAAAACTAAAAGGTGAGTCCAAAATGAATGAATCTTTGAGCAAAAACTAAAAGGAGAGTCCAAAATGCATGAAGCTAAGAAAAAAAACTAAAAGGAGAGTCCAAAATGAATGAAGCTACGAACAAAAACTAAAAGGAGAGTCCAAAATGAATGAAGCTAAGAACAAAAACTAAAGGAGAGTCCAAAATGAATGAAGCTAAGAACAGAAACTAAAAGGAGAGTCCAAAATGAATGAAGCTAAGAACAAAAACTAAAAGGAGAGTACCAAAATGAATGAAGCTTAGAACATAAACTAAAAGGAGAGTCCAAAATGAATGAAGCTAAGAACAAAAACTAAAAGGAGAGTCCAAAATGAATGAAGCTAAGAACAAAAACTAAAAGGAGAGTCGAAAATGAATGAAGCTAAGAACAAAAACTAAAAGGAGAGTCCAAAATCAATGAAGCTTAGAACAAAAACTAAAAGGAGAATCCAAAATGAATGAAGCTTAGAGCAAAAACTAAAAGGAGAGTCCAAAATGAATGAAGCTTAGAACAAAAAATAAAAGGAGAGTCTAAAATGAATGAATCTAAGAACAAAAACTAAAAGGAGAGTCCAAAATGAATGAAGCTAAGAACAAAAACTAAAAGGAGAGTCCAAAATGAATGAAGCTAAGAACAAAATCTAAAAGGAAAGTCCAAAATGAATGAAGCTAAGAACGAAAACTAAAAGGAGAGTCCAAAATGAATGAAGCTAAGAACAAAAACTAAAAGGAGATTCCAAAATGAATGAAGCTAAGAACAAAAACTAAAAGGAGAGTCCAAAATGAATGAAGCTAAGAACAAAAACTAAAAGGAGAGTCCAAAATGAATGAAGCTAAGAACAAAAACTAAAAGGAGAGTCCAAAATGAATGAAGCTAAGAACAAAAACTAAAAGGTGAGTCCAAAATGAATGAATCTTTGAGCAAAAACTAAAAGGAGAGTCCAAAATGCATGAAGCTAAGAAAAAAAACTAAAAGGAGAGTCCAAAATGAATGAAGCTACGAACAAAAACTAACAGGAGAGTCCAAAATGAATGAAGCTAAGAACAAAAACTAAAGGAGAGTCCAAAATGAATGAAGCTAAGAACAGAAACTAAAAGGAGAGTCCAAAATGAATGAAGCTAAGAACAAAAACTAAAAGGAGAGTCCAAAATGAATGAAGCTTAGAACATAAACTAAAAGGAGAGTCCAAAATGAATGAAGCTAAGAACAAAAACTAAAAGGAGAGTCCAAAATGAATGAAGCTAAGAACAAAAACTAAAAGGAGAGTCGAAAATGAATGAAGCTAAGAACAAAAACTAAAAGGAGAGTCCAAAATGAATGAAGCTTAGAACAAAAACTAAAAGGAGAATCCAAAATGAATGAAGCTTAGAGCAAAATCTAAAAGGAGAGTCCAAAATGAATGAAGCTAAGAACAAAAACTAAAAGGAGAGTCCAAAATGAATGAAGCTAAGAACAAAAACTAAAAGGAGAGTCCAAAATGAATGAAGCTTAGAACAAAAACTAAAAGGAGAGTCCAAAATGAATGAAGCTAAGAACAAAAACTAAAAGGAGAGTCCAAAATGAATGAAGCTAAGAACAAAAACTAAAAGGAGAGTCCAAAATGAATGAAGCTAAGAACAAAAACTAAAAGGAGAGTCCAAAAAGAATGAAGCTAAGAACAAAATCTAAAAGGAAATCCAAAATGAATGAAGCTAAGAACAAAAACTAAAAGGAGAGTCCAATATGAATGAAGCTAAGAACAAAAACTAAAAGGAGAGTCCAAAATGAATGAAGCTAAGAACAAAAACTAAAAGGAGAGTCCAAAATGAATGAAGCTAAGAACATAAACTAAAAGGAGAGTCCAAAATGAATGAAGCTAAGAACAAAAACTAAAAGGTGAGTCCAAAATGAATGAATCTTAGAGCAAAAACTAAAAGGAGAGTCCAAAATGCATGAAGCTAAGAACAAAATCTAAAATGAGAGTCCAAAATGATTGAAGCTACAAACAAAAACTAACAGGAGAGTCCAAAATGAATGAAGCTAAGAACAAAAACTAAAAGGATATTCCAAAATGAATGAAGCTTAGAGCAAAAACTAAAAGGAGAGTTTAAAATGAATGAAGCTAAGAATGAAAACTAAAAGGAGAGTCCAAAATGAATGAAGCTAAGAACAAAAACTAAAAGGAGAGTCCAAAATGAATGAAGCTAAGAACAAAAACTAAAAGGAGAGTCCAAAATGAATGAAGCTAAGAACAAAAACTAAAAGGAGAGTCCAAAATGAATGAAGCTAAGAACAAAAACTAAAAGGAGAGTCCAAAATGAATGAAGCTAAGAACGAAAACTAAAAGGAGAGTCCAAAATGAATGAAGCTAAGAACAAAAACTAAAAGGAGATTCCAAAATGAATGAAGCTAAGAACAAAAACTAAAAGGAGAGTCCAAAATGAATGAAGCTAAGAACAAAAACTAAAAGGAGAGTCCAAAATGAATGAAGCTAAGAACAAAAACTAAAAGGAGAGTCCAAAATGAATGAAGCTAAGAACAAAAACTAAAAGGTGAGTCCAAAATGAATGAATCTTTGAGCAAAAACTAAAAGGAGAGTCCAAAATGCATGAAGCTAAGAAAAAAAACTAAAAGGAGAGTCCAAAATGCATGAAGCTACGAACAAAAACTAACAGGAGAGTCCAAAATGAATGAAGCTAAGAACAAAAACTAAAGGAGAGTCCAAAATGAATGAAGCTAAGAACAGAAACTAAAAGGAGAGTCCAAAATGAATGAAGCTAAGAACAAAAACTAAAAGGAGAGTCCAAAATGAATGAAGCTTAGAACATAAACTAAAAGGAGAGTCCAAAATGAATGAAGCTAAGAACAAAAACTAAAAGGAGAGTCCAAAATGAATGAAGCTAAGAACAAAAACTAAAAGGAGAGTCGAAAATGAATGAAGCTAAGAACAAAAACTAAAAGGAGAGTCCAAAATCAATGAAGCTTAGAACAAAAACTAAAAGGAGAATCCAAAATGAATGAAGCTTAGAGCAAAATCTAAAAGGAGAGTCCAAAATGAATGAAGCTAAGAACAAAAACTAAAAGGAGAGTCCAAAATGAATGAAGCTAAGAACAAAAACTAAAAGGAGAGTCCAAAATGAATGAAGCTTAGAACAAAAACTAAAAGGAGAGTCCAAAATGAATGAAGCTAAGAACAAAAACTAAAAGGAGAGTCCAAAATGAATGAAGCTAAGAACAAAAACTAAAAGGAGAGTCGAAAATGAATGAAGCTAAGAACAAAAACTAAAAGGAGAGTCCAAAATCAATGAAGCTTAGAACAAAAACTAAAAGGAGAATCCAAAATGAATGAAGCTTAGAGCAAAATCTAAAAGGAGAGTCCAAAATGAATGAAGATAAGAACAAAAACTAAAAGGAGAGTCCAAAATGAATGAAGCTAAGAACAAAAACTAAAAGGAGAGTCCAAAATGAATGAAGCTTAGAACAAAAACTAAAAGGAGAGTCTAAAATGAATGAAGCTAAGAACAAAAACTAAAAGGAGAGTCCAAAATGAATGAAGCTAAGAACAAAAACAAAAAGGAGAGTCCAAAATGAATGAAGCTTAGAACAAAAACTAAAAGGAGAGTCCAAAATGAATGAAGCTAAGAACAAAAACTAAAAGGAGAGTCCAAAATGAATGAAGCTAAGAACAAAAACTAAAAGGAGAGTCCAAAATGAATGAAGCTAAGAACAAAAACTAAAAGGTGAGTCCAAAATGAATGAATCTTAGAGCAAAAACTAAAAGGAGATTCCAAAATGCATGAAGCTAAGAACAAAAACTAAAAGGAGAGTCCAAAATGAATGAAGCTACGAACAAAAACTAACAGGAGAGTCCAAAATGAATGAAGCTAAGAACAAAAACTAAAAGGTGAGTCCAAAATGAATGAATCTTTGAGCAAAAACTAAAAGGAGAGTCCAAAATGCATGAAGCTAAGAAAAAAAACTAAAAGGAGAGTCCAAAATCAATGAAGCTTAGAACAAAAACTAACAGGAGAGTCCAAAATGAATGAAGCTAAGAACAAAAACTAAAGGAGAGTCCAAAATGAATGAAGCTAAGAACAAAAACTAAAAGGAGATTCCAAAATGAATGAAGCTTAGAGCAAAAACTAAAAGGAGAGTCCAAAATGAATGAAGCTAAGAACAAAAACTAAAAGGTGAGTCCAAAATGAATGAATCTTAGAGCAAAAAGTAAAAGGAGAGTCCAAAATGCATGAAGCTAAGAACAAAATCTAAAATGAGAGTCCAAAATGATTGAAGCTACGAACAAAAACTAACAGGAGAGTCCAAAATGAATGAAGCTAAGAACAAAAACTAAAGGAGATTCCAAAATGAATGAAGCTAAGAACAGAAACTAAAAGGAGAGTCCAAAATGAATGAAGCTAAGAACAAAAACTAAAAGGAGAGTCCAAAATGAATGAAGCTTAGAACATAAACTAAAAGGAGAGTCCAAAATGAATGAAGCTAAGAACAAAAACTAAAAGGAGAGTCCAAAATTAATGAAGGTAAGAACAAAAACTAAAAGGAGAGTCCAAAATGCATGAAGCTAAGAAGAAAAACTAAAAGGAGAGTCCAAAATGAATGAAGCTAAGAACAAAAACTAAAAGGAGAATCCAAAATGAATGAAGCTAAGAACAAAAACTAAAAGGATATTCCAAAATGAATGAAGCTTAGAGCAAAAACTAAAAGGAGAGTCCAAAATGAATGAAGCTAAGAATGAAAACTAAAAGGAGAGTCCAAAATGAATGAAGCTAAGAACAAAAACTAAAAGGAGAGTCCAAAATGAATGAAGCTAAGAACAAAAACTAAAAGGAGAGTCCAAAATGAATGAAGCTAAGAACAAAAACTAAAAGGAGAGTCCAAAATGAATGAAGCTAAGAACAAAAACTAAAAGGAGAGTCCAAAATGAATGAAGCTAAGAACAAAAACTAAAAGGAGATTCCAAAATGAATGAAGCTAAGAACAAAAACTAAAAGGAGATTCTAAAATGAATGAAGCTAAGAACAAAAACTAAAAGGAGAGTCCAAAATGAATGAAGCTAAGAACAAAAACTAAAAGGAGAGTCCAAAATGAATGAAGCTAAGAACAAAAACTAAAAGGAGATTCCAAAATGAATGAAGCTAAGAACAAAAACTAAAAGGAGAGTCCAAAATGAATGAAGCTAAGAACAAAAACTAAAAGGAGATTCCAAAATGAATGAAGCTAAGAACAAAAACTAAAAGGAGATTCCAAAATGAATGAAGCTAAGAACAAAAACTAAAAGGAGATTCCAAAATGAATGAAGCTAAGAACAAAAACTAAAAGGAGAGTCCAAAATGAATGAAGCTAAGAACAAAAACTAAAAGGAGATTCCAAAATGAATGAAGCTAAGAACAAAAACTAAAAGGAGATTCCAAAATGAATGAAGCTAAGAACAAAAACTAAAAGGAGATTCCAAAATGAATGAAGCTAAGAACAAAAACTAAAAGGAGAGTCCAAAATGAATGAAGCTAAGAACAAAAACTAAAAGGAGATTCCAAAATGAATGAAGCTAAGAACAAAAACTAAAAGGAGATTCCAAAATGAATGAAGCTAAGAACAAAAACTAAAAGGAGATTCCAAAATAAATGAAGCTAAGAACAAAAACTAAAAGGAGAGTCCAAAATGAATGAAGCTAAGAACAAAAACTAAAAGGAGAGTCCAAAATGAATGAAGCTAAGAACAAAAACTAAAAGGAGATTCCAAAATGAATGAAGCTAAGAACAAAAACTAAAAGGAGATTCCAAAATGAATGAAGCTAAGAACAAAAACTAAAAGGAGAGTCCAAAATGAATGAAGCTAAGAACAAAAACTAAAAGGAGATTCCAAAATGAATGAAGCTAAGAACAAAAACTAAAAGGAGATTCCAAAATGAATGAAGCTAAGAACAAAAACTAAAAGGAGATTCCAAAATGAATGAAGCTAAGAACAAAAACTAAAAGGAGATTCCAAAATGAATGAAGCTAATAACAAAAACTAAAAGGTGAGTCCAAAATGAATGAATCTTTGAGCAAAAACTAAAAGGAGAGTCCAAAATGCATGAAGCTAAGAAAAAAAACTAAAAGGAGAGTCCAAAATGAATGAAGCTACGAACAAAAACTAACAGGAGAGTCCAAAATGAATGAAGCTAAGAACAAAAACTAAAGGAGAGTCCAAAATGAATGAAGCTAAGAACAGAAACTAAAAGGAGAGTCCAAAATGAATGAAGCTAAGAACAAAAACTAAAAGGAGAGTCCAAAATGAATGAAGCTTAGAACATAAACTAAAAGGAGAGTCCAAAATGAATGAAGCTAAGAACAAAAACTAAAAGGAGAGTCCAAAATGAATGAAGCTAAGAACAAAAACTAAAAGGAGAGTCGAAAATGAATGTAGCTAAGAACAAAAACTAAAAGGAGAGTCCAAAATCAATGAAGCTTAGAACAAAAACTAAAAGGAGAATCCAAAATGAATGAAGCTTAGAGCAAAATCTAAAAGGAGAGTCCAAAATGAATGAAGCTAAGAACAAAAACTAAAAGGAGAGTCCAAAATGAATGAAGCTAAGAACAAAAACTAAAAGGAGAGTCCAAAATGAATGAAGCTTAGAACAAAAACTAAAAGGAGAGTCCTAAATGAATGAAGCTAAGAACAAAAACTAAAAGGAGAGTCCAAAATGAATGAAGCTAAGAACAAAAACTAAAAGGAGAGTCCAAAATGAATGAAGCTAAGAACAAAAACTAAAAGGAGATTCCAAAATGAATGAAGCTAAGAACAAAAACTAAAAGGAGAGTCCAAAATGAATGAAGCTAAGAACAAAAACTAAAAGGAGAGTCCAAAATGAATGAAGCTAAGAACAAAAACTAAAAGGAGAGTCCAAAATGAATGAAGCTAAGAACAAAAACTAAAAGGTGAGTCCAAAATGAATGAATCTTTGAGCAAAAACTAAAAGGAGAGTCCAAAATGCATGAAGCTAAGAAAAAAAACTAAAAGGAGAGTCCAAAATGAATGAAGCTACGAACAAAAACTAACAGGAGAGTCCAAAATGAATGAAGCTAAGAACAAAAACTAAAGGAGAGTCCAAAATGAATGAAGCTAAGAACAGAAACTAAAAGG
The DNA here is from genome assembly GCA_964036315.1 of Acanthosepion esculentum. Classification (NCBI taxonomy): domain Eukaryota; kingdom Metazoa; phylum Mollusca; class Cephalopoda; order Sepiida; family Sepiidae; genus Acanthosepion; species Acanthosepion esculentum. Next base: position 24,640,876 of record OZ038494.1, on the reverse strand, counting down.
AGAGTCCAAAATGAATGAAGCTAAGAACAAAAACTAAAAGGAGAGTCCAAAATGAATGAAGCTTAGAACATAAACTTAAAGGAGAATCCAAAATGAATGAAGCTAAGAACAAAAACTAAAAGGAGAGTCCAAAATGAATGAAGCTAAGAACAAAAACTAAAAGGAGAGTCGAAAATGAATGAAGCTAAGAACAAAAACTAAAAGGAGAGTCCAAAATCACTGAAGCTTAGAACAAAAACTAAAAGGAGAATCCAAAATGAATGAAGCTTAGAGCAAAATCTAAAAGGAGAGTCCAAAATGAATGAAGCTAAGAACAAAAACTAAAAGGAGAGTCCAAAATGAATGAAGCTAAGAACAAAAACTAAAAGGAGAGTCCAAAATGAATGAAGCTTAGAACAAAAACTAAAAGGAGAGTCCAAAATGAATGAAGCTAAGAACAAAAACTAAAAGGAGAGTCCAAAATGAATGAAGCTAAGAACAAAAACTAAAAGGAGAGTCCAAAATGAATGAAGCTTAGAACAAAAACTAAAAGGAGAGTCCAAAATGAATGAAGCTAAGAACAAAAACTAAAAGGAGAGTCCAAAATGAATGAAGCTAAGAACAAAAACTAAAAGGAGAGTCCAAAATGAATGAAGCTAAGAACAAAAACTAAAAGGTGAGTCCAAAATGAATGAATCTTAGAGCAAAAACTAAAAGGAGATTCCAAAATGCATGAAGCTAAGAACAAAAACTAAAAGGAGAGTCCAAAATGAATGAAGCTACGAACAAAAACTAACAGGAGAGTCCAAAATGAATGAAGCTAAGAACAAAAACTAAAAGGTGAGTCCAAAATGAATGAATCTTTGAGCAAAAACTAAAAGGAGAGTCCAAAATGCATGAAGCTAAGAAAAAAAACTAAAAGGAGAGTCCAAAATGAATGAAGCTACGAACAAAAACTAACAGGAGAGTCCAAAATGAATGAAGCTAAGAACAAAAACTAAAGGAGAGTCCAAAATGAATGAAGCTAAGAACAAAAACTAAAAGGAGATTCCAAAATGAATGAAGCTTAGAGCAAAAACTAAAAGGAGAGTCCAAAATGAATGAAGCTAAGAACAAAACCAAAAGGAGAGTCCAAAATGAATGAATCTAAGAACCAAAACTTAAAGGAGAGTCCAAAATGAATGAAGCTAAGAACATAAAGAAAAATGAAAACAGTGGAAAGACTTTGAATAATAATAAAAAAAGAAGTTAGAAAACATCTTTAGTCATTGAAGTCATCAAAAAAACAAAACAAAAAAAAACAAAAACTGTGTAGTTGAATCCGAATATTGTCAGAGATCCTCATCATCAGAAGAATTTTTTGCGGGTTTTGCTGTTTACGGTGACACGAGTTGAGCCGAAAATCGACAGAGTTGGCTGCCAATTACTTTCTAATCCGACCATTTGGCGTAATGCGCGCGAATTTAACACGCAGAAACTCCTTTACAGACATGAACAACCGAGAAGGAAAAAAAGTATATGAGACGCGTACAGTGTCAAAGACAGGCTCGTTGGCCGAGAGACACAGCGGGTAAAACAATGGACGCCATTCGGGTGAAATGCCTACTTTACGAAATATTTGCTCATTTACACACACACACACATACAAACATATATATATATATATATATATATATATATATATATATATATATATATATATATATATGAAGAAATATAAATATACTCTTAAGGTGTGCTAATTTATGGGATAAAGGGCTCAATATCAGAGATAGAGCGTGTGTAAATATAAAAGTGAACATTGAAGTCAACACTTAGAGGCGACAGGCTGTTTCATGCTAGATGCAATCGTCAGGCCTGACAATTGCGTCTAGTATGAAACAGACTGTCGCCTTTAAGTGTTGACTTCAATGTTCTCTTTTATATATATATATATATATATATATATATATATATATATATATATATATATATATATATATATATATATATATATATATACAATTATAGGATTGTTGTATACGGAATAAATTCCAGTAACCAACAAATATTATTCTTGAAAGACTGCTCAATACAGAGTTGAGAGAATATAATTTCTTCGAAAATTATAACATAAATATTTTATAAAATCACTACAAAAATAGCCATTTTCATCACTTCTGGTGTCTTAAAAGGTGATGGTGTTGAATGTAGAATCTACAGCATCACTTGATAAGACACCAGAAGTGTTCGACCAAAATGGCTATTTTTGTAGTGATTTTACGCAATATTTATGTTATACTTTTAGAAGAAATTATACATATATATATATATATATATATATGTATATATATATATATATATATATATATATATATATATATATATATATTTAGTTGGATTGATGTGAGTTTCTGATCCTGGTTTCACGCTATTTGCGATCGTCAGACAAACAAAAATTAATGTTTGTCTGACGATCGCAAATATCGCTGAACCCAGGGTCACAAACTCGCATCAATCCAACTAAATACGTTAGCTCCATCACTGATATTGAGCGCTTTCAAATAAGTACCGCCCATATATAATATATAAATAATATATATAAAAAATTGCATACATATATATTTATATATATTTTATATATATATTTTATATATATATATATTCTTTTCATATCGTCTGATAAGCTTAATAATATTATCATTAAACGAAGAAAGAAAATCACAATATTGATACATATTTTTTAATCCAATCTAAGCTTTCGGCTTGCATAAGCTATTATCAAAGATGACAATTACATTACAATATATTAAGCAATACACGGGCGAGAATGTGATTATAGTCTGTTTTTGTTTACATGGATGATTTCCAAGCAACGATAAACACGTTCATATAAGACGCTGGAAGCGAAAGTTCGCACCGCAGCTCATGACGTCACACATGACCACGCGAGAGTGAATTCGAGAAGTATTAAGTATGTGAAGCCGTTGGTATAAACCAGTGGCTTCTGTTACCAATTATAGGCATTTAAGAATATTTGTGGTGATTTCATTGTTTACACAATTCCGCAAAATCCTTGTTGAAAACACTACTATACTAAAACATGAAAACAATAAACAAAAACTAAAAATTCTTGAAGCTATATACATAAAACAGTTGAAACCTAACCTGAACAAAATAAACTATGAAATCTTTACAAATATTCGTACCACTATATATATATATATATATAGTGGTACTCGCTTGGAAAAACCTTAGGTATTTCGGCTTGTATTAGAACAAACCAGTAACGAAGGAAAAATAAGGGATAAAAAAAGGAAGAACTATAACATGAAATTGAGGCGAAAACAATCGTCCAGATTTCAAGCTCACAGTCCAAAGAGAAAAACCCTCCAAAACGAGTAAAAGCAACTACTTAAAGTGCTCAATGCACGAAGTAGAGCAAACCTAATATAAACCTAAAGTGTCAGGTAAACCTACCTAAGTTTCACCTAAACGGATCATCAGCGTCACACCGTTGACGATCAGTTTAGGTGAAAACTAGCTAGGTTTACCTGGCTCTTTAGGTTTATATATACATATATATATATATATATATATATATATATATATATATATATATAAATATTTATTTATTTATTTATTTTATATATATATATATATATATATATATATATATATATATATATATATATATATATATATATATATATATATATGGGGTTATGTGTGTATATTTAGCAGCATATTTTCATTAAAAAGTTTGGTTAAATAATTTAGACATCATGTCGATTAGTTGTGGTTGTGATCCTTTCGTCGTGACCCTTTCGAGGTCACGGATTAATTTAAAGGATCACAACGAAAACTAATCCACATAATATAACTAAATTATTTAACCAAACCTGTTTGTATCTATCTATCTATCTATCTATCTATATATATATATATATATATATATATATATATATATATATATATATATATATATATATATATATTTAAGGTCCATTTCGGTAGCAATAATCTGAAAATCAAGTCCATTTTTTCCCATCACATCATGTTTTCTCAGTACAGATAATTTTTATTTTGATTAAAATCGGCCATAATACCGATTTAACAGTGATATTCGAGGTCTAAGTAGAACCAACCTTGGACGTTTTCAGGTGAGAATTACTTGTGATAAAAGAAAAATGTATCCCAATAACTTAAAGAATACATTTTCTGTTCATAAAAAAATTTCAAGGATTGATCTGTGTAGAGTTACGCAACTGGCTTTTAATTTTTTGAATTAAATTTTGAATTAGAAACAGTTGCGTAACTACACACCGAACAATCCTTAGCAATTAAAATAGTAAGAAAAACATAGAAAAATAATATAAAATAAAAGTTACTGTGACTTTTGGCAAATAACTTAGATATTAGATATTATCCAGAAAGTTTAGCGGGAACAGTCCTACTAAATCCAAGTGAGAAAATGAATTGAGAAAAGACAAGCATGAGTTTTGTCACTGGATTTATTCAACATTTGCAGAAATATTTTTTTTTTACAGTAATGATCACTCTGTACAAGGCCTGGGACCACTCAAGGTTACGTTAAGGGGTAGTTTATATGGATAAGAGGGGAAGATAACGGTTGAATCTAGACTTGAACAGGTTAATATTGTAGTGATCTGGGAAACATCATTTTGGGATGCTGTTTGAGTGGAACACGGAGGGAACGTGGGTGATTTGATACTTTGTAAGTGGCATGGTGAGTCAGTCATGAAGGTCTGACCTGGTGGAACCATGCATTTCGTCCGAGTACTATCCATGGTAGTAGCGTTAAAGCAGTGAGAGACTCTCTACATTCCCCCTGTGAGAGAGAGAGAGAGAGAGAGAGAGAGAGAGAGAGAGAGAGAGAGAGAGAGAGAGAGAGAGAAAGGTTGGAGGGTGAAAAATAATTCTTCTCCTACGAAGACGCTTTTGATCTCTATGAAGATTGGGAAGTGAGGTCTGGGCAGCAGTACTCCATTTTCGGCCTAATCTGGCTCTTATAAAGGTAGAGGATAGTGTTTCATATAATGTATTTGAAATAAAATTCATAAATTAATTTTTGATGGTTATGTAAGGAATGTTAAATAATAGTTTCAGACTATTATCTTTTACTTGCAGTGTATTTTGGCTTAGACCTTCTGAGGCTGATCTTTAAGGTCAGATTGTAGACAAAATAGGGATGTCGATTAAAATTGGTTGAGCCGAACGTGGGAGTGTTAGATAGACAGTGATTTCAAGGAGTTAAGTTTTACACGTCGATAAATTCAGACGTGTTATTTGGGTGTATAGAACTTGCTTCCCCGTGGTGGTGATAGAGCGACCCTACTGGCTAGTTAGATGATGTACACGCCGACGTGTTAAATAAAATAGATTAGTTTAAAATCCCGTTTGTAGAAGTTCTCATTTTACCTCCGGACGAAAACCCAACTAGCGATCACCCGGCCGAGAGAAGAAAGAGAGTAAGAAATTTATGATCACCTCAAAACCGGCAACTAAGAGATCCTCAGTACGAGGGGGCTATACAACATTTTTCTTATTTGGCACAGTGGCCAAGACCTCCCCAGAACAAGGGGAGTATACAACAGATAGCATGAGGTGTGAGGTACTTACTGGAGCGGTACAGGGAACCGATCATTTTACTTGCATCGTATATAGGTGTTCCACTTGAGGTCGGGTGTGAGTTTGAGGCTTAATATCCTCTGAGAGAACTAGAAGCCCTACCAGGGTTTATTTTTCGTCAGCGCGGTAAAATCGTGTTAATGGCAGAACGAAACAAAAACTACACGAACTCCGAGACAAGTTAATAAAAGAAAGCGAGAAGAAAGGACTAACCATCAAAGCGAGAAGAAAAGACTAAGAAGACATAAATTTATGGCCGTTAGCAAGACGGAACAGCCTGAGATGCGCGCTAAGAATTAGTTTGCTGATTGATTAATTTTCACGGCTTATCAACCTTTTTCATGTTATTTAAAGCCATAAAATATTTTTAGGCTGTAAGATGTTTTTTTTTTAGATAATACTGGTTTAGTGGCACACATCTTACTAATTAACCCATAGCTGGAGGGAAAGAGGTAGAGTCATACCTTTCTCAAGGGTATTTGCGCATAAATACGTTTAAAGAACCCGAATGGAATTGGAACTCTCCGATTAACAATTCTGAGGCATTATCCATTACACCACCCGCACGTTCAAGCTTACAGCATCAGGTATTCCTAAACGGTCACCTATCTAGTTATTGATAAGGCTCGACGTTGCTTAACTTCGGTGATCGTACGGGAACCGGTGTTTCAAGGTGCTGTGGCCCTAAGGCTCATTGTATAGATTTGAGGTTCTTTTATTTTTTAAATATTATTCGCTACAAGGCTAGATAGCACATCAATGTAGAGTTACACATTAAAAAGGTAATGATATACGGGATGAATGCATGAGGAGGAAATATGAAGTGAAGATTATGATGATAAGGAGGATAGACAACGATTGACCCTTGATTTGAAGAGATCAAGATGAAAGTGTCCAATGAAGCACCTTCATGGGAGATTTCAGGTGTTAGGGTAGAACTTGCTTGGTATTTCAACGCAAAACGGCCGTAAGAGAGGACCGAATTGTAGATACCAAAATCAAGTAGATACAGAAATTTAATTATTTCGGAACAAACAGATGATGGAAAACGTGACACTGAAATCCGAAGTTGCATTGGAAGAGTGAAAGATGTATTCAATTAAAACTGAATACTGTTGCCATATATGGTCTGGTGCCCTCGCTGTTCATTTCGAGGTTCTCGATAAAATCCAAAAGACAGATATGCAAACTGATAGATCTGGCATCTCGTCTACAGTCACTTTCTCACAGACGTGATGTGGCCTCCCTCTGCCATTTTTACAAATATTTTCAGGTCAACTGCTCTGATGAGCTATTTACACTGGTGCCCCAAGTGCATGAATTAAAGCGTGCTACTAGATTGGCATTTCGGTCCCACCCGTTTACTGTCGAAACAGCTAAATGTAACCGCCTTTTCTAGTCCAACAACTTTTTCTCTCACACTTCCCGGCAGTAGAACTCTCTTACTTTTACTTGCTTCCCTGGTAGCTATAATCTTCAAATATTCAAATGTAATGTCAATCGACATCTGGATATTGATCACCATCTCTCTCTTTATCCTTTCCTCAAACACCTCTCTTTACTCTTGCTCTCACTCTTTGTAAACCCTTGCGTGATCATGGCACTCCCGCCTTGCTTGGGGTGAAATGCTTAAAAAAATATCACGTTAAAACACCGGCCATCGTATGATCATAGTTAAGCAACTGTGAGCATTGTCCGTGTCGAGATGTGTAACTTCTTGGATATACCAGGTGCTGTAAACTTTGATGTGCAGCTGGTGCAATAGATAACAGCCCGAAAAGAAAAATCGAAGAGCCGAGTTCCAATTCCCGTCGAGTCCGTTATATTCACTTACGCGCAAATACCTACTTCCACGACCAGCTATGGGTTAAATAGCAGGACTTGTGTCAAATATAAATTACATGTCTCAAGGAACCCCTGCAGGACTTGTGTCAAATATTCCTTATTATCTAGAAAAAGCCTAAGACCTTATATCGATGAACAATGAAAGCCATGCGAACGCCTCGGTTTAGAGACGAAACTCTTTGGTTGGCAGATAGTCATCTAAATTCTACAGTTTGAGCCTTCGATATTCTTGGAAAGTCCTGATAAAAAATGAGGACGTAATTGTTATGTTAATGGTGAAATAAGACTTTTCCATACAGGAAACATTCACATCAAGTCTGGTAAAAGTATACCAGCCTCCTGGTACTCAAAATGGTAAGAGTTGCAGTTTCAATATCGGTAAATATTTGCTGGAATGACCATAATCATTATTTCACCTTTAAATAAATGTTCCGTCGGTAATTCATGAGTCCTGGAACAAAAACAATCGTAGCGTGGGAAACAAAAAATAATAATTGATTGAAGTAAATAATTGAAGGCAATAATTTAATCGTAGAATTGGTAAACTGAGAATTTATGGGTCAATGGAAGAATCGATAGATCGGCACACAGGTAAATAACATTAGTGAGTATTAAATGAAACATGCCGGATATTAGGTGTTGCCGCTGCAACAAACTACAGATTAAATCTAAAAGAGTGAACTACGGTGAAGATAAAATGAGAAAGATATGTTATATAATTTTGTTTTTGCGCAGGGGTACCTTGAGACATGTAATTTATTTTAAGGGTTAAGCAAGGGTAAAAACGTTGAGAAACGCTAGTCTAGACGTTTTAATTTGAACACTACTTCTTAAGGTGGAATCTTTATTTCTAAAAAAATATACCAAATATTGGTGACACCTCACCCAAAAAGTCTGAGACTTTACATCAATGAACAGTGAATGCCATACGAATATCTTGGTTTGGAGACGAAACTCTTTGGTTGACAGATAGTGCTGTTTATGACTTCTAAATTCTACCGTTTGTTTGATCCTCCGATATTCTTGGAAAGTCCTTCAAAAAAAGTGAACACGTAATTGTTATTTAACCAACGTATTAAGAAACAAGAATATTGCAATAGGAACAAAGAAAAGAGTGCCGAATCACTATGTAATAAAAATTCTTTTGCGTGGCAATGAATGTTGCCTAATTTTCAGACAGATGAAGAGGAGGCTTGAATCAACAGAAATGCGATTCTACAGAAGAATGCTGAGAATATCATGGACTGAACATGTGAGTAACGAGGAAGTTTTAAAGAAAACAGAAGTAAAAAGAAAAGTGGCTTTATACTTGGGATCAAAAAGAGAGAAATTTCTGGTTTGGTTTGGTTTGGCTTGTTTTACGGCATATCAACCTCAATGGGTTATTTAATGCCGACAGGATTTTTTATTGCTGCTAATATCTATCTATCTATCTATCTATCTATCTATCTATCTATCTATCTATCTATCTATCTATCTCAGTTTGTTCATATCTATCTATCTATCTATCTATCTATCTATCTATCTATCTATCTATCTATCTATCTATCTATCTAATCTATCTATCTATCTATCTATCCCAGTATATATTGGTTTGGTTTGGTTTGTTTTACGGCATATCAGCCTCAATGGGTTATTTAATGCCGACAAGATTTTTATTACTGCTAATATCTATCTATCTATCTATCTATCTATCTATCTATCTATCTATCTATCTATCTATCTCAGTTTGTTCATATCTATCTATCTATCTATCTATCTATCTATCTATCTATCTATCTATCTATCTATCTATCTATCCCAGTATATATTGGTTTGGTTTGGTTTGTATTACGGCATATCAACCTCAATGGGTTATTTAATGCCGACAAGATTTTTATTACTGCTAATATCTATCTATCTATCTATCTATCTATCTATCTATCTATCTATCTATCTCAGTTTGTTCATATCTATCTATCTATCTATCTATCTATCTATCTATCTATCTATCTATCTATCTATCTATCTATCTATCTATCTATCTCAGTTTGTTCATATCTATCTATCTATCTATCTATCTATCTATCTATCTATCTATCTATCTATCTATCTATCTAATCTATCTATCTATCTATCTATCCCAGTATATATTGGTTTGGTTTGGTTTGTTTTACGGCATATCAGCCTCAATGGGTTATTTAATGCCGACAAGATTTTTATTACTGCTAATATCTATCTATCTATCTATCTATCTATCTATCTATCTATCTATCTATCTATCTCAGTTTGTTCATATCTATCTATCTATCTATCTATCTATCTATCTATCTATCTATCTATCTATCTATCTATCTATCTATCTCAGTTTGTTCATATCTATCTATCTATCTATCTATCTATCTATCTATCTATCTATCTATCTATCTATCTATCTATCTATCTCAGTTTGTTCATATCTATCTATCTATCTATCTATCTATCTATCTATCTATCTATCTATCTATCTATCTATCTAATCTATCTATCTATCTATCTATCCCAGTATATATTGGTTTGGTTTGGTTTGTTTTACGGCATATCAGCCTCAATGGGTTATTTAATGCCGACAAGATTTTATTGCTGCTAATATCTATCTATCTATCTATCTATCTATCTATCTATCTATCTATCTATCTATCTATCTATCTATCTATCTATCTCAGTTTGTTCATATCTATCTATCTATCTATCTATCTATCTATCTATCTATCTATCTATCTATCTATCTAATCTATCTATCTATCTATCTATCCCAGTATATATTGGTTTGGTTTGGTTTGTATGACGGCATATCAACCTCAATGGGTTATTTAATGCCGACAAGATTTTTATTACTGCTAATATCTATCTATCTATCTATCTATCTATCTATCTATCTATCTATCTATCTATCTATCTATCTATCTATCTATCTATCCATCTATCCCAGTATATATTGGTTTGATTTAGTTTGTTTTACGACATATCAACCTCAATGAGTTTTTTTTTCAAAAAATGTAGTGCTGTTAATATCTATATATTTTTTACATGTATTTCTGGTAAAAAAATTCCAAAAAAGTACTGCTGGTATTAAACCTATTTTTATACTTCCATAGTGTTTTGACCCCTTTTTTGTTGTTGGGGGGGGGTAACTATTTGCCCATAGCTCGGACCCTGACAGCTGCCACCACCGCGGGTCAGGGTTGACCTGGGAATTCCAGCAATTAAGAAATGGTTCCATGCTCCTCGAAACCTTCTGATCAGAGACTTTGCTGTCGGATGTAGTTTGTCGTCTTACCCAGTGATACATAATGAAGAAAGATGGTTTGGTGAATTAGAAACTCAGGAGACATACTGAAGGCAATAGGAGCAGAGTGGAACAGCTGGTAATCTACCTAACGAGCTGGATGGTGGAACAAGGGTGGGGAGGGATAGCAAAAAGAGCTACAGAAGAGAGGAAGTTTGGAGAGCCATGATTGTCCACGTCCTGAAGAAGGGGCATAGTGCATAAAAGAAGAACCATCCCATCACGTAACCACTCATCAATCATAAAATAATTATTGCTTGATACCCACGATTTTCAATATATATATATATATGTGTGTGTTTTTTGTGTGTGTGTCTGTTTGTGTGTGTGTGTGTGTGTGTGTGTGTGTGTGTGTGTGTGTGTGTGTGTGTCACTCCAGACTGAAGATATGCTACTGATTTCCCGGCCACCATCTCGTCAATGTGGACCCTCGCTGCAACTTTTCTTTGTTTGCCTAATTTATTTTGTTACCAGTCAGCATCGCTTCGGTTCACTTCAGCGCATCACATTTGTTCGCAAGCTGTGGACGCCCGTTGCCTGTCAGAGCTTTTGTCTGTCATTATTATTATCTACAAACATGGCGGTGAATTGCGCTCCCTGACAATACGGCGGGAAGGAGGATGCGTTGATGCTGCACGACCGTGTTAGCTCGACTGCAAACCGCACCGCCCCAGACTCCCTGAATGCAGAATGCTGCCATTACCTTGTTTCCTGCCATCAGATACTCTCACGTTCCATTTCCTTTCAAAGTGGCGTCTTATCCTCCATCAAATAAGATGCGTCGAAATTTCACGGAGACCCAAAAACGTCGGCTGAGATGTTTGTTCGCCGAGGCTGTTGTAATGGCAAGATGTAAAGATGGCGTCTTCATTCGACATAACGATCAATGTAGAAGCTGGAAGTACTCGCGATGGGGTAGTGTGGTCTGTCGTGTCGATGGTAGCGGCGCTTATAATGACAACAAAGAAGGTCGTGGAAGAGCTTTCTTCCATCGGACATTATCTGTTGAAATGGAGGCGCAGCTAGTCAGATTTTACAATCACATAAGTATGACATCTTTCGGTAGTGATAGCGAAAATTGCAGAAAGATGTCAAAAGGGGGAAAAGAAGAAAACAAAGAGAAGAGAGAGAGAGAGAGAGAGAGGGGGAAGAGAGAGAGAGAGAGAATGAAAGAGATAATGAGAGAATAAAAGAGAGAGAGAGAACGGAAGAAGAAAAGGCGAAAAATTGCAATATTTAAAGTGGAAAAGAACAAGACAGAAAAAGAGAAAGCGAAAATGAATGACATGGTGGAAGAAAGAAAGAAAGAAAGATAGAAAGAAAGAAAGAAAGAAAGATAGAAAGAAAAAAAGAAAGAAAGAAAAGAAAGAAAGATAGAAAGAAAGAAAGAAAACGACGTAGATGAAGAAAAAGAAGAAATTGATACTGATGATGATGAATATTTACAAAAGACAAGAAAACATGAAGAAGAGGGGAGAGAGAAAGAATGAAATAGTAGAGAGAGATGGTGAGGGAGAGAGAGGGGGAGAGGCAAAGAAGAAAAGGCGAAAAAATTGAATATTTAAAGTGAACAAAATAATATAGTGAAAGACATGAAAACGAAGAAAACACGGTAAAAGATAAAAAGAAGGAGAGAGAGAGAGAGGGAAGCAATGAAATGGGAGAGAGAGAGAGTGAGTGAGAAACAAAGAAGGAAGAAAAGTCGAAAAACTGTAATATTTAAAATGGTAAAGGGGCAAGACAGAAAAAGAGAAAGCTAAAAATAATGACACAAAGAAAGAAAGAAAGAAAGAAAGAAGGAAAGAAAGACAGACAGGCAGACAGAAAACGACGTTGGTGAATAAAAAGAAGAAATTGATAATGATGACGATAAATATTTAAAAAAGACAAGAAAAGAAAGAAAACATGAAGAAGAAGAAGGGAGAGAGAAAGAATGAAATAGAAGAGAGAGAATGAGGTGGGGGACAAAGAATGAAGAAAACGCGAAAAATTGCTATATTTAAAGTAGGAAAAATAATATAGCGAAAGAAAGAAAGCAAAAAGAAAGAAAGAACATGACGACGATGATGAATATTTACAAAAGGCAAGTAAAGGAAGAACGAAAAAAATAAAATAAAAGTTTTAAGTGAAAAGAAGAGAGGAAAATGAAAATATACGAAAGAAAGGCACAGATATTTAGAAAACTTAAAACGGTTACTTGCTTACTTATTTAGTGCATCAATTTACTTACAATTATTGCTCGTAACGCAAACAATAGTCATTGCATTATTTAAACAAATTAGTTGTAAATAATCAACAGTGCTTTTTTATAGCCATCTGACACTTATGATTTATGTAGCGAAGTAATCGTTCTAAGTAACGCGTTTAATTAAAATAAGTGCCGTGTACTTTTTAACAGAAAAGAATTACGAAAAGCAAGAAGGAAAAGCAAGAAGGAAAAGAGAAAATATGAGAAAATGGAAGAAAAGGACCAAGAAGAAAAGGTGTTTTAAAGAAAAAAGAGAAAGACCCAAATGAGAAAACAAGAGATAAATGAATGAATGAATGAATAATAATAATAATAATAATAATAATAATAATAATAATAAGAAGAAGAAGAAGAAGAAGAAGAAGAAGAAAGAAAGAAAAAAGAAAGGCTGAAAATTTAAGATAAAAAGAAACAAAGAATAAAGGGGGTGTGAGAGAGAGAAATAATCTGTCCCATAACAGATAGTATAAGGAGGCCACTGAAAAACTGAAGATTTTAGTCATAACTTGTTCGTTTTCAGTCTTTTTTTTTATTTTACTGGTTGTAGAGTTAACCTTGGAAATTAAAATTACGTATGATGTGCAGAAACGAGTAAACCTCATCGAGTGTTTTATTCCAATGAAAGTTCAATTATTTAAACTCAGAGAAAATGCCGGCAATAGTTTAATGCCAGAGTTTCTCCTAGCGATAACATGATTCGGAACCTAATCGTCCGGTTCGAAAGAACTGGATCAGTCGGCGATCTTCCGGGAAGAGGTCCTCTGCTCAACTAGATATTAGCAGAACATCGCTTCATAAGATTTTGAAAATGGTTTTAAAAATGTTTCTATCCAAATAAAACATTAAAATAACATGTGTTTGTAAAAGTTATTTTTGTTTTACATGATTCAGTCTTTTAGTGGCCACCCTGTACCAGTCTATGGTTATTGAATATCAATAATGTAATATTTTTTCTCCAGTTTACTTCTGTTGTCAAAAATAACAACTATGGTGGCCACTGAAAATATTAGGTGGCTATTCATAAGCTTAAGTTTTAGAAATACTTATAATTTGTTCGCTTACCGCCTATCTATTTTTCTTTTATGCAGGTGATAGAGAATCTCTTGGAGATTAAAATGGCTGCGTAGGTATGCTTTCCAGCACCGAGTAAAACTCATTGAGTTTATCTATTCCAGTGAAAGATCAATTCTTCAAACTCAGAGAAAATAACTGCGACATTTTAATGTCAGGGTATCTCTTAGCGATAAAAGGATTCAGAACCTAATCGCCCGGTTTGAAAGAACTGGATCAGTCGGCGATCTTCCGGGAAGAGGTCCTAATCGTACTGTCGTAGCGGTGGAATCTGTACGGCAGAGCGTCCTTGAGACTCCATCACATTCTACCTGTTGTCGATCTGCTCAGCTAGGCATCGCCATAACATCGCTTCAGAAGATTCTGAAACTGGATTTAAAAATGTGTTTCCATAAAAGATTCAAATGGTCAAACATTTTCTACACTAAAACACTCATGTGTTTGTAAAAGTTATTCTTGTTTTACATCATTCAGTCATTCAGTGGCCATCTCTCTATTTAACATAAGAAATATATATTGTATACCCCCTTCTCTGGGGAGGACTTATGATTGACGGGGGTGATCATAATAATGTCTTTCTCTCTTCTCTTTTCTTTCTTCTCTAGGCTGAGGGATCGCTAATTGTTTTGTTCGTAGCTAAAATGGTAACTTCAACAAAAGCGATTTTGAGTTACTACTTTATTAACACACGTCGACATGTACTCTTTTAACTAGCCAATGGGGTCGCTCTATCACCCCGACTGGGGAGCAAGTTGCGCCGGGACAGGAAATTACCACGTCTGATCTCTTCGACGTGTAAAAAAGTACTCGTCGAAAACACTTTCCAAATCTAACATTCCCACGTTCGGCTAAGCCAATCAAAATTGACATCCCTATTTTGTCTACCAGCTGACCCCAAAGTCAGCCTCAGATGGTCTGAGCCAAATACACTGCTAGTAAAAATTAATAGTCTGAAAATATTATTTCACACATATATGCAAATGTAAAAATAATTGGATACAATTATTACTCATCTTTTTTTATATGCTATGTCCTTTAAGGACGTGGGCGATTATAGTTCGCCACAACTTCCTTTAATTAACTACTCTAAATAATTATTGACCCCTTTATCAAACCTCTTTTTCTTTGTAGCCATTGTTCTGTCATCAATCCACTCAAATTCGTAGAGTGGCTTCTTATTTCATCTGTTTCACTGGTTTGGTTAATTTTGATTTACGGTATATCAACATCAAAGTGTTATTTAATGCCGACGAGATTTTTATTGCTGGTAATATTTTTATTTACCAAAAATCTATTGCTGGTAATATTTTTGTTGTGAGACCGATACTTTCCTACATCATGGACTCTCCCAGTACTATATTATTATGTGAATGTTAGTATCATGGGAGAAGCACCAGTAATGGTGCTCTGCTGTCGAACTCTCTGTTTGGCAGAGAGGAACTCGGACGAGACTTTGCCGCAGGTCAAAGTTTCGTCCGGGGAGCTAGACGGTCCCTAAACTCGTGTATACCGGTTGTAAATGTGTATATTTTTGGCCGAGCCTACGGGCTCGGTAAGCCCACGTTAAACCGGCCTTGTGCCACATTCGACCCGGGTGGGGGGGTTGTTAAATATCGTAGCACCAGTAATGCGCAGCGGCGTACGATACCAATATCGGACACCACTGGATAGTAAACTCTGCTTACTCTTACACTATTCTTTGTAACTTTTCTGTTTAATATATCTTTCTTACCTCTAACCCGTGTTCCGTGTTTTCCTTCTGTGGCCCCTACTTCGGGTCCACATCAATTCTATTCCTTCAAAAATTCATTACTGATAATATTTTCTTTACAAAAATGTATTTCTAGTACTAAAACCTTTTTTACACTTTCACAATGCCTTGACCATAGTTTGGGGTTAACTATTTGACCATAGATAGGACCTTAACAGGTGCTATCACCTAGGAACATGGTGGAACTGTGAACACCAGCAATTAGGAGGTGGTTCCATGTTCCTCAAAACACCCTGATCAGAGGCCTTGCTGTCGGATGTAGTTTATCGTCATACCCGGAACGGTCTTTTGCCTTCAATATGTCATGATGTGAAATTAGCCAAGACATCTTTCTGTCTCCTTCTGGTTGTAAGTATAATTTTCCTTCCTGTTTTCATTAAAACTTCTGCGTCTGCAATCTCATTTTCAGCTATGAGGGTACAGTTCAGTATTCACTATCATACAGGAGACTCTGCTGCGCGCTATAACTGCTAGGTAACCTTGACATAGGTTGGAATGATATGAGAATAATGCAGAACATATACTGGCATCAGAACCGCCTGCACACGGAGAGGAAATGAGTTCAGTAAATATACAAAAATAAAAAAGTGGTATAAGACAAGGAGGCGTCTTTTCGCCAGACCTATACAGCGCTGCCATTCCGAGAGAATAAGAAGTCCTACCAGGATTCATTACTGGGAGCCACAATCTTAACAGCATATCAACACTGTGTTATCAACACTGTGTTATCTACATATCTATGTAGATAACACAGTGTTGATAGCAGACAAATAAAGGAAACTACAAGATCTCCGACGGAATGTAGTGAAGGAAAGCGAGAAGAAGGGACTAAGCATCAATTGCAAGAAGAGTGAATGCATGGCTGTTAGTAAAACTGAACAGCCCAACATAAACGCAACATAATGCAAATTATAAATTGGAGATAGCGAAAGCAAACAGGTGCAAACATTTAGACATATAAGAAGCGTATTAATGGAAGACAGAAAGGGCAACACGGAAATTCGAAGGTGCATTGAGATAGCGAAAGATGCCTTCCAAAAACTAAGAAAACTATTAAGAAACAGAAAAATGTCATTAGAAACAAAGAAAAGAGTACTGAACTGTTATGTAGTATCAATCCTCCTATATGGCAGCGAATGCTGGACACTATCCTCACAGATGAAGAGGAGACTTGAAGCAACAGAAGCAAAGAAAAGATTACTGAACTGTTATGTAGTATCAGCCCTCTTTTATTCTAGTTAATGCTGGACAATCTGCTCGCAGATCAAGAAGAGAAGACATGAAGCAACAGAAAGAATGAAAAGAGTACTGAACTGTTATGTATAACCATTCTTCCTATATGGCAATGAATTATATTTGTTTTAATCATATATATATATATATATATTTAGATAGATAGATAGATAGATAGAAATTTTCAATGTTGAAATATATTAACTGTTAGCAAGAAATAGACTGCTGTATGTATGTATTTATACAATGTTTTCATTTTCAAAACACGGTCAAGATATTGTGTCCATGTTCATATTTGATATCATTGAGTGTTGTTTTTTTTTGTTTTTATTAATAAGGCTTCCATTATTTTTAACCTTTTTTGCATGTAGATAATGCTATATATTTGTGTTGTTAACAAATGTGTTACGAATAGAGTCCGGTAGGTCTCCATGAATATTTAAATGAGACCTAATTGAGCTATGGTCAGAAAGATGTAGTGTAAGTCTTCATGTCAAACATGTTGTAGTGTGGCCTATATAATTATTTACAAATTTTGATTGATCAGGAATACAATTACTAAATGGACATTTAAATTCGTAAATAATATTTGTCTTATTTAGTTTTGTTTTAAGAGGTGAATTAATATTTTTAACTATAAGGTTAGAGGTTTTAAATTTGTTGTAATAGATAATTAGTCAAATTTCTTTGCTATTGTGAAATGGTGTTGGGCCTTTTTTTTAATAATATTCTTAAATCTAGTTTCATCTTGTATAGCCGAAAGCGCTCGGATAAAAAGAAGTGCACAGATTTTATATAATTTATCATCTAACCCCACATCCATCAAAAATAGTATTATTAGATCACATGAGAAATTGTATACAAAAACTAAATCGAAGCACCTTATCTGTTATATTCAATGGAATGTGCATGAAAGAAGGATTTCTGCCTAAACACACACACACACACACACACACACACACACACACACACACACACACACATATATATACATATATATATATATATATATATATATATATATATATATAAGCAATTCCACCCCAAGCAAGGTGGGAAGGCACTAGCACGCAAGGGGTTACAGAGAGTTGGGGCGAGAGCAAATAGGAGTGATAGAGGAAAGGATGAAGAGAAGGTTAGGGGATAGATCAAGGCATCTGGAGACGTCGATTGACATTACATTTGAGTAGTTGGAGATTATAGCTATCAGGAAAACAACAAATGTAGAGGGAGTTCCACAGGCGAGACATAAAGTTATTGGAGCAGAAGAGACGGCTACATTAACAGTTTCGACATTGAAAGGGTGAGAGCGATATGCCAGCTTTGTTGAACGCTGAAATTCATGAAGTCTGGGAACCAGCGAAAGCAGCTCATCGGAGCAGTTACCGTGAAAGTATTTGTAAAAAAGACAGAGGGAGGCGACGGTACGTCTGTGAGAGAGAGGCTTCAGACGAGATGCCAGATCAGGGCCAATTACACTGCATATCCATTCTTTGGATTTTATCGAGGATCTTGAGACAAACAGAAGGGGTTCCTGACCATATATGGCAGCAATACCCCATGCAAGGGCGAATGGTTGATTTGTACATTTGAAGGATTGACTCCGGTGAGAAACATTCCTGCCGCGGAACAGGGAATCGATTTTCCTTGCAGTCGGCGAAGCTATCGACTCAATATGATTCAACAGAAATGTGGTTCTGCAGAAAGATGCTGAGGAAACCATGTACCTAACATGTGAGCAACAATGAGCGGGACCTCGCATAAAATCCCCCAAATGTTTTAAACTCCAAAGGCAATATTTCTGGCACATTTTGATATGAACCTAGCACTCAAAGAAAATTTTATTTGTGCCAGTCATCAATTTGCCATCTTGCTCTAAAAATGCGGAGAAACGAGCATGATATAAATGGTGGTTTGGACAAACTTTCAAAAATACATAGAGTGTACAACGTTGCGAATTAAATTTATTGAGAATTAATTAAAAATAATTAGGGATAGGTATCAAAATATACTGGCTATGAGATATCTACAATATTGTGGTCCCAGCAGAGTTAATCTGACAGACAAATACCTGTGTAATTTTTTTGTATTGAGTTTGAGTCAACAATTTACAAACATTCGAACATTACTTATTGTTGTAGCATATGTACGGATGATAATGGGCATGTCCGCATTCACTTACATACAGTAGTAAATACTGTATGTTGGTCTGCAGTTGGAGATAAATCTGCAGCTGTGCAGGTCAAACTCTCTGCCTCCGGACAGAGAGGATCTCCAGACGAGGGTATGTCGAAGGGCAGAGTCTCGTCTCGGGAAACAGCTACTCGACCCCATTTTATACATGGTCTACAAGGAATTTTTGGACGAGCTTACGGGCTCGTATACCCCCCGCCATTAAATTCGGCTTTGTGCCACATCTGACTGCATGGGGTGGTGGTAGATATCCTGCAGTTGGATATTCGTCTACAGCTGTGATGGTCGAACTCTCTACCTCCGGTCAGAGAGGATTCACAGACGAGGGTATGTCGAAGGGCAGTTTTTCGTCTCGGGAAACAGCTAGCCGACCCAGTTTTATATAGGGACTACAGGGAGTCTTCTTGCCGAATCTACGGGCTCGGATACCCCACATTAAATTCGGCCTTGTGCCACATCTGACCGTGTGAGGCAGTTGGTAGATATCCTGCAGTTGGAGATTCATTGTGAAATTCATTTGACTCACTTCTAGCAGTTGATCACTTCTACGCGCCGCTGGTAAATCTTATATGTGTTGTTCTTGTCCTAAGTATTATCGTTCATTACCAACCTTCGTGTGATTATTCTATTCAGTAACCTTCCCTAGGTTACAAAACTTATGTAAAAACAAGAAAGTGGCTTTTAAACAATAAAGAAATCATAAGTCTAATAGTTAGACTTATGGAAAAAGACACTTAATATTGAGTATAGGAAATAAACTTAATACTGAGTACAGAAAAGACACTTAATACTAAGTATAAAAATAAGAATAATATTCAGTACAGAAAAGATACTTAAAACAGAGTACATAAAATAGGATTAATAAGAGTAAAGAATAGATACCTAATACAGAGTACATAAAATAGGATTAATAAGAGTAAAGAATAGATACCTAATACAGAGTACATGAAATAGGATTAATAAGAGTAAAGAATAGATACCTAATACAGAGTACATAAAATAGGATTAATAAGAGTAAAGAATAGATACCTAATACAGAGTACATGAAATAGGATTAATAAGAGTAAAGAATAGATACCTAATACAGAGTACATGAAATAGGATTAATAAGAGTAAAGAATAGATACCTAATACAGCGTACATGAAATAGGATTAATAAGAGTAAAGAATAGATACCTAATACAGAGTACATGAAATAGGATTAATAAGAGTAAAGAATAGATACCTAATACAGAGTACATGAAATAGGATTAATAAGAGTAAAGAATAGATACCTAATACAGAGTACATGAAATAGGATTAATAAGAGTAAAGAATAGATACCTAATACAGAGTACATGAAATAGGATTAATAAGAGTAAAGAATAGATACCTAATACAGAGTACATAAAATAGGATTAATAAGAGTAAAGAATAGATACCTAATACAGAGTACATGAAATAGGATTAATAAGAGTAAAGAATAGATACCTAATACAGAGTACATGAAATAGGATTAATAAGAGTAAAGAATAGATACCTAATACAGAGTACATAAAATAGGATTAATAAGAGTAAAGAATAGATACCTAATACAGAGTACATGAAATAGGATTAATAAGAGTAAAGAATAGATACCTAATACAGAGTACATGAAATAGGATTAATAAGAGTAAAGAATAGATACCTAATACAGAGTACATGAAATAGGATTAATAAGAGTAAAGAATAGATACCTAATACAGAGTACATAAAATAGGATTAATAAGAGTAAAGAATAGATACCTAATACAGAGTACATAAAATAGGATTAATAAGAGTAAAGAATAGATACCTAATACAGAGTACATGAAATAGGATTAATAAGAGTAAAGAATAGATACCTAATACAGAGTACATGAAATAGGATTAATAAGAGTAAAGAATAGATACCTAATACAGAGTACATGAAATAGGATTAATATTAAGTACAGAAAAAAACCATAATATTGAATACATAAACGACGGTTCATATTACGTACAAAATAAAACTTAATAATGAGTGCAAAAATACACTTAATACTGTGTAAAGAAACGACACTCACAACTGAGTAAAGACACTTTTAAGTACGAAAAAGACACTTAATACGAAGTACATAAAATATGCTTAATATTGAGTAAAGAAAAGGCCCAACACTGCGTACGTAAAATACAATTGAGTCCAGAAAAGAGAATTAATACCGAGTACATAAGAGATGTTTAATATTAAAAGTCAATTAATGCTGAATATCGGAATTACACACTAAAATTGAGTATAGAAATTTCATTTAATACTGACTGCAGAAAAGAAACTTAATACTGAGTACATAGAATATAATTCAAATTGAATAATAAAAAGTCACTTAATACTGAAGATGCTTAATATTGAATACAAAGAAGACACTTAATACTTAAAAAAAAGGTACTTAATGCTGAATATCGGAATTACACTTAATATTGATTACAGAATTTATACTTAATAATGACTTGAGAAAATAAGCTTAATACTGTGTATATAAAATATACTTCAAATAGAGTATGGAAAGGCACTTAATACCGAGTACATAATCTACAATTAATATTAAAAAAAGATCAACATTCAGTAAAGAAAAGACACAATACTGAGTACATAAAATACAATTAATATTGAGTACAGAAAAGACACTTAGTACTGAGTACATAAAAGATGCTTAATATTGAATACAAAGAAGACACTTAATAATTATTTTTAAAAAAAGGCAGTTAATGCTGAATATGGGAATTTCACTTAATATTGAGTTCAGAAATTACATTTAATACTGACTGCTGAAAACAAACTTAATACTAAGTATATAAAATATACTTCAAATTGAGTAATAAAAAGACACTTAATACTGAGTAAAGAAAAACACTTCGTATTGAAGACATACGTAGATGGAACAGACATATACCTTAACTAAAATATAACGCAGGAACGTTCCGCGTTGGCTGAGTTGTTGAAGGCTTTTTATCGTCCTTTGTTCTTCTTTTATGCGCCGTGTCCCTTCAGGACGTAGGCAATCATAACCCTCCACATCTTCCTGTCACTTGTAACTCTTAATAAGTTTTGCCTTTTTCTTATTTCTGCCAAACCTTGTTCTACCATCCATTTACCCACGCCCATCAAGTATTCCTGTTTTCCTCTGTCCCTCTTTTCCTCAATGTGTCCTGTGAGTATCAGATTTTCCAAGCTCTCTTTCCTCATTACGTGCCACAGAGATTTCAACTGCTTCTTCTTGATGTCAAGTATAAGTTTCCTTTTTGGTTCCATTTTTTCTACAACTTCGTCGTTGCTCACATGTTCGGCCCATGTTGTTCTCAGCATCCTTCTGTAGAACCACATTTCTGTTGCTTCAAGTCTCTTCCTCATCTTTCAGGAGATTGTCCAGAATTCACTGCCATACAGGAGGACAGATATTAACAGGTAACAATTCAGTACTCTTTTCTTAGTTTCCAATGAATTTTTTCTGTTTCTTAATACTCTGCTTAGCTTTTGGAAGGCATCTTTGGCCATCACAATACGTCTTCCGATCTCAGTGTTGCACTTTCCATCCTCTAATAGAACACATCCCAGATATTTAAATTCCTGCACCTGCTTAATTTTAGTATTATCGACCTATAATTTGCTGTACTGTGACGTAAAATCTTTTACATCTAACCCTGGATTTGTTTTCCATTTTATTTCATGGTGCCCTTTTTCCCACAGATGGTTCCCAACTGATCCTACTATAAGGTACAGTCGACAAAATAAAAAAAAAAACAAACAACGCGCATGTGTGAAATTAAAAATATAAAATGGCGAAAATTTACCAATTGCTCCCTGTATAAGTTTCCTTTTGTTTCTATATTCTCTAAAACTTCGTATTTGCTCACATGTTCGGTCCATGGTATTCTCAACATACCTTCTACAGAACCACATTTCTGTTGCTTCAAGTTTGCATCTGTGATGAGATTGTCCAGCATTCACTGTCATATCGGAGGACTGATGTCACGTAACACTTCAGTACTCTTTTCTTTGGAGGGAGACTTCGAATTTACACTGGGGACCGGAGAGTTGTGTCTAACTTGTAATACTGGACCATACCGGACCAACAGCCGGTCTGGTGGAGTGTGTGGGTCCAGTGGGGGGTGAGGATACGGTGTTACATATATATGTATCAGGTTTACTTTATATGACTCAAGACTAAACATAGACAAAACGAAGTGTAAAATATATTGCGATAAGTGTTGTTGAGTAGCTAGCACCCCTTCAGCACTCTACTAGATGGCCTGGCTCATAGCCTTGAATAGTCTACGATTAAGGGCTTCAACAGTTGATTAATAAGTTGATTAATATTCGAACTGATCTTAATTCGTTTGGCTATACAGCATTTGATCCTCCTCTATTCCTTGTAAGTTGTCTTGTTAATTGTTTTGTAATTTATTGTTCTGTGTTTTTTGTATGTTTCCGTTAGCACCGGATACTGGTGCTGAATAAATATATTAATCACTCATTCTTCTCTGTGTATCATTCACCTCGGCGATACAACAATAAGAATCAATATATTTTAAAATAGGTAACTCACAAGGTTTCGCTAAAAAAATAGCATACATGATAAAATAATGCTCCAAACTTAATAAAAACAAAGTTTTATCGTCAAAACCTTTATGTTATGAAAAGGACCAGTGGATTTTTTTATTAGTAAATTATATTTTTAATCCATTTCAAAACCTTCATAATTTCGGTTAAAAATTATTTTCTTGCATCAGCGGGTCACCATAAATTATCTATCTATATTTCTTAGATGAGATATTGTAATTATTTACATTATTTACATTGTTTGGACTGTTGTCCTCATCTTTATTGCCATATTTACAACGTTTCGGTCGTTGTACGCCTTCTTCAGATGATTGGACACATGGCCCAGTGGATAAAAGTGTAGGTTAGATACAGTGACTTCACCCAAAGAGTTGTGAGTTCAATACCTGGCTAATGCAGTGGTGAACAAACACATGGAGAGTTGAGAGACATCCGAGGCATAGCCCGTGGAACTAGAACAATTTACCCCGGTGGACGAAATAAAGGGTTCAGTTCGAAATTCCAATCACCTGAAGAAAGTTGGCGCATACAACGACCGAAACGTCGTAAATATGGGAATAAAGATGAGGACAACAGTCCGAATAATATAAATGACTATAAATTTGATTCGTAAATTTTATCGTTTTTTTTTTGCAGTGAAAAATAAATTAATTTGGAAATTCTTGCAAAAATCGAAGAATTGTCGCAATCTGAAGAGACTTTATAGATTTATTCATAAATGAATGACATTTTTTTAGAAATTTTTCTTTTTTAGAAAATATTGGTAAAAGATTTTATATCAGTTATTCCTCACTTATTTGATTTTAATAAATTTCGATAAATTCCTTTTTGGTCGGTTTAATGTTTATATTATTTCTAAGTAGAAGTCTTTGGAGAATTTAACTCAATTTTATTTTGTAAAACGGGACCCCCAGTTACCGGAAATCTGCGCTGAATCGTAAAATAAAAATACAATAACACTAAGTCATTATTTAATTACAAAAAGCTCTTAACTGATTTTATAAAGAAGAGATCTTATGAACTCTATTGTCTTAAGAAAAAATAGTTTCGAGGAATAATAAACTTTTACAAGAATTTTTTTCAATGTTTAAAAATTTAATTACAATGATATTGTTACTTTGTGAAAACTATATTTACTAATCATAAATAGAAAAGCTTTACTATTATTCATTGACTCAGTATTTTGAAAAGGAATTTTGAATTTTATTTATGTGTGTATAAACGTGTCGATTTTTGTAAATACGGGCGATCATACACGGCATTTTCAGAAAATAAGAGCGATAACTATAGCAAAATTAAAGACACAGTATCTAAAATTCAATAAAACATCAGATTACTTAGAATATTTTCTGAGATTTTTAATATTATAAGGTGGTTAAAAAAACAAAAACTGATATAAAATGGCGCCCACGTCATATTCGTCAAGTAATTTTTACGGATATGTCGCCCCTGTAGAAAAAAATTATTAATTTTCTCAAACATCAGGCTGTCAATAAAATAATTAAAATTTCATAAAAACACCCAACTCCGTGCTAAAAATTGCTTTACTGTGATAATTTAAACTAAAAGTAAGTAATAATTTTTTCAAACCAGATTTATTACATTTTAAATCAGCTAATTTTCCTCAAATAAAATTTTTAAAAAGTTTATATTTAATAAAAATAATTCTGTTGAGCTGAAAGAATTGCAAATATGGCAAAAATAGCGATTTAAAAGAAACTTATTTTAAACAATTTAAATTCGTTTTACAGCAAAATAGTTTGCTTTTTTTTCTTTTCTTTTTTTTTTTTAAAGCAATTCACTCCAAACAAGGCGGGAGTTCCGCTAGCACGCAAACAGTTCTAGAGGATTGCGAACAAGAGTAAAGAGGCATGTGTGGGGAAAGGATACAGAGAAGGACTGGGAACAAGCTCAGGGTGTCAGATGTCGATTGACATTACAATGAATATTTGGAGATTATAGTCATCGGGGAAGCAAGTAAGGGCAAGGGAGTTCCACAGGTGGGAAGTGCGGGAGAAAAAGCTGTTTGAAAAGAAGAGACGGTTACATTTAATCGTTTCGACAGTGAAAGGGTGGGACCGAGATGCCAGACCAGTAGCTCGCTTAAATTCATGTAGTCCGGGAACCAGCGAAAGTAGCCCGTCGGAACAGTTGCCGGGAAAATATTTGTAGAAGAAACAGAGAGAAACCACGGCACGTCTGTGGGGTAGCGATTGTAGTCTAGATGCCAGATCAACCTATCAGCTTGCATATTCGTGTCTGGGTTTTGTCAAGGACCTTGAGCACCCGACCATATATGACAGCAATATTCCATGCAAGGACGGATCAAGGTGGTATGCTTATTAGAAATATTAAATTTAATCTACAAGCCTGAAACTAAAGCTAAAACAAAAGTTTCAAGAAAGGTTTTTTATATTTAAAAATTAATCCTGAACTTCAGCTATTGCATTTCTTTGAATGTACCTATTTTCTTTCGATGTACCTATTTTCTTTCGATGTACCTATTTTCTTTCGATGTACCTATTTTGTATGGATGTACCTATTTTCTTTGGATGTACTTATTTTCTTTGCATGTACCTATTTTCTTTGAATGTACCTATTTTCTTTGAATGTACCTATTTTCTTTGAATGTACCTATTTTCTTTCGATGTACCTATTTTCTTTCGATGTACTTATTTTCTTTGAATGTACCTATTTTCTTTGGATGTACTTATTTTCTTTGAATGTACCCATTTTCTTTGCATGTACCTATTTTCTTTGAATGTACCTATTTTCTTTGAATGTACCTATTTTCTATGGATTTACCTATTTTCTTTGCATGTACCTACTTTCTTTGAATGTACCTATTTTCTTTGGATGTACATATTTTCTTTGAATGTACCTATTTTCTTTGGATGTACCTATTTTCTTTGGATGTACCTATTTTCTTTGAATGTACCTATTTCCTTTGGGTGTACCTATTTTCTTTGGATGTACCTATTTTCTTTGAATGTACCTATTTTAAGAGGACCAGGATATGAATGAATGAATGGAATAAAGCGCAGTTATTGCCGTAGTGATCGACGTGGAATTAAAAAAAAAAATAGAAGTGGTATTTATATTTTAAAACTTACCTAATAAAAAATGGTTCAACACTGAAAAGAATCTCACTTTCCTGCTAGTTACATGTTATAAGGTATCGA
>OZ038494.1:24596322-24608822 GCA_964036315.1 Acanthosepion esculentum | reverse complement strand
ATAAAATTGAATAAATCGGAAACCTGCCGTAAAAATCTAACGCTTTTATGGAATGTACATATTGTGAAAATTCATAATTGTCTTCACTCGCAGGAATAATTGTTTCGATGTTAATGCGATAGTGGCGCCAAAAATGTACCTGACGTATAACACGCACTTATTTTTAGGTGAAAGATTTGATGTTAAACATGCTCATTATACGCCGTCAGTATAGGATGCATATATATATATATATATATATATATATATATATATATATATATATATATATATATATATATATATATATATATATATATATATATATATATATATATATATATGCAGGTTAATCCTTATTATATACACTACAGTTCAAAAGTTTGAAGCATCTCCCAAAATTAACATGGGATGCACTTGACAAAAGAATGAAGGAAAAAAAATGAAAAAGAGCTCTTAGAGTTACTGAAAAAAATGGAATCAATTATCAAACTTATACTTTAGGAAACTTTTGCAACGAATTCAAATATTTTGTGCTGCAGAAAGAAAGAAGGAGGATATTTTGACGAGAGCAAAAAATTGTCCAATTTAAAAAATTTGGGTCCAATTTAAAAAATTGCCAGGTGTGGCCACAAACTTTGAACTGTAGAGTGCGATAACTTGGTTGGCGGCTGAAGAGTCAGGGTATTGTTCTTTCCCACGTTGTATATATATATATATATATATATATATATATATATATATGGACAGACACAGATTTAAGAGGCTGGTTAATGAAATTTGAGGAATAAAAAGCCGACAAAATTATAACAATATTGACAATAAGAATGATGATATCTATTATACAGTGTAACCTGGATATAAGAGAGTTGTCGGGACCGGAGAAGAAGTCTCTTATATCAGGGTTTCCCTTATATCCGGGTTTGGTCTATTTTGTTTAGGTAAGTATGGCTCTAATTTGGGACCAGATAAAAGCTATCTTATATCTGGGTTTCTCTTATATCCAGGTCTCTTATATCCGGGTTACACTGTATATTAGCCTTATGTCTAAACTGAAGCTCGAAGAGAAATATTGTAAAGTCGGAATTTTCGGACACGCCTGTGTCCTTTTTCAGCAAGACGAGAAATACCCAAAGTGAGACTTACTCTTAATGTTATTCTTGTTGACTCCCTGTGCAAATTATATTCTCGGGGCAAACCCATATCGCAGTTTAATCACTCAATGTGTGATTTTATTTTGAAAATATATTTCAACTCCGAATTGTGTCTTTCATGTCGGCTGTTGAATGAAGACGCTAAAAGCAGGCATCTGATATTATCAATGCAATGGAACTCTTCCTGCTTCAATTTAGTCAAGAAGATAATATACAAGCTGATCCGAAAGTCTTGTCACACCCTACCGAAAAGTAATGAGAACAATAGAACAAGTAATACGGTAATACAAAGCACATGTACTGGGTTCAGTTTATTCACTTTCATTCCACATCGCGAAAGTCTCTATGAACACCATCATTTTCGTGGCACAAAATGATGCGGCGCCATGTCCTGTGTGATATTTTACGAAGCTGTGCGTTGTTGATTGTGGCAAAGACTCGCCGAACGGTGTCCTTTAGGTGATGGGTATTCTGGCATCGTTCATGTGAAATTATCTCCTTGATAGTACCCAACTGAGTATTAAAATAGAAAATTATGTGGGTGACAAGACTTTCAGACCATCCTGTATAATAAATAATAGTTGTAAATACAAGAAATATAAAAATATATATATATATATAGTTAGTCAGTTATGTGCCATAATACGTGAAACACGCTTATGCGATCATGAATCTTTCGATACATGACTGACGAGGCAAATTTTTCCCGCAGTAAGTTGCCATTTCTTTCTGTTGTAGACCAGTTGGCATCCAAGGTTATAGAACCCGATCTCTCCTGCTATTTACCCATAGCTGTGGGGAGAAGAATAGAATTCATACCTTTCCCAAGGGTATTAGCACGAAAGTGAATGCAATGATTCGACTGGAAAGTCAATCAGTCAGTTATGTGCCATGCGTGATACACGTTTAGGCGATCATGTATCTTTCAATACATGACTGACGAGGCAGAATTATTTTCCGCAGTAGGTTGCCATTTCTTTCTTCAGTAGACCACTTGCCATCCAAAGCTATAGAACCCGGTCCGTCCTGCCATTTACCCATAGCTGGGGGGAGAAAAAGAGGTGTCATACATTTCCCAAGGGTATTAGCACGTAAGTGAACGTAATGGATTCGCTTCTTTCTATACAGGGTGTATTAAAATACTTTTCCTAACTATGGAGCTGGATTCCTGACACCAAAACAAGGTTGAATGTCCATATTGACATATGTCTAACAGGCCATCGTTGTGATGGTGGTCAGGCGTTCGAGAACATCTCTGTCTTCCTCGAGCCATAATTTGTGTTGCCACGCATCCTGTTTCAGCAACGGAACGATAAACTGCATCAAAGGTTGGATACCTCGGCTGCCTTCGGTTGGGAAACGCAATCTGATACAGCCGTGCAGCCTCGCGCCCATTACCGTTCGCGGCCGTATGTATAAATCATATCTCCCTGCTCACGATATGAATATCCTGCCATTTTTAAACGGAACAATTCTCAATTAACTCACTACTATATACGTTAAACGTTGAAGAAAGATTAGCTACAAATACACACGAATGACTAATGTACCCTAGTCCAAATGCCAACACAGTGCAATCTACCGTAAATTTACTTTAAACTTAACCTATTAACTGCCAAATATTTCTTAATGCACATTTTTGGCCCAGACAGGTGTCTTAGGAGTTTATTTATTCCTTATGTTTAATTTCAGTAGTTACCATTGTCGTTTTTATAGAAACTAGAACATCAAATATATATGTGTATAAAACATCAAAAAATAATATTGATTAGAAATAATAAAAAAAATACTTTTCCAAATAGTCATTATTTTTCTACTCGTGAAATGTAAAATTACGGCAGAAAGTGTCTTCTTACGGCTAATAATAAAACCTTGTGCTAAATGTTGTAAAATATACCTCTGCAAATGCAACGTATGTAATCAATTCAGTGTAAATACAAGGAATAACATGTAGTGAGCTTAATTTTAACAGATCCGCAAATGGGGCTCATGGCAGGTAATGGGTTAATAAAACTCAAAAATGAAGGATTGCGGACCTATGTTTATATTGACGTTTGTCCTTGTTTTGGTGTGTGGAACCTGTCTCCAATGTTTGTAAAAGTATTTTGGATACACCCTGTACATATTGGCTTGTCAGGAAAGTTCATACCGATTTTTAGTCGTTGATTTTCCAACAAGTTAGAACACGTCATATTTATAGACGAATATAATATCGTTAAATTTCCGATTAGAGCACACTTCAAACTATCCCTTGAGAAAGAAAGTTTAAAATTACTTAATTCATGTCAATTTTGCATCCCTATGAAAACGAAAGATTACAAGTTGCATTTTAGAGACTTGATGATTTTTTTTTTATCGTATTGGCAAAAATGCATCGCAATCAACAAAAACATATGCGCTGTATACAGTGAAGGCGTTTTAGCTGACAGAACTGTACAGAAGTGATTCGCTAAGTTTAGAGTTAGTGATTGTAGCCTTATTTGTGAGGAAAGTTCAGGCAGACCCCCCTCACACACACACACACACATACACACACACATACACACACACACATACACACACACACACTAAAAATGGCGACCAAGTCAAGACATTGGTTGAGAATAACCCGCATTACACAACGCTGTAATTGGCGGAAAAACAAAATTTATCAAAATCGATCATCCATGAGCACTTAGAGAAAGATCGATGTTTTGGTACCACACGATCTGAGTGAAGAGAATCTTTTGGATCGCATTTCATCAGTGATTTTCTGTATAAACGCAATGAAAATGCACCCTTTTTAAAGAAAATTGTGTCGGGTGATGAAAAATGGTTCGTTTACAACAATGTTCAGCGAAAACGTTCCTGGAGTAAGTGATATGAACCAACTTTAGCCACCTCAAATGCAGGTCTTCATCTTAAAAAAAATCAGGCCGTGCATCTGGTGCGATTGGAAAGGAATAATGTACCATGAGCTTCTGCCAAGTAACCAGTGAATTGATGCTAAAACGTCCTGCTCACAACTGGACGAATTAAAGGCAGTCATTGAAGAAAAAAACGCACATAATTGGCGAACAGAAAAGGTGTTGTTTTTCATCAGGATTGTGCCAGACCTCACGTTTCTTTGGCGACCCGTCAAAAACGGTTGCAGCTTAGCTGGGATGTGTAACCCCACCTGTCATATTCAACAGACATTGCTACTTTGGATTTTTATTTATTCACGTCCTTGGAAAATAATCTCAATGGTAAAAAATTTAATTCTTTGGATGACATAAAAAAACACCTTAATGAGTTCTTTGCTGAGAAATCACCAAAATTCTGGGAAGTGGAATCTTTACGTTGAAGGAAAAATGGAGAAAGGTTGTGCAACAAAATGGTTCATATTTAGCTGAATAAATATTTAATGGCATAATTTTGTTCTGTGTTTTAATTTCCCTTAATAATCGGCATGAACTTTCAGGACAATCACACACTGAAAGGGTTTTTATTCTCCACTATTTCTAATTAATATAAATGTTATTTGGAGTGAATGCACGCGTTTGATGCACGGTAGATTAATGGATAGCGGCTCGGATTGAGGAATCGGAGAGCCAAGTTCGCATTCCAGTCGGATCGATTACATTCACTTGCGTACTGATACCCTTGAGAAAGGTATGAATCCTCATCTTTTCCCTCGGCTATGAGTAAATAGTTGGCCAGAGTTCCATTGCCTTGGGTGGCAACTGGTCTAGGAGAAGTTAACTCTGAATTAAAAACCATGGAAGGTTTAGCTCCGTCATGTGAAACCCCACTTCCACTGCGAATGCAGTAGATGTGATACACCTCCGACTCTGATAGTTTAGAGGATTCGCGATTGATCGAAACGTGTTTGAATAACTATCCCGTTTTTTTCTTTCTTATTGTGAATTAATACTAACCGGCCTAAATTGAGAAGTCCTACTAAAGAAAAAGAATGTGCCTCCGGGCGGGATCGAAACTGCATCCCATTTTTCATCAGGGAAGGACTTCAATATCAGGGATAGAGCGTATGTAAATATAAAAGTGGACATTGAAGTCAACACCCAGCGTTGACAGTCTGTTACATGCTAAAACGACATCGTCAGGGCATGTGCCTTGTGTTTTTGCTCGATGAAAAACACAAAGTACGTAGCCTAGTGATTGCCTTTTAATATGAAACAGACTCCCTCCTTTGTGTGTTGACTTCAAATTCCACCTTCGTATATATATATATATATATATATATATATATATATATATATATATATATATATATATATATAAACTTTACAAAATTTAACCTTTCAAAAAAAATATTTGCCAAAAAACGGCTTAATTAGAAAAAAGGTACTCCATGCATTTTTCAAAAAAACGAAAATGTCGGGCAGTTTAAGATAATTAATAATAAAAGTATTTACTAAGTTTGGCTTATTCGGGCACAAGGACACAGCAGAGGGGAATGTGTTGAGGATATATATATATATATATATATATATATATATATATATATATATATATATATATATATATATGTATATCTGCACATAAGGAAATTGTCTAGGTTTTATATGTAGACAACTTCGGGACATGACCTATATTAAAAAAAAATTCCGGTGAATTTGAATTTAGCTTAGGTCACATTCGATTGGTTATTCATCAGAAAGCTCACAAGTCCATTTTTATAAGTATTCTGCTTTTTGAAATCTAATCTTTCACTCGCCAGTAGTTTAACATCGCCTGAATAGACACATTTATGGTGTTGAAACATAAATGTAACTGAGTAGCGATTTTTAATATCCTAAAATAAATACTATTTAGCTCTATGTCCTGTGCCCTCTTTTAAATTAAACCTTACGTACCATATGTCTTCATTTTACCTGCATATATATATATATATATATATATATATATATATATATATATATATATATATATATATATATATATATGTATGTATGTATGTATATATATATATGTATGTATGTATGTATAGAAAGCGAGAGATACAGAGACAGAGACATATATATATAGAGATAGAGACAGAGAGATAAAAGATATAAAATATTCCAAACATTAACGTTTACATTACCACGGTTTCTACCAGTACGATATCAGCAGGGAGTAAATTTCTTTCTGCCTAATGCTCCTCTACTGTGTCCTTATGCCAGACTAAGCCAAACTTAGTAAATACATTTTGTTATAAAATATTTAATTCGTGATTACGATGTTCTCGCTGGCTACTATTAATGAGATCGATGCTTGCATAATTTTTCCGAAAGGGTATGTAATATTAACGGTCCTGACCTGGCATATTGATTTCCCTTACTTTTCCACTTCTCCTCTGCAGAACCCTCTTCCAGTTTCTCGCTTCGCTGCCGTCTACGACCTTCAAAAATTTATATACAACGTCAATCGCCATCTTCTGTCTTGCTGAACCTGTTCTTTTATTGTCCTTTTTCCCTAGTAAAGACTTCTTTCATTCCCAGCAACCTCTTGCGTCTTAGTGGCATTATCGCCTTGCTTGAGTGAAATTATTAAACGCTTACCAAAATTAGTCAATGGATACCCACAAGGTAAGTAAACTAAATCGTATGAAGCCTTGATATCATTATTACTAAAAGATGGCTGTTGATTTTAATTACGTTTCCCCGGGAAAGACAGAAAGATGGGGAAAAATCTTACGGAAGAAATGCAAGACGAAAGTTATTTATTATAAAGCTGAAACCGATTTGGTCGTTTCGCCCACGTGTGCTTGCCTATGTCTTCGTGAATGGCCGCGAGCAGGTCGATAATTGTGGGATCAGGAAAAAGTCTATCATTCGACCTTTAGTACTTTGCGACGTTTGTCCCTCGTGTTGGTCCCAAATCCCTACTGCGATCGAATACACTCGCATCGCACCTCGGGCAACGCTATTGTGCATGCAACATACAGGCTAGCTTACTCTCGGAATATCAACGCTAATTAAGCCAAATCGTAACGTCAAGACCACCACCAACCAACTATCACTATCCCCAGCACCGAGCCCACGGGTGCTTTAAAGAAGTCACTAGTACCCGCCGGCAGAGAGGAAAGAACAGAAAACTGGAAAAATTGTGGTGAACTCTCCTCTATTTTAAATCTAGCCCGAAGTATATGAGTTGACACGGAAAGAAAAAAAGAAAGGAAGAAAGAAAGAAAGGAGAATATTTTGACCATTGGCGGTTCGATTTGGCGCCTACCATGAAAGAAAGGTTTTCTAGTAGTACCTATTTTGGGGACCACCCGTTCGTTATCTTTCGTCGTGAAGTCGCTCAAAGGCACCACTACAATCTCCTATTCTCTCCGTCCTTGCGTTCGGATTCTCCCTTTGGCTGCAGCTTGCGATCGGATGTCTTATTGGACGTCTATTGTCAGCTCAGACGGGGGGCAGATGACCTGCTTCTAATTCGAAAATGCGATAGCAGGCCAGGTTACTTCTTGGTTGGCTCGAATCCCATGCGAAAAATGGCCACGGGCGAATCTGTCTTCCCATAATCCTCTTTGAGTGGTCATCTGACATCTACAATCGAACAAATGTTTCATTTGCCAGACACTATGATGGAATAAATGTTGAATGCATTCAACTGCCTAAGTATTTCATATAAGCAAATCATTGGTCAGTGTTGCGTAAGATTTAAAAATGTGTCACAAGGTCAATATCTATCTATCTATCTATCTATCTATCTATCTATCTATCGATATATATATATATATATATATATATATATATATTTCAGACAATTCATATCTATCTATATATCTCAGTCTATTCATGTGTATCTATCTATCTATCTATCTATCTATCTATCTATCTATCTATCTATCTAGGTTCATATCTGTCACAGTCTCTTTAAATCTATCTATCTATCTATCTATCTATCTATCTATCTATCTATCTATCTATCTATCTATATATATATATATATATATATATATGTGTGTGTGTGTGTGTGCGTGCGTTTCAGTCTGTTTATATCTATCTATCTATCTCAGTTTATTCATATCTATCTATCGAGCTAGCTAGCTATTCATCTATTTATCTGAGTATGTTTATATGTCTGTACCAGTCTGTTTAAATCTATCTATCTATCTATCTATCTATCTATCTATCTATCTATCTATCTATCTATCTATCTATCTATCTAAACTACTAGGACTGTGAAATAAGGAGACTAGATTTGGAATCCTAAAAGTTATGTATCCATTTTTTTTACGCTTTTCAGCTTCGAATATTAAACTTTTGTAATTCAAAATGAGGCGGTAACTTTTAAGTGAACCTTGTAAATTTTTTTTCCATTCTCACCTTTAAATTGATCTGGTTCGAAAAATCCAGTATTGTGCCTGGCCCCAAGCTTCCCTGGTTAGCGAGGTTCAAACTATATATTGATATTATTTCATGTTTAATCTTCAAACATTCCACTAACTGATAAGGCGCTATCCAAAGTGGCATTTTAGGAACAGTCAAGACAAACGTATGAGAAGATTGTTTAATATTTAATAAATTCAGTACGAATAATGGCACGCGTATAGCTGAAGATTACAACGGAGTAGTTTTGAATGTGTGTCTGATGATTGCTCAGAGTTTCATCGAAATGTGAGAAACCAATGTATATTTATTTCATCAGTTTTTAATTTTACCATATATATATATATATATATATATATATATATATATATATATATATATATATATATATATACTATTAGCATGGCCCGGTGTTGCCCGTGCTCGATTAAAAAATCGTACGACTCATACAGCAATCGCTATCACTTGACTTAAAATATTTTTGCCCTTCCTTGCCTTTAAAGGAGTGCCATTTGCCGTGCTGGTGTTGCTACATGCCTTACTTCTTGTCTATGTCACACTGTGAATTTTCTATAAGCTCTATACTAAACATTAAACCTGTTACGAAAAAAGAATTAAACAAAATGAACACAAAACGATCAGCTTTAAAAAAGGACACGTAACTGGAAAAACCGAATGAAAAAAGAATGTTAACAACAAATATATTTTCACACCCAACCCAGTTCTGCGGAATCAGAATCAAAGTTGAGTATAAGTAAGCGAATGAGCCAATTGGAGTAAAGTGCCATGCAGATTTAAATTTTTTCCCACTTGTGACGAATGCATCTATCAATTTTTTTGCATGCTAGAGTGCTAGTTAACATTCTTGTCAGTCAGCTGTTGGCTCTCACGCTGGCCAATAGAATCTCCCTGTCTATTCGTGGTAGCCAGCTATAGGCTCTCACTATGGCCAGTAGAAAATGGCCGCAAACTACATGAAAACTGCCGTAGAAGCATTAAGAAATCGATTATTTTCACTATCGATGGGAGTTGGGAAATGCAAAGTCGGTCTTGGCCTTATTACTAACTTGGAGCATGTGCATGAAAATTTTGGTGCAAATCCGTCGAAAATTGCGGCCGTGCATTCGTTACACACATCCACACACATCCTGCCTTATATATATATATATATATATATATATACAAAGTGTCCCATAATGATGGAACACATTTTAAATGCAAGTATCTTGGATTATAAAAAATGACATACAGTACCAATTATATTCCGCCCTGTTGCCTGGGGCTTCAGAATACGCAAACTGCACCTCTGCAGAGGGGTAAGACCCCACCACCAACGAGGCGTCCTGGGTAAGACGATAGACTACATCCGCGTATGAGGTGTTTTTGAGGAGCGTGGAATCACCTTTTAATTGCTAGTGTTCCCACGTTCACACTGACCCCGATTGGTAGGGTCCGACCTATGGGCAAATATTCAACCCCCAAACTATATAAAAAATAGGTTTTAATAGCAGCAATACCGTTTTGGGAAAAATATTTTCAGCAATATATTATTAAAGAATTACCAGCAATAAAAATTGTTCTGCATTAAATAATTGAGGTTGATAGCGAATTTCCAAGCGTAGAATGTGGCACAAGTCCGAAAGTATGGGGACCCAGTATGGATCGAAATCTCTACTCAGTCGTAATTGTTCTAGCGAAACAAGCTTGTTAACCAGTACACCCCCTCGAGGTGCCCAAATTATTGTGGTTGATATGCCATAAAACAAACTAAACCAACCAAAATCTACCAAATCAAATATATTTATTACTGACAGTACAGTTCAAAAATTTGGTGACAGCTGGTAATCTTGTTAAATTGGCCCCAAAAGTAATTGTTTTCTATTTTAAATAAGAGAAAATTATTATGCATGTTTAAAAAAGTGAGACGTATTTTTTTTTTACTAGAAATGTTATTATGACAAAAGAAAAAAAGCATTTTATGATTAAATTTTGCTCTCGTCAAAATATCCTCCTTTAGCCTTGATTACTGCAGAACAATTTTTTTGGCATTCGTTGCAAAAGTTTATCAAAGTATAAGTTTGGTAATTGATTCCATTCTTTTTTCAATGAATCTAAGAGCATTTTTCATTTTTTTTTTTTTTTTTTACTCTTCTGTCAAGTTCATTCCATGATAATTATGGATGTGGTTTCAAACTTTGAACTGTATTGTAACTGATATACAAGAATTCACCATATTATCTAAGATTTGAATATTACATCCCAGAGATGGTCACCACCGCAAAGAGAACATGCATGACCTCTCTCGCTCTCACATTTCAAACACATTGCCTCTCTCACGGAAGTTTGTAACAGCACGAATGATCTCCTTTCGGGATAGTGCCTGTTGTTTCTCAAAATGCTGTCGGAATTTCGTTTGGGCTAAAACGATGAATATTTGGCTGATGAAGGATGCTTCCACTACGTATCTTGTCGCTGAAGAGGCTGTTCTTAGGTGCTCAACAACCTTCTTGTTGATTATAGAAAATATATATATATATATATATATATATATATATATATATATATATATATATATATACACACGCAGACACACACACACACACATATATATATATATATATATGTATGTATATATGTATGTATATATAAGATTAATACAAATATAAAATTTGTCACTTAGCTGATTGATGTTATATTCAGCATTCCGACTCCAGAGTTTCGGAGACGAACCTTTTTGTAACCCTAACCCTGTCTATGTAATTCTTATTATTATTTTATTTTCATCTTTTTTACAAAAATATATATATTTTTCCATATTGTCTCTTGGATAGAAATATTGAGGCATTAAAATGGCCAGTCTTTGATTTGTGCCTGACGATTGCTACCTGCATAAAGCCAAAAGTTGCATCGAACAAATGTATATTTATCTTTAGTACACACACACACACACACACACACACACACACACACACATATATATATATATATATATATATATATATATATATATATATATATACATATATATATATATATATATATATATCTTGAATTTTGGTGAGTCTGATTATTTGCATATAGGTACGTGTGTGGTTGCATGTATATGCCTTTACCTGTATATACATGTCTCTGACATTATTTTCTGTTGCCTGTTTTTTTATATGTTTTTCTGTGTTTATTCTTCTTTTTATTCTTCTTTCATTCTTTATTTTTATTTTCCTTTTTTGAATTTTTCCTTCTTCTATTTCCTGTGTGAATATCCGTCCTTATATTTTGGTGCTCATATATTCGATTATATATATACGTGTCTGCGTATTGGGATGTGAATGCGCCTGTCCTGTCATTTGAAAATTCCCTTCCCTATCTACCTTCTTATCTGAATTCAAACCTCCATGTATCAAATATATGTAGCAATCGTAGATACTTCTTAGATCAGCGTCGAAGCTAAATTGGCGCTTCGCTAAGAACAATAAAATATGTTTTTTTCTCCTAGTTTCATTTCTGAATATTTTTGTTATAATATTAAACTTGATGCTCGGTTAAATTTAGAATTTGACATTCGTAATTTTTAATTTTAAATTTAACTGTGAAATTAAAACTTTACTTGTTATATCGATTTCTAATTGAATCTAATCTTAACTTTAATGCGC
This sequence comes from Acanthosepion esculentum, assembly GCA_964036315.1. Lineage (NCBI taxonomy): Eukaryota > Metazoa > Mollusca > Cephalopoda > Sepiida > Sepiidae > Acanthosepion > Acanthosepion esculentum. The sequence continues at coordinate 24,596,735 of OZ038494.1, read as the reverse complement.
TAATCGATTGTAATTAGGTCTATTGTCACGTTATTTTGAATTGCCATATACTTGATTGATCATCATAGGTTACGTAAAAACGTTTCCCCTACTGAAAGGATTTGGTTGTTTTATGGACTCTTAAAACCCTTTATTTTGCAATCAACACAATCACTTGATAACACGAGTATGAAAGAAAATTGTAATTTTTGTAGTAATGTTAGAGCATGCATATGCTATAAATTTGAATATATATTACAGTTATTATAAACATAGCGTTTACTGAAATATTTGTATCTATGAAAAGAATGTATAAACATAAGAAAATGTCATAAAATAATTGTCGGACACTGTCCATTTCGTAATGTGTGACATCATTTGTTTACATTTGGATACGCATCGAGCAGATATGAATGTACGTGAGAGATTCATGG
>OZ038494.1:24583822-24586322 GCA_964036315.1 Acanthosepion esculentum | reverse complement strand
ATCTATCTATCTATCTATCTCTGTTAAATATCTATCTATCTATCACTGTTCAATATCTATCCATCTATCTATCTATCTCTCTCTCTATCTCTGTTCAATATCTATCTATCTATCTATCTATCTATCTATCTATGTTCAATATCTGTCTATCTATCTATCTATCTATCTATCTATCTATCTATCTATCTCTGTTCAATATCTATCTATCTATCTATCTCTGTTCAATATCTATCTATCTATCTATCTATCTATCTATCTGTCTATCTCTGTTCAATATCTATCTATCTATCTATCTATCGCTGTTCAATATCTATCTATCTATCTATCTATCTATGTTCAATATCTATCTATCTATCTATCTATCTATCTATCTATCTATCTCAGTTCAATATCTATCTATCTATCTATCTATCTATCTATCTCTGTTCAATATGTGTCTATCTATCTATCTATCTCTGTTCAATATATCTCTCTCTCTCTATCTATCTATCTATCTATCTCTCTCTGTTCAATATCTATCTATCTATCTATCTATCTCTGTTCAATATCTATCTATCTCTGTTCAATATCTATCTATCTATCTATCTCTGTTAAATATCTATCTATCTATCTATCTATCTATCTCTGTTAAAAATCTATCTATCTATCTCTGTTCAATATCTATCTATCTATCTCTGTTCAATATCTATCTATCTATCTATCTATCTATGTTCAATATCTGTCTATCTATCTATCTATCTCTGTTCAATATCTATCTATCTATCTATCTCTGTTCAATATCTATCTATCTATCTATCTATCTGCCTATCTCTGGTCAATATCTATCTATCTATCTATCTATCTATCTATCTCTGTTCAATATCTGTCTAATCATCTATCTATCTATCTATGTTCGATATCTGTCTATCTATCTATCTATCTATCTATCTATCTATCTATCTCTGTTCAATATCTCTCTATCTATCTATCAATCTATCTATCTCTGTTCAATAAGTGTCTTTCTATCTATCTATCTCTGTTAAATATATCTCTCTCTATCTATCTATCTATCTCTGTTCAATATCTATCTATCTATCTATCTATCTATCTCTGTTCAATATCTATCTATCTCTGTTCAATATCTATCTATCTATCTATATATCTCTATTCAATATCTATCTATCTATCTAGCTATCTATCTCTGTTAAATATCTATCTATCAAACTCTGTTCAATATCTATCTATCTATCTATCTATCTATCTATCTATCTATCTATCTATCTATCTATCTATCTATCTATCTATCTATCTCTGTTCAGTATCTATCTATCTATCTATCTATCTATCTATCTACCTATCTATCTCTGTTCAATATCTATCTATCTATCTATCTATCTATCTATCTATCTATCTATCTATCTATGTTCAATATCTGTCTATCTATCTATCTATCTATCTATCTATCTATCTATCTCTGTTCAATATCTATCTATCTATCTATCTATCTATCTATCTATCTATCTTTGTTCAATATCTATCTATCTATCTATCTATCTATCTATCTATCTCTCTGTCTATCTCTGTTCAATATCTATCTATCTATCTATCTATCTATCTATCTATCTATCTATCTATGTTCAATATCTATCTATCTATCTATCTATCTATCTATCTATCTGTCTATCTATCTCAGTTCAATATCTATCTATCTATCTATCTATCTATCTATCTCTGTTCAATATGTGTCTATCTATCTATCTATCTATCTATCTATCTATCTATCTCTGTTCAATATCTCTCTCTCTCTCTCTCTCTATCTATCTATCTCTGTTCAATATCTATCTATCTATCTATCTCTGTTCAATATCTATCTATCTATCTCTGTTCAATATCTATCTATCTATCTATCTATCTATCTATCTATCTATCTATCTATCTATCTCTGTTAAATATCTATCTATCTATCTCTGTTCAATATCTATCCATCTATCTATCTATCTCTCTCTCTATCTCTGTTCAATATCTATCTATCTATCTATCTATCTATCTATCTATCTATCTATCTATGTTCAATATCTGTCTATCTATCTATCTATCTATCTATCTATCTATCTATCTATCTATCTATCTATCTCTGTTCAATATCTATCTATCTATCTATCTCTGTTCAATATCTATCTATCTATCTATCTATCTATCTATCTATCTATCTGTCTATCTCTGTTCAATATCTATCTATCTATCTATCTATCTATCTATCTATCTATCTATCTATCGCTGTTCAATATCTATCTATCTATCTATCTATCAATCTATCTATCTATGTTCAATATCTATCTATCTATCTATCTATCTATCTATCTATCTATCTATCTATCTCAGTTCAATATCTATCTATCTATCTATCTATCTCTGTTCAATATGTGTCTATCTATCTATCTATCTATCTCTGTTCAATATATCTCTCTCTATCTATCTATCTATCTATCTATCTCTCTCTGTTCAATATCTATCTATCTAT
>OZ038494.1:24483822-24576322 GCA_964036315.1 Acanthosepion esculentum | reverse complement strand
TCAATTTACATTACGTGAATCATTCATACAAAAAGCAGATAATGAAGTTAATGAATCACTCTCGCAAACAATTTTTAATAATAAAATACATTAAAAAAAGACCTTATAAAACCGGAATTTAAAAACAAGGATCATACCATTCATTAACGGATTCGAGGTTAATGTATTTTATTATTAAAAATTGTCTGCGAGAGTGATTCTTGCCATTTATATCATTAACTTCATTATCTGATTTTTGTATGAATGATTCGGGTAATATATATATATATATATATATATATATATATATGTGTGTGTGTGTGTGTGTGTGTATGTGTGTGTGTGTGTGTGTGTGTGACAATTATGATTTAGCGATAAAGTCTTATATAATTGGAATGGAGAAGAGATGGATTCATGTCTTTCCTAGTGGTAATTGCACGTAAGTGAATATGAGGAAGACAACTGGAGACGGAACTCGGGTCTCCGATTAACAATTCGCAGCCATTACTCCTTACATCACCCACACGTCCAAGCTTGCAACACCCGGTATTCCTAAGCGCGGTCACCCATCTAGACACTGACCAAGCTCGACGTTGTTTAACAGCGGTCATCGTACTGGAACTGGTGTTTGAACTAGATGCGGAATATAAGCCTGAACATTATCTGTACATGTATTTGTTAATTAACCGCATTTTGTGAACGGGCGACACAAATATATGAGAAATGTTTAATGTTTGATCCTTTTAATGAGTTTTTGTTTCCAGGTGAGAAGCGTCCATGGGTATGACGGTAAACTGCATCCGCGTCCTGGGTACGGCGATACACTACATCCACATACTGGGTATGGCGATAAACTACGTCCAACAGAAAGGCCGTTCTTGAAAAAATAAGGTTGTCGGCTATACGTTTTCGAAGGAATACTGTTGCCAGCAGTGCGTTTTTGAAAAACGATATTAGCAGCTATATGTTTTTGAAAAAAATATTGTCAGCTGTATATTTTTGAAAAATAATATTACCAGCTATAAGTTTTAAAAAAATATATACATTACCAGCTATACGTTTTTTAACAAAATCTTATTCAATCGAATTTCAACTGGGGTCAAAACACTATGAAAGTGTAAAAATAGGTTTTAATACCAGAAATTCTTTGTAAAAAAAAAAAAAAAATTATTACCATGAATACATTTTCGAAAACTAAATGTTGCCAGCAATGCATTTTTGAAAAATAAATATTACCAACAATATATTATTGGAAAAAGAAAAATATATATTACCAGCTATACGTTCTTGGAAAAATACTATTACCAGCTATATATTTTTGAGGAAAGAAATATTGACAGAAATGGATTTCTAACAAAGCAAAAATATTATCGGAAAAAAAAGTTGTCGGCATTAAATGACCCATTGAGGTTTTGATATGCCGTAAAACAAAACAAAGCAAAACAAATCCAGCCGAGAAGAATCTTTTAAAATAATAAGGAATCCTCGAAAAATCTCGTGAGAGGTTTATGGTGAAGAAATAAGGTCAAATGACCCCTGAACTTACATATGATATTCCATTTAATCTGATGGAAAAGTTTTCCTTAATGTTTTGAAATACATTTTAAAAGTGTAGTATGCTTAGCATTTATTTTTTTTCTCTTCAGAAACATTTCGTCATTATAATAATGTTCTATTAAATTAATTCTGTTATTCCGATATAACATTTTCATTCTATATTTATAATGCTTGTCACCGTAATTTAATATATATATTTTTTTGAATGAGCACTTACTTCCGGCCGGCGTAGGTGATTTCAATTGTTGGTCAAAATTATTTTGCCTACTTAAAAGGTCTGATAATATAGTGTGCGGATATACTAATAGAACATAACCTACGTACCTAAAATAAAAAGGACTAATGTGGTAAAATATATTTGAAAGGAACGCTTCCGAAAAATTCTAAAACGAGATAGGCTAGTATAACACTAGAAGGGAACGCTTGTGTAAATTGAATTTTTGGTTAAAAATTGATTATAAGTGTACGAAAACCTTTTGCTAATCATTGCTATTTTGCTTTCTATAATGGTATTCAGCGTATATACTCGTGTAACATGCGACTTTTGAAAACCTGATTTTGGAGCAAATTTTAATGGGATTTCCTGATATATGAGATATAAAATTAGTGTATATACTGCAGGACCTGGCTACTCTGTTGACCAAACTGTATATATATCTTTACTTTAGTCAAAACGGACAGCTGTATTTAAAACAAGCGTGATTATGATAAAACTGATGTTTTACTTAACTGTATCCAATAATAATGCATGTAATATTCAAATATTAGTATCGTATTATAAAATACAAACATGGCGACTATACATCTTTTTCATTGTTTACGTTTATAAGATGTTTACCTGTTTCCCGTTCGCTTGTTTATGGTCGTACGCGTTTACGCAACGAGTATAGCGTTACTAACGATACTTTTATCATTCTCTTTTACTTTTTTAACTTATTTAACTAGAAGATGTACTGAAAAGTTATGATTTTTGGTAGTTCTCATTAGTCAGACACGTGTCACGTGTATAAACGCAATAGATAATATATAAATGTGTGTGAGGAACATTTAGAGTGTTAAAGTGTGTGATAGTGTAAGAGTGTGTAAGTAAAGAAACGCTTGTGCGTGTAGGTGTATGTAGGACGGTTAACGTTAATCTTAAGTGTATAACTGTGTATGTGAGGGAAGTCTACAGATATCACCCACGTATTTTGTCGGTGAAATGTAGCGATATGTTGCAAAATAATTTTGCATTTGGTTCGATTGTTATATTCTCATGCATGTGTCAGGGTGTCTGGGAAAAGTCTGGGAAAAGTCTGTGGGCGTCAACTCTTTATGGGTTGGTGAAACGAAGTAAGATATTTTGATAATCTAGTTTTGGTTAGATTTAACATGCGCATTTTTGAAAAGAGGAAATTTGTAAAATCTTCATTATTTTAGACATAAGTTAGATTAATAAATAATTGACCAGTAGAAAACACACACACATATGATAAAATAATATATATATTTATATATATATATATATATATATATATATATATATATATATATATATATATGTATGTGTGTGTGTGTGTGTGTATAAATATCATATATACATATATATTATGAAATGGACAAAGTTCGACAAAAAGTAAAGGCGCTGTTTATAATAAACAATATTAACAACATTTCTATGACAATTTCTCGGACATTCAGGCCGGTAAATGTTGTTAATACTGTTTATTATAAACAGAGCATTTACTTAAATATTTGTATCTATAAAAAGAACGTCAAACATAAAAAAATCTCTCAATATATATATATATGTGTAATTTGGCAGCAACTTTTCTTTTAAACATGTAGTATTGAATGTTAAAGACAACATAGTCTTGCATATTTTCTTTTGAATTTTCTCATATTCTCTAATGAGACTTTTTATTTGAAAAAAAAGTCTCATTAGAGAATATGAGAAAATTCAAAAGAAAATATATATATATATGTATATCTATGTATATATGGTAAAATAATATATATATATATGTGTGTGTGTGTGTGTATGTGTATATGTGTATGATAAAATTAATTAAAGAAAAAGTCGGAAACGAATCTCAATCTAACATGTTTCACCTTTATTAAGGTTTCATCGATGATCGATAATAAAAATGAAAAAGCAGAGAGAGAGAGAGAGAGAGAGAGAGAGAGAGAGAGAGAGAGAGAGAGAGAGTCCTGGAATGCTATGATATTTGGCAGTTCTCATTGGTCAGATACGCGTCACGTATAGATTATATATAAATATATGTGAATAACATTTAGGATGTTAAAGTGTGTGATAGTGTATGAGTGTGTAAGTAAAGAACCACTTGTGTGTGTAGCTGTATGTAGGATGGTAAGTGCTATGGGAACTTACCCATAATAATAATGGACTATTCCGGACATTATAAATACTGCGCCTCAAGAGGAAGCAGCAGTCGGTTCTTGTCAGTCTTTTTGGACGACTCGGCTAGACGGTCGAACTCTCTGCTTCTGAGGCCGAAGGGCGGAGCCTCGTTCGGGGAGGTTGACCAACCCGATCCCGTTTATACGGGTTCTACGGGCAGTTTTTGCCCGAGCCTACGGGCTCGGAAAGTCCACATTAAACTGGCCTTGTGGGCGTGTTAATGAACATCGTCGGTTCTTGTCAGTCCTTTTTGGACGACTCGGCTAGACGGTCGAACTCTCTGCCTCGTTCGGGGAGGTTGACCAACCTGATCTCGTTTATACGGGTTCTACGAGCAATTTTTGCCCGAGCCTACCGGCTTGGAAAGCCCACATTAAACACCCTTGTGCCACATTTGACACACGTGGGCGTGTTAATGAACATCGTCGGTTCAGTGTCAGTCTTTCTTGGACGACTCGGCAAGAGGGTCGAACTCTCTGCCTCTGAGGCAGAGGGGAACTCTCTGCCTCTGTGCAGAGAGGAACTCGGACGACGCTCCGCCGAAGGGCAGAGCCTCATTCGGGGAGGTTGAACAACCTGATCTCGTTTATACAGGTTCTACGGGCAATTTTGGCACGAGCCTATGGGTTCGGAAAGCCCACATTAAACCGGCCTTGTGCCACATTTGACACACGTGGGCGTGTTAATGAACATCGTCAGAGAGAGTGAGAGTCAGTCAGAGACAGAGTGGCGTCAGACGATTTCTGTAAGACATTGGAATAGTGATACTTGTCGAGACAACATAGGTCACTCTAACCAAATCTGATAGTCATTACTAATACTTTTACTTCTTTGTACATATTTCTGTTTGTAATATATCTGTGATATTCCATACCTATGTTCAAGTTATTCTTCATTGATTCTACCTTGGACCATCACCGTGATACAAGGAACTTGGACCATAACAGTAATGTTAGGTAATAAGTATGTATTTGAGGGCAGTCTACAGATATCCCCTCGTGTGTGTGTGTGTGTGTGCACGCGCGTGTGTGTGTGTGTGTATGTATGTGAAAACGATATATAAATTTTTATTTTAAATAACAAAAGTGATGGAAACAAAAATAGGAAAATAAGCTTAAGAAAAAAAATTAAATTTAAATTTAAAATTCTCAGTTTGCCCGTTCCTTCGTGCGCATGTGCAGTAGGGAAGGTTGATTTTTCGCTTATTTTAGAAAATCAGTATTTCCATTTGGCGCTTCACGTTCTTCTAATTATTCGCTAACACTTCGCCTGTATATATTCGCATATTGTTTTGTAGTCTCTCACTCAGTTTCAAGTTCCCTTGAAAAAACTCCTGTTTTTAAACCGGCACACAGAAAATGCTACCGACAAATATTCAATAAATTCGCTGTACACGCTAACTGCGGACTTACCAACTATAAAAAGAAAATAAGCGCTTACATTTATATGCACGTATGTATCAATATCACTATACATCGTAATAAGTAAGTGGTGGCATTCGTAGAGATACCTATTGGACTGCTCAGTCCGTTCATTCAGATGACCAACGGCGCTGGGAGATCGTGCGTGAGCGTTACGTGACGTTAGCCAAAGTTCACGAGTTTATCTGCACGTCGTCTGCTTATTGAAGCGCCACTGACGTATGTCGGCAAGAAAAGGAGGCCATCTGCTCTGTTACGTGAGACGATTGTCAGATCGGGTGAGTGCGCATGCCCAGAAATTGAGCTTTTGGCCTGTACAGCTTCACTGTTCCAGCGACTCGCTCGCTTTTTTTTTTTGCCTTTACGGATGCATCGCAATTTAATGGATAAGCAGGCAGCTGAGAAAAGACAGACAGGGAAAAAGTGAAAGAGAGGGAGAATGCGAAAGGGAGAGAAAGAGAGAGGAGGAATGCGAAAGAGAGAGAGAGAGAGAGAGAGAGAGAGAGAGAGTGAGAGAGAGAGAGAGAGAGAGAGAATAAATATAACAAAAGGAACAGGTTGAATCGAGATGTGTGCTTTTCTGCGCGTGTATGTGTGCGTCTACAAATGTGCGTTTATTATATTATGGGGTGTAATACAACCCTTTTATCATTTTCCAATCAAAAGGCGGTCGTATGCATAGCTATTCAGGCATTATAAATATCTCTCGGTGCAGAATATGCATGTGTGCACGCATCAAAGAATGCCGAGTGGTTAGAGAGTCAACATTCCCACCATGAAACCCGGGTTCAAATCACACCTTGATTATATACCAGGTGTAACAGCAAAATTGTCGAAATCGTGTAACAGCAAAATTGTCCAATCGTTAGATTAAGATCTAAACCGGTGTATCTTAGAAATGATTAAAGATATCTTACTGGAATTCTCCGAGGTTTTAGAACACTACTGGACTCGACTTTGAGAAATAAGAATGCATAATTACTCTTCAAGTTTAACAGGAGAATCGCGATGAAATCGATCATAAACGAAAATGGCATGTTCATCATTAATTAATCCTTTCTAAGGATCGGAATCTCATGAAGGATTGAAATAAAGTTCATATATATATATATATATATATATATATATATATATATATATATATATATTGTTCCAGTATCATTTTCCAACTTATTCAAGATTATCTTCGCCCTCTCTAACCTTCTAACTTTCTATCCTGGAGTAACAAGGTGCCGCACACATTTCATGTACCATTTCATTTTCAAGTTTTTTTTCATTGCTCTTTGGAATGTCATAGGTGAAATTCCTCTCTCACGTGCCAAACGTCTTATGGATTGAGTTGGATCTTTTCTAATTGATCTCTTTAGCTCTAAGTTGAAATGATGCTGTGACCTCCTGATCCAGTATTCCTCGCTACTGTTCCTTCTTTTTTAAAACTTATTCACCATTCTCCTGATGATTCTTGAATGTATTTTGAAGACGGAAGAAGCACGGTTCGTGGAACCAGAACAATCTACCCCGGTGGACGAAATAAAGTGTTCAGTTCGAAATTCCAATCAGCTGAAGAAGGGCGGGGCATACAACGACGGAAACGTCGTGTATATGGCAAAGGAAAGAAAACAGTCCGAACCCAGTGAATAATATACATAATATATGTATGCCTGTATCTATATACAGGTTTCATTAAAGACGATTGGCAAAGCACGGCGATTAATTTTTTTTTATTAATTTTTTCTTGCAAGGGATTCCATTTCTTGACGCCCGTCCTGGGTATGACGATAAACTTCATCCGAGTCCTGGATAAGACGATAAACTACGTCCAACAGCAAGGCCTCTGATCAGGAGGTTTTGAGGAGCGTGGAACCAACTCTTAATTGCTGGTGTTCCCATGTCAACCCTGACACGGGGTGGTAGCACCTGTTAGAGCCCCAGCTATGGGTACATAGTTAACCCCAAACTGGGGTTAAAACACTATGAAAGTGTAAAAATATATTTCAATACCAGAAATACTTTGTAAAAAAAATATTACCAGCAATATATTTTTGAAAAAAATATTACCAGCGATACACATTCGAAGGAAAATTACCAGAACTTTGAAATATTACCAGCAATAAAAATCTTGTTGGCATTAAATAACCCATTGAGGTTGATATGCCGTAAAACAAATCAAGCCAAACCAATATATCCTGAGATAGATAGATAGATATATACTGACATAGATAGGTAGATAGATAGAAAGAAAGAAAGAAAGAAAGAATGAAAGAAAGAAAGAAAGAAATAGACTGAGATAGATAGATAGATAGATAGATAGGAAGGAGGAAGGAAGGAAGGAAGGAAGGAAGGAAGGAAGGATATGAAAAGATAGATAGATAGATAGGAAAGAACGATATGAACAGAAGTAGATAGATAGATAGATAGAATAGATAGATAGATAGATAGATAGATAGGTAGGTAGGTAGGTAGGTAGGTAGGAAGGAACGATATGAACAGAAGTAGATAGATAGATAAAAAATATTACCCACAATAAAAATCTTGTCGGCATTAAATAACCCATTGAGATTAATAAGCTGTAAGCCTAACCAAACCAAACCAATTTTCTTGATTCAATGTCTTAAAATTGTCCAAATGATATGGGGATCGGGGCATTTTCGGCTAAACTATAAGCCATTATCAAAGACTCTTTTTTGTTTAACTGAATAGGTATATTTATATTTATTTCTATGGGGAAGGCTCGACGGTAATGGTTAACAAGCTTGTCTCGCTAGACCAGATACAACTGAATAGTGAGTTCGATCCTCACTAGGTACGCCATAGTATCGGCATATGATATGTAATAGAATAAATCCGTCAACTATTTTAATATATTTTCTGTGTATACCTTTTTTATGGATACATTTATTTGATTTGTATAGGGCGCATAGTTTTGACGAAATTTATCGAAGATTCAGGGCGGTAGATGTAATTAATACAGTTTAAATAAATAAAAAAAAAACAGGGCCTTTACGGAAATAAGTGTATCCATAAAATCAGGTGTAAACAGAAAATATATTAAAATATTTGTCGCATTTAATCTATTTCTTATAATATGTTGTCATTGTTTACATTAATTAGGTTACAATTTCGGAGCAGATATGATAGATCGAGAAAAATCGACGAAGATGTCTGTTTAAAAGCATTCATCCCAGCTTTCTTAAACCATATATATATATATATATATATATATATATATATATATATACATTTTTATGTTTAACATTCTTTTTTTATAGACACAAGCATTTAAGTAAATGCTCTCTTTATGATAAACAGTATTAAATAACATTTACCGGCCTGAATGTCCGAGAAATTTTCATAGAAAATATTCGTCCTCCGACAGGATTCGAACCTGTATCCTATACATATAGCCTGACGTGCCTTTTTAAACGATTCGGCCACAGAGGATCGTTCGGTTGGCAAGGTCGAATTTACTGCTTATCAACTTCAATCTTCCATAAATCATTCACGTACATTCATAACTGCTTATGGCGTATCAAATGTAAACAAATGACGTCACACATTATGAAATCGGCAAAATCTTTGTTTCCCATAACTTCGGCCTTGTGCCACATCTAAGTTTCGCTTATAAAATCCCTATAAAACGCAGGTTCGATGGATACATTTTCGTCTAAATTACGCAAAAATAAAATACCGACACCTCATTTTAACAGATATTTTTACCAAAGTTGCACAAAAATATCTTGAAATACTAAAGAGTAAATTCATTCAATAAAATCGCCATTGGTTTCAACCACTGCCTACAGACGACTTCAGAATCTCCTGCAACTCTTGTAGACGGTCTCCTTGTTTAAGTTGGTGAATGCTGCCGTAATCCTTGCCTTCAGTTCATCTTTGGTGTTACAAGGAGTTTTGTTGGTCTCTCGCTCAACTACACGTCACACATTATAGTTGCAGTCTGGGGAGGTTGGTGGTCAGATGTAAGGGATGATGTGGCGGCAGAAATTGACTGACAGTCATAACTGTGTTCTCCCGCTTGTGTGTCATGGCGCAGAATCCTGTTAGCAGACATAGGATCTTCCAGCGACCATCATCTTGGCCCAGGGCAGCACTACCTCTTCAAGGCACTTGCTGTAGGCTTTCGTGTTGCGTCGGAAACCCTGAGGGAAGATGAATGAAGGCATAATATCGCCATCATTAGTAATCATTCCAAACATCTTCGTAATTACCATTAGATTCATCCAAATCTTTCCGTATTTTCTGGACTCTCTTCAGATTGACAGCCAAACACACCGAAATGTTCGCATCGGCGCTTCCGACACAAATGTCAAGCAGTACAGAATGCCGTTTCCATATTTCTTGTGGAGTGAAATGTGTCCTGGTAATCTTTCTCTCACAGACGGTGCCCAAATAGCCCAACTATACTGGGCAGTTGAAGAAATGAAAAACAACGCGCATGCGCAAAATTAAAAATATAATTTGTCCATCGCACCCCGTATGTATAGGAATGGGGATGTTTTAATTTCTGAACATGGTCAGCATGTTGTGGCCGTGTACGTACATAATTGATATTATTGAGAACTGGCTTCTTTTTTAATGTTAACGCTTCCATGATTTTTAACCATTTTGGGGGTATGAGCCTCTTATGTTCATATTTTACAGAAATATATTTCGGCAAGAGGTTGCTATGTCTCCGTGTGTACTTAAATGGGTCCTAATGAAGCTATGATGCGAGAGGTGCAAAGTAAGTCTTCTTGAAATCTATATATGTATGTATTAGATTGGTCGGAAAATAGTCTGTTATTTTTTTTTATTTCTTCACCAGAAAAGAACATAATTTCATAATGGGTTTCTGTCATTCCAATTAATAATTTTTTTATTATTCTTAACGAATAATTTTAACGTTTCGTACATTAGTAACATGGCGTTCTTTACTTTAGGCATGGTGCAACTGACAGTCTGAACTTGAATCCTATTAAAAAAAATAATATAACAGAAAATATATATATGTCATACCAAATAATATAACAGAAGATATATATATGTCATACCAAACTGAAAAGGAGTATCTTTTTCGGGCCGAATTAATTATGCTAGTAATCTCTACTTAAAAAAAAAAAAAGATTTCTTAAGCCTCCTACAATAGTGACTGAAGTTCTTATCCACAGTTGCAACATGAGTTGGACTGAAGTAATGAACGCCATAGTAATCATCTACAAAACGCTAAATTTATACGTTAGAAATAAAAGCATCATTATTAGGAATGACAGAAACCCAATGTGAAACTAAATATGTTCTTTCCTGCTGGAAAAAAAATCTCGCATTCTGCACAAAATAATTGAATCATTTCAATAATTTTAATACTAAGTGATCTGATTAATTTGTTGAGTCAGGCTTTTTCAAGTATTTTCTTATTCTTTTAGACCAGGGGAGATTGTAAAAGGTGTACATATGCATATCCTTAGATGTCTTAGTGTATACGTCAGTCTCGGATTAGGATTATGTCATTTGAAAATATTGAGGATTATTTCGTCTGGCAGGTGTCCTCATTTTCTGTCTTGGTTTGTTTCTCTAATATTTTTCCTTTTTTCCTTATGAAGCTGAAATATATTTCTATGGATTTTCTTTTCCTCGCTTCACTTTCAACGTCTTTACATATTGTCGTTTCTTCTTTATTTTTAGGCCTTAAATTGTTTGTCATCGTTCTTTGCTTGCTTGTTTGTTACTGTCTTTCGTTTTTCTTACCACATATTTCCGTAGATTCCTTTAGCGCAACATTTCTAAATTTTTCTTTCCTTCTCATTTCCTCAATATCCCATTTTCTTTCTTTCTTTCTTTCTTTTAATTTCTCACTTTCATTTTTATTTTAATTTCTCCCCTTTTTCGAGTTTTTTCTTTCTTTCTTCCTTTTAAGTTCTCTTTCATATTTCGTTTAATTTTTCATCTTTCTTTTTAAAGTTTTTTCTTGATTTCGTTTAATTTTTCTCTTTCATTTTCTTTTAATTTCTCATTTGACTTTTTTTATTTTTTATTTCTTTCGTTTAATTTTTCTCTTTCATTTTCTTTTCATTTCTCATTTGTCTTTTTTTAATTTTTTCTTTCTTTCGTTTAATTTTTCTCTTTCATTTTCTTTTAATTTCTCATTTGTCTTTTTCTATTTTTTATTTCTTTCGTTTAATTTTTCTCTTTCATTTTCTTTTAATTTCTCATTTGTCTTTTTTTATTTTTATTTCTTTCGTTTAATTTTTCTCTTTCATTTTCTTTTAATTTCTCATTTGTCTTTTTTTACTTTTTTCTTTCTTTCGTTTAATTTTTCTCTTTCATTTTCTTTTCATTTCTCATTTGTCTTTTTTTAATTTTTTCTTTCTTTGGTTTAATTTTTCTCTTTCATTTTCTTTTCATTTCTCATTTGTCTTTTTTTATTTTTTTATTTCTTTTGTTTAATTTTTCTCTTTCATTTTCGTTTAATTTCTCATTTGTCTTTTTTATTTCATTCGTTTAATTTTTCTCTTTCATTTTCTTTTCATTTCTCATTTGTCTTTTTTCTTTCTTTCGTTTAATTTTTCTCTTTCATTTTCTTTTCATTTCTCATTTGTCTTTTTTTATTTTTTTATTTCTTTTGTTTAATTTTTCTCTTTCATTTTCGTTTAATTTCTCATTTGTCTTTTTTCTTTCTTTCGTTTAATTTTTCTCTTTCATTTTCTTTTAATTTCTCATTTGTCTTTTTTTACTTTTTCTTTCTTTCGTTTAATTTTTCTCTTTCATTTTCTTTTCATTTCTCATTTGTCTTTTTTTATTTTTTTATTTCTTTTGTTTAATTTTTCTCTTTCATTTTCGTTTAATTTCTCATTTGTCTTTTTTATTTCTTTCGTTTAATTTTTCTCTTTCATTTTCTTTTCATTTCTCATTTGTCTTTTTTTTATTTTTGTCTTTCTTTTGTTTAATTTTTCTCTTTCATTTTCTTTTAATTTCTCATTTGTCTTTTTTTACTTTTTTCTTTCTTTCGTTTAATTTTTCTCTTTCATTTTCTTTTAATTTCTCATTTGTCTTTTTTTACGTTTTTCTTTCTTTCGTTTAATTTTTCTCTTTCATTTTCTTTTCATTTCTCATTTGTCTTTTTTTTATTTTTGTGTTTCTTTTGTTTAATTTTTCTCTTTCATTTTCTTTTAATTTCTCATTTGTCTTTTATTTATTTTTGTCTTTCTTTTGTTTTATTTTTCTCTTTCATTTTCTTTTAATTTCTCATTTGTCTTTTTTTACTTTTTTCTTTCTTTCGTTTAATTTTTCTCTTTCATTTTCTTTTAATTTCTCATTTGTCTTTTTTTACTTTTTTCTTTCTTTCGTTTAATTTTTCTCTTTCATTTTCTTTTAATTTCTCATTTGTTTTTTTTACTTTTTTCTTTCTTTCGTTTAATTTTTCTCTTTCATTTTCTTTTAATTTCTCATTTGTCTTTTTTTACTTTTTTCTTTCTTTCGTTTAATTTTTCTCTTTCATTTTCTTTTAATTTCTGATTTGTCTTTTTTTTATTTTTGTCTTTCTTTTGTTTAATTTGTCTCTTTCATTTTCTTTTAATTTCTCATTTGTCTTTTTTTACGTTTTTCTTTCTTTCGTTTAATTTTTCTCTTTCATTTTCTTTTAATTTCTCATTTGTCTATTTTTACTTTTTTCTTTCTTTCGTTTAATTTTTCTCTTTCATTTTCTTTTCATTTGTCATTTGTTTTTTTTATTTTTTCTTTCTTTCGTTTCTATTTTTCTCTTTCATTTTCTTTTAATTTCTCATTTGTCTTTTTTTACTTTTCTCTTTCTTTCGTTTAATTTTTCTCTTTCATTTTCTTTTCATTTCTCATTTGTCTTTTTTTACTTTTTTCTTTCTTTTGTTTAATTTTTCTCTTTCATTTTCTTTTCATTTCTCATTTGTTTTTTTTTACGTTTTTCTTTCTTTCGTTTAATTTTTCTCTTTCGTTTTCTTTTCATTTCTCATTTGTCTTTTTTTTATTTTTGTCTTTCTTTTGTTTAATTTTTCTCTTTCATTTTCTTTTAATTTCTCATTTGTCTTTTTTTACTTTTTTCTTTCTTTCGTTTAATTTTTCTCTTTCATTTTCTTTTAATTTCTCATTTGTCTTTTTTTACGTTTTTCTTTCTTTCGTTTAATTTTTCTCTTTCATTTTCTTTTCATTTCTCATTTGTCTTTTTTTTATTTTTGTGTTTCTTTTGTTTAATTTTTCTCTTTCATTTTCTTTTAATTTCTCATTTGTCTTTTATTTATTTTTGTCTTTCTTTTGTTTTATTTTTCTCTTTCATTTTCTTTTAATTTCTCATTTGTCTTTTTTTACTTTTTTCTTTCTTTCGTTTAATTTTTCTCTTTCATTTTCTTTTAATTTCTCATTTGTCTTTTTTTACTTTTTTCTTTCTTTCGTTTAATTTTTCTCTTTCATTTTCTTTTAATTTCTCATTTGTTTTTTTTACTTTTTTCTTTCTTTCGTTTAATTTTTCTCTTTCATTTTCTTTTAATTTCTCATTTGTCTTTTTTTACTTTTTTCTTTCTTTCGTTTAATTTTTCTCTTTCATTTTCTTTTAATTTCTGATTTGTCTTTTTTTTATTTTTGTCTTTCTTTTGTTTAATTTGTCTCTTTCATTTTCTTTTAATTTCTCATTTGTCTTTTTTTACGTTTTTCTTTCTTTCGTTTAATTTTTCTCTTTCATTTTCTTTTAATTTCTCATTTGTCTATTTTTACTTTTTTCTTTCTTTCGTTTAATTTTTCTCTTTCATTTTCTTTTCATTTGTCATTTGTTTTTTTTATTTTTTCTTTCTTTCGTTTCTATTTTTCTCTTTCATTTTCTTTTAATTTCTCATTTGTCTTTTTTTACTTTTCTCTTTCTTTCGTTTAATTTTTCTCTTTCATTTTCTTTTCATTTCTCATTTGTCTTTTTTTACTTTTTTCTTTCTTTTGTTTAATTTTTCTCTTTCATTTTCTTTTAATGTGTCATTTGTTTTTTTTTTATTTTTTTCTTTCATTCGTTTAATTTTTCTCTTTAATTTTCTTTTCATTTCTCATTTGTCTTTTTTTACTTTTTTCTTTCTTTCGTTTAATTTTTCTCTTTCATTTTCTTTTCATTTCTCATTTGTCTTTTTTTATTTTTGTCTTTCTTTTGTTTAATTTTTCTCTTTCATTTTCTTTTAATTTCTCATTTGTCTATTTTTAATTTTTTCTTTCTATCGTTTAATTTTTCTCTTTCATTTTCTTTTAATTTCTCATTTTTCTATTTTTACTTTATTCTTTCTTTTCGTTTAATTTTTCTCTTTCATTTTCTTTTAATTTTTCATTTGTCTTTTTTTATTTTTGTCTTTCTTTTGTTTAATTTTACTCTTTCATTTTCTTTTAATTTCTCATTTGTCTTTTATTTATTTTTGTCTTTCTTTCGTTTAATTTTTCTCTTTCATTTTCTTTTAATTTCTCATTTGTCTTTTTTTACTTTTTTCTTTCTTTCGTTTAATTTTTCTCTTTCATTTTCTTTTAATTTCTCATTTGTCTTTTTTTACTTTTTTCTTTCTTTCGTTTAATTTTTCTCTTTCATTTTCTTTTAATTTCTCATTTGTTTTTTTTACTTTTTTCTTTCTTTCGTTTAATTTTTCTCTTTCATTTTCTTTTAATTTCTCATTTGTCTTTTTTTACTTTTTTCTTTCTTTCGTTTAATTTTTCTCTTTCATTTTCTTTTAATTTCTGATTTGTCTTTTTTTTATTTTTGTCTTTCTTTTGTTTAATTTGTCTCTTTCATTTTCTTTTAATTTCTCATTTGTCTTTTTTTACGTTTTTCTTTCTTTCGTTTAATTTTTCTCTTTCATTTTCTTTTAATTTCTCATTTGTCTATTTTTACTTTTTTCTTTCTTTCGTTTAATTTTTCTCTTTCATTTTCTTTTCATTTGTCATTTGTTTTTTTTATTTTTTCTTTCTTTCGTTTCTATTTTTCTCTTTCATTTTCTTTTAATTTCTCATTTGTCTTTTTTTACTTTTCTCTTTCTTTCGTTTAATTTTTCTCTTTCATTTTCTTTTCATTTCTCATTTGTCTTTTTTTACTTTTTTCTTTCTTTTGTTTAATTTTTCTCTTTCATTTTCTTTTAATGTGTCATTTGTTTTTTTTTATTTTTTTCTTTCATTCGTTTAATTTTTCTCTTTAATTTTCTTTTCATTTCTCATTTGTCTTTTTTTACTTTTTTCTTTCTTTCGTTTAATTTTTCTCTTTCATTTTCTTTTCATTTCTCATTTGTCTTTTTTTATTTTTCTCTTTCTTTCGTTTAATTTTTCTCTTTCATTTTCTTTTAATTTCTCATTTGCCTTTTTTTTATTTTTTTCTTTCCTTTGTTTAATTTTTCTCTTTCGTTTTCTTTTCATTTCTCATTTGTCTTTTTTTACTTTTTTCTTTCTTTTGTTTAATTTTTCTCTTTCATTTTCTTTTCATTTCTCATTTGCCTTTTTTTACTTTTTTCTTTCTTTGGTTTAATTTTTCTCTTTCGTTTTCTTTTCATTTCTCATTTGTCTTTTTTTTATTTTTGTCTTTCTTTTGTTTAATTTTTCTCTTTCATTTTCTTTTAATTTCTCATTTGTCTTTTTTTATTTTTGTCTTTCTTTTGTTTAATTTTTCTCTTTCATTTTCTTTTAATTTCTCATTTGTCTTTTTTTACTTTTTTCTTTCTTTTGTTTAATTTTTCTCTTTCATTTTCTTTTAATTTGTCATTTGTTTTTTTTTATTTTTTCTTTCTTTCGTTTAATTTTTCTCTTTCATTTTCTTTTAATTTCTGATTTGTCTTTTTTTTATTTTTGTCTTTCTTTTGTTTAATTTGTCTCTTTCATTTTCTTTTAATTTCTCATTTGTCTTTTTTTACGTTTTTCTTTCTTTCGTTTAATTTTTCTCTTTCATTTTCTTTTAATTTCTCATTTGTCTATTTTTACTTTTTTCTTTCTTTCGTTTAATTTTTCTCTTTCATTTTCTTTTCATTTGTCATTTGTTTTTTTTTATTTTTTCTTTCTTTCGTTTAATTTTTCTCTTTCATTTTCTTTTAATTTCTCATTTGTTTTTTTTACTTTTCTCTTTCTTTCGTTTAATTTTTCTCTTTCATTTTCTTTTAATTTCTCATTTGTCTTTTTTTATTTTTGTGTTTCTTTTGTTTAATTTTTCTCTTTCATTTTCTTTTAATTTCTCATTTGTCTTTTATTTATTTTTGTCTTTCTTTTGTTTAATTTTTCTCTTTCATTTTCTTTTAATTTCTCATTTGTCTTTTTTTACTTTTTTCTTTCTTTCGTTTAATTTTTCTCTTTCATTTTCTTTTAATTTCTCATTTGTCTTTTTTTACTTTTTTCTTTCTTTCGTTTAATTTTTCTCTTTCATTTTCTTTTAATTTCTCATTTGTTTTTTTTACTTTTTTCTTTCTTTCGTTTAATTTTTCTCTTTCATTTTCTTTTAATTTCTCATTTGTCTTTTTTTACTTTTTTCTTTCTTTCGTTTAATTTTTCTCTTTCATTTTCTTTTAATTTCTGATTTGTCTTTTTTTTATTTTTGTCTTTCTTTTGTTTAATTTGTCTCTTTCATTTTCTTTTAATTTCTCATTTGTCTTTTTTTACGTTTTTCTTTCTTTCGTTTAATTTTTCTCTTTCATTTTCTTTTAATTTCTCATTTGTCTATTTTTACTTTTTTCTTTCTTTCGTTTAATTTTTCTCTTTCATTTTCTTTTCATTTGTCATTTGTTTTTTTTATTTTTTCTTTCTTTCGTTTCTATTTTTCTCTTTCATTTTCTTTTAATTTCTCATTTGTCTTTTTTTACTTTTCTCTTTCTTTCGTTTAATTTTTCTCTTTCATTTTCTTTTCATTTCTCATTTGTCTTTTTTTACTTTTTTCTTTCTTTTGTTTAATTTTTCTCTTTCATTTTCTTTTAATGTGTCATTTGTTTTTTTTTATTTTTTTCTTTCATTCGTTTAATTTTTCTCTTTAATTTTCTTTTCATTTCTCATTTGTCTATTTTTAATTTTTTCTTTCTATCGTTCAATTTTTCTCTTTCATTTTCTTTTAATTTCTCATTTTTCTATTTTTACTTTATTCTTTCTTTTCGTTTAATTTTTCTCTTTCATTTTCTTTTAATTTTTCATTTGTCTTTTTTTATTTTTGTCTTTCTTTTGTTTAATTTTACTCTTTCATTTTCTTTTAATTTCTCATTTGTCTTTTTTTACTTTTTTCTTTCTTTCGTTTAATTTTTCTCTTTCATTTTCTTTTAATTTCTCATTTGTCTTTTTTTACTTTTTTCTTTCTTTGGTTTAATTTTTCTCTTTCATTTTCTTTTAATTTCTCATTTGTCTTTTTTTATTTTTGTCTTTCTTTTGTTTAATTTTACTCTTTCATTTTCTTTTAATTTCTCATTTGTCTTTTTTTACTTTTTTCTTTCTTTTGTTTAATTTTTCTCTTTCATTTTCTTTTAATTTCTCATTTGTCTTTTTTTTATTTTTGTCTTTCTTTTGTTTAATTTTTCTCTTTCATTTTCTTTTAATTTCTCATTTGTCTTTTTTTACTTTTTTCTTTCTTTCGTTTAATTTTTCTCTTTCATTTTCTTTTCATTTCTCATTTGTCTTTTTTTACTTTTCTCTTTCTTTCGTTTAATTTTTCTCTTTCATTTTCTTTTCATTTCTCATTTGTCTTTTTTTACTTTTTTCTTTCTTTTGTTTAATTTTTCTCTTTCATTTTCTTTTAATGTGTCATTTGTTTTTTTTTATTTTTTTCTTTCATTCGTTTAATTTTTCTCTTTAATTTTCTTTTCATTTCTCATTTGTCTTTTTTTACTTTTTTCTTTCTTTCGTTTAATTTTTCTCTTTCATTTTCTTTTCATTTCTCATTTGTCTT
The DNA here is from genome assembly GCA_964036315.1 of Acanthosepion esculentum. Lineage (NCBI taxonomy): Eukaryota > Metazoa > Mollusca > Cephalopoda > Sepiida > Sepiidae > Acanthosepion > Acanthosepion esculentum. The sequence continues at coordinate 24,558,084 of OZ038494.1, read as the reverse complement.
TTTTTATTTTTGTCTTTCTTTTGTTTAATTTTTCTCTTTCATTTTCTTTTAATTTCTCATTTGTCTATTTTTAATTTTTTCTTTCTATCGTTCAATTTTTCTCTTTCATTTTCTTTTAATTTCTCATTTTTCTATTTTTACTTTATTCTTTCTTTTCGTTTAATTTTTCTCTTTCATTTTCTTTTAATTTTTCATTTGTCTTTTTTTATTTTTGTCTTTCTTTTGTTTAATTTTACTCTTTCATTTTCTTTTAATTTCTCATTTGTCTTTTTTTACTTTTTTCTTTCTTTCGTTTAATTTTTCTCTTTCATTTTCTTTTAATTTCTCATTTGTCTTTTTTTACTTTTTTCTTTCTTTGGTTTAATTTTTCTCTTTCATTTTCTTTTAATTTCTCATTTGTCTTTTTTTATTTTTGTCTTTCTTTTGTTTAATTTTACTCTTTCATTTTCTTTTAATTTCTCATTTGTCTTTTTTTACTTTTTTCTTTCTTTTGTTTAATTTTTCTCTTTCATTTTCTTTTAATTTCTCATTTGTCTTTTTTTTATTTTTGTCTTTCTTTTGTTTAATTTTTCTCTTTCATTTTCTTTTAATTTCTCATTTGTCTTTGTTTACTTTTTTCTTTCTTTCGTTTAATTTTTCTCTTTCATTTTCTTTTAATTTCTCATTTGTCTTTTATTTATTTTTTTCTTTCTTTCGTTTAATTTTTCTCTTTCATTTTCTTTTAATTACTCATTTGTCTTTTTTTTATATTTGTCTTTTTTTACGTTTTTCTTTCTTTTGTTTAATTTTTCTCTTTCATTTTCTTTTAATTTCTCATTTGTCTTTTTTTACTTTTTTCTTTCTTTCGTTTAATTTTTCTCTTTCATTTTCTTTTAATTTCTCATTTGTCTTTTTTACTTTTTTCTTTCTTTCGTTTAATTTTTCTCTTTCATTTTCTTTTAATGTGTCATTTGTTTTTTTTTATTTTTTCTTTCTTTCGTTTAATTTTTCTCTTTCATTTTCTTTTCATTTCTCATTTGTCTTTTTTACTTTTTTATTTCTTTCGTTTAATTTTTCTCTTTCATTTTCTTTTAATTTCTCATTTGTCTTTTTTTATTTTTTATTTCTTTCGTTTAATTTTTCTCTTTCCTTTTCTTTTCATTTCTCATTTGTCTTTTTTTACTTTTTTCTTTCTTTCGTTTAATTTTTCTCTTTAATTTTCTTTTCATTTCTCATTTGTCTTTTTTTACTTTTTTCTTTCTTTCGTTTAACTTTTCTCTTTCATTTTCTTTTAATTTCTCATTTGTCTTTTTTACTTTTTTCTTTCTTTCGTTTAATTTTTCTCTTTCATTTTCTTTTCATTTCTCATTTGTCTTTTTTTACTTTTTTCTTTCTTTCGTTTAATTTTTCTCTTTAATTTTCTTTTCATTTCTCATTTGTCTTTTTTTACTTTTTTCTTTCTTTCGTTTAATTTTTCTCTTTCATTTTCTTTTAATTTCTCATTTGTCTTTTTTTACTTTTTTCTTTCTTTCGTTTAATTTTTCTCTTTCATTTTCTTTTCATTTCTCATTTGTTTTTTTTATTTTTTTATTTCTTTTGTTTAATTTTTCTCTTTCATTTTCTTTTAATTTCTCATTTGTCTTTTTTATTTTTTATTTCTTTCGTTTAATTTTTCTCTTTCATTTTCTTTTAATTTCTCATTTGTCTTTTTTATTTTTTATTTCTTTCGTTTAATTTTTCTCTTTCATTTTCTTTTAATTTTTCATTTGTCTTTTTTACTTTTTTATTTCTTTCGTTTAATTTTTCTCTTTCATTTTCTTTTAATTTCTCATTTGTCTTTTTTATTTTTTATTTCTTTCGTTTAATTTTTCTCTTTCATTTTCTTTTAATTTCTCATTTGTCTTTTTTACTTTTCTCTTTCTTTGGTTTAATTTTTCTCTTTCATTTTCTCTTAATTTCTCATTTGTCTTTTTTTTATTTTTGTCTTTCTTTTGTTTAATTTTTCTCTTTCATTTTCTTTTAATTTCTCATTTGTCTTTTTTTTATTTTTGTCTTTCTTTTGTTTAATTTTTCTCTTTCATTTTCTTTTAATTTCTCATTTGTCTTTTTTTACTTTTTTCTTTCTTTCGTTTAATTTTTCTCTTTCATTTTCTTTTAATTTCTCATTTGTCTTTTTTTACTTTTTTCTTTCTTTCGTTTAATTTTTCTCTTTCATTTTCTTTTAATTTCTCATTTGTCTTTTTTTACTTTTTTCTTTCTTTCGTTTAATTTTTCTCTTTCGTTTTCTTTTCATTTCTCATTTGTCTTTTTTTAATTTTTCTTTCTTTTGTTTAATTTTTCTCTTTCATTTTCTTTTAATTTGTCATTTGTTTTTTTTTCTTTTTTTCTTTCTTTCGTTTAATTTTTCTCTTTCATTTTCTTTTCATTTCTCATTTGTCTTTTTTTAATCTTGTCTTTCTTTTGTTTAATTTTTCTCGTTCATTTTCTTTTAATTTTTCATCTTTCGTATCCCTGTTTTTTCATTCTTTGTTTGTTTTAATTTCTCTCTTTCATTTTTCTTTTGATTTCTCATCTTTCTTTTTTTAGTTTCCTTGTTTCATTTGTCTATTTTTACTTTTTTCTTTCTTTCGTTTAATTTTTCTCTTTCATTTTCTTTTAATTTCTCATTTGTCTTTTTTTACTTTTTTCTTTCTTTCGTTTAATTTTTCTCTTTCGTTTTCTTTTCATTTCTCATTTGTCTTTTTTTAATTTTTCTTTCTTTTGTTTAATTTTTCTCTTTCATTTTCTTTTAATTTGTCATTTGTTTTTTTTTCTTTTTTTCTTTCTTTCGTTTAATTTTTCTCTTTCATTTTCTTTTCATTTCTCATTTGTCTTTTTTTAATCTTGTCTTTCTTTTGTTTAATTTTTCTCGTTCATTTTCTTTTAATTTTTCATCTTTCGTATCCCTGTTTTTTCATTCTTTGTTTGTTTTAATTTCTCTCTTTCATTTTTCTTTTGATTTCTCATCTTTCTTTTTTTAGTTTCCTTGTTTCATTTGTCTATTTTTACTTTTTTCTTTCTTTCGTTTAATTTTTCTCTTTCATTTTCTTTTAATTTCTCATTTGTCTTTTTTTACTTTTTTCTTTCTTTCGTTTAATTTTTCTCTTTCGTTTTCTTTTCATTTCTCATTTGTCTTTTTTTAATTTTTCTTTCTTTTGTTTAATTTTTCTCTTTCATTTTCTTTTAATTTGTCATTTGTTTTTTTTTCTTTTTTTCTTTCTTTCGTTTAATTTTTCTCTTTCATTTTCTTTTCATTTCTCATTTGTCTTTTTTTAATCTTGTCTTTCTTTTGTTTAATTTTTCTCGTTCATTTTCTTTTAATTTTTCATCTTTCGTATCCCTGTTTTTTCATTCTTTGTTTGTTTTAATTTCTCTCTTTCATTTTTCTTTTGATTTCTCATCTTTCTTTTTTTAGTTTCCTTGTTTCATTTGTCTATTTTTACTTTTTTCTTTCTTTCGTTTAATTTTTCTCTTTCATTTTCTTTTAATTTCTCATTTGTCTTTTTTTACTTTTTTCTTTCTTTCGTTTAATTTTTCTCTTTCGTTTTCTTTTCATTTCTCATTTGTCTTTTTTTAATTTTTCTTTCTTTTGTTTAATTTTTCTCTTTCATTTTCTTTTAATTTGTCATTTGTTTTTTTTTCTTTTTTTCTTTCTTTCGTTTAATTTTTCTCTTTCATTTTCTTTTCATTTCTCATTTGTCTTTTTTTAATCTTGTCTTTCTTTTGTTTAATTTTTCTCGTTCATTTTCTTTTAATTTTTCATCTTTCGTATCCCTGTTTTTTCATTCTTTGTTTGTTTTAATTTCTCTCTTTCATTTTTCTTTTGATTTCTCATCTTTCTTTTTTTAGTTTCCTTGTTTCATTTGTCTATTTTTACTTTTTTCTTTCTTTCGTTTAATTTTTCTCTTTCATTTTCTTTTCATTTGTCATTTGTTTTTTTTATTTTTTCTTTCTTTCGTTTCTATTTTTCTCTTTCATTTTCTTTTAATTTCTCATTTGTCTTTTTTTACTTTTCTCTTTCTTTCGTTTAATTTTTCTCTTTCATTTTCTTTTCATTTCTCATTTGTCTTTTTTTACTTTTTTCTTTCTTTCGTTTAATTTTTCTCTTTCATTTCCTTTTCATTTCTCATTTGTCTTTTTTTATTTTTGTCTTTCTTTTGTTTAATTTTTCTCTTTCATTTTCTTTTAATTTCTCATTTGTCTATTTTTAATTTTTTCTTTCTATCGTTCAATTTTTCTCTTTCATTTTCTTTTAATTTCTCATTTTTCTATTTTTACTTTATTCTTTCTTTTCGTTTAATTTTTCTCTTTCATTTTCTTTTAATTTTTCATTTGTCTTTTTTTATTTTTGTCTTTCTTTTGTTTAATTTTACTCTTTCATTTTCTTTTAATTTCTCATTTGTCTTTTTTTACTTTTTTCTTTCTTTCGTTTAATTTTTCTCTTTCATTTTCTTTTAATTTCTCATTTGTCTTTTTTTACTTTTTTCTTTCTTTGGTTTAATTTTACTCTTTCATTTTCTTTTAATTTCTCATTTGTCTTTTTTTACTTTTTTCTTTCTTTTGTTTAATTTTTCTCTTTCATTTTCTTTTAATTTCTCATTTGTCTTTTTTTTATTTTTGTCTTTCTTTTGTTTAATTTTTCTCTTTCATTTTCTTTTAATTTCTCATTTGTCTTTTTTTACTTTTTTCTTTCTTTCGTTTAATTTTTCTCTTTCATTTTCTTTTCATTTTCTCTTTCTTTGGTTTAATTTTTCTCTTTCATTTTCTCTTAATTTCTCATTTGTCTTTTTTTATTTTTGTCTTTCTTTTGTTTAATTTTTCTCTTTCATTTTCTTTTAATTTCTCATTTGTCTTTTTTTTATTTTTGTCTTTCTTTTGTTTAATTTTTCTCTTTCATTTTCTTTTAATTTCTCATTTGTCTTTTTTTACTTTTTTCTTTCTTTCGTTTAATTTTTCTCTTTCATTTTCATTTAATTTCTCATTTGTCTTTTTTTACTTTTTTCTTTCTTTCGTTTAATTTTTCTCTTTCATTTTCTTTTAATTTCTCATTTGTCTTTTTTTACTTTTTTCTTTCTTTCGTTTAATTTTTCTCTTTCGTTTTCTTTTCATTTCTCATTTGTCTTTTTTTAATTTTTCTTTCTTTTGTTTAATTTTTCTCTTTCATTTTCTTTTAATTTGTCATTTGTTTTTTTTTCTTTTTTTCTTTCTTTCGTTTAATTTTTCTCTTTCATTTTCTTTTCATTTCTCATTTGTCTTTTTTTAATCTTGTCTTTCTTTTGTTTAATTTTTCTCGTTCATTTTCTTTTAATTTTTCATCTTTCGTATCCCTGTTTTTTCATTCTTTGTTTGTTTTAATTTCTCTCTTTCATTTTTCTTTTGATTTCTCATCTTTCTTTTTTTAGTTTCCTTGTAGCTGTCTTCCTTTCTTTTGATTTCTTACTTTAAAAAAAAATCTCTTCTTTTCTAATTCCATTCTTTCTTTCTTCCTTTTTTCTTTCTTTCTTTTAATTTCTCCCTTACATTTTTATTTTAATTTCTCATCTTTTTTTCGATTTTCCTTCTTTATTTATTTTAATTTTTCTCTTTCATTTTTCTTTTAAGTTTTCAGCTTTCATTTCCAACTTTTTTCTTTTTTTCTTTTAATTCCACTTTTTTATTTTCTTTAAATTTCTGATCTTTCCTTTTTAGTTTTTTTTTTGTAATTTCTTGACATTAAAAAAAAACTCTTCTTTTTCATTTTTCACTTCTTTACTTCCTCACATCTCTTTTTACTTTCGCTTCTTTCTTTCTGTTAATTTTTCATCTTTCTCTTCTTTACTTCATCACATATCTTTTTACTTTCGCATCTTTCTTTCTTACTTTCTTTTTTCCTTTCTGTTAATTTTTCATCTTTCTCTTCTTTACTTCCTCACATCTCTTTTTACTTTCGCTTCTTTCTTTCTTTCTTTCTGTTAATTTTTCATCTTTCTCTTCTTTACTTACTCACATCTCTTTTTACTTTCGCTTCTTTCTTTCTTTCTTTCTGTTAATTTTTCATCTTTCTCTTCTTTACTTCCTCACATCTCTTTTTACTTTCGCTTTTTTCTTTCTTTCTTTCTGTTAATTTTTCATCTTTCTCTTCTTTACTTCCTCAGATCTCTTTTTACTTTCGCTTCTTTCTTTCTTTCTTTCTGTTAATTCTTCATCTTTCTCTTCTTTACTTCCTCACATCTCTTTTTAATTTCGCTTCTTTCTTTCTTGCTTTCTTTCTGTTAATTTTTCATCTTTCTCTTCTTTACTTTCTCACATCTCTTTTTACTTTCGCTTCTTTCTTTCTTTCTTTCTTTCTTTCTGTTAATTTTTCATCTTTCTCTTCTTTACTTCCTCACATCTGTTTTTACTTTCGCTTCTTTCTTTCTTTCTGTTAATTTTTCATCTTTCTCTTCTTTACTTCCTCACATCTCTTTTTACTTTCGCTTCTTTCTTTCTTTCTGTTAATTTTCCATCTTTCTCTTCTTTACTTCCTCACATCTCTTTTTACTTTCGCTTCTTTCTTTCTTTCTTTCTTTCTGTTAATTTTTCATCTTTCTCTTCTTTACTTCCTCACATCTGTTTTTACTTTCGCTTCTTTCTTTCTTTCTGTTAATTTTTCATCTTTCTCTTCTTTACTTCCTCACATCTCTTTTTACTTTCACTTCTTTCTTTCTTTCATTCTTTCTGTTAATTTTTCATTTTTCTCTTCTTTACTTCCTCACATCTCTTTTTAATTTCGCTTCTTTCTTTCTTTCTGTTAATTTTTCATTTTCACTTCTTTACTTCCTCACATCTCTTTACTTTCGCTTCTTTCTTTCTTTCTTTCTTTCTGTTAATTTTTCATCTTTCTCTTCTTTACTTCCTCACATCTCTTTTTACTTTCGCTTCCTTCTTTCTTTCTTTCTGTTAATTTTTCACTTTTCTCTTCTTTACTTCCTCACATCTCTTTTTACTTTCGCTTCTTTCTTTCTTGCTTTCTTTCTGTTAATTTTTCATCTTTCTCTTCTTTACTTCCTCACATCTCTTTTTACTTTCGCTTCTTTCTTTCTTTCTTTCTTTCTTTCTTTCTGTTAATTTTTCATCTTTCTCTTCTTTACTTCCTCACATCTGTTTTTACTTTCGCTTCTTTCTTTCTTTCTGTTAATTTTTCATCTTTCTCTTCTTTACTTCCTCACATCTCTTTTTACTTTCGCTTCTTTCTTTCTTTCTTTCTTTCTGTTAATTTTCCATATTTCTCTTCTTTACTTCCTCACATCTCTTTTTACTTTCGCTTCTTTCTTTCTTTCTTTCTTTCTGTTAATTTTTCATCTTTCTCTTCTTTACTTCCTCACATCTGTTTTTACTTTCGCTTCTTTCTTTCTTTCTGTTAATTTTTCATCTTTCTCTTCTTTACTTCCTCACATCTCTTTTTACTTTCACTTCTTTCTTTCTTTCATTCTTTCTGTTAATTTTTCATCTTTCTCTTCTTTACTTCCTCACATCTCTTTTTAATTTCGCTTCTTTCTTTCTTTCTGTTAATTTTTCATTTTCACTTCTTTACTTCCTCACATCTCTTTACTTTCGCTTCTTTCTTTCTTTCTTTCTTTCTGTTAATTTTTCATCTTTCTCTTCTTTACTTCCTCACATCTCTTTTTACTTTCGCTTCCTTCTTTCTTTCTTTCTGTTAATTTTTCACTTTTCTCTTCTTTACTTCCTCACATCTCTTTTTACTTTCGCTTCTTTCTTTCTTTCTTTCTTTCTGTTCATATTTCATCTTTCTCTTCTTTACTTCCTCACATCTCTTTTACTTTCACTTCTTTCTTTCTTTCTTTCTGTTAATTTCTCATCTTTCTCTTCTTTACTTCCTCACATCTCTTTTTACTTTCGCTTCTTTCTTTCTTACTTTTTTCTTTCTTTCTGTTAATTTTTAATCTTTCTCTTCTATACTTCCTCACATCATTTTTTACTTTCGCTTCTTTCTTTCTTTGTTTCTGTTAACATTTCATCTTTCTCATCTTTACTTCCTCACATCTCTTTTTACTTTCGCTTCTTTCTTTCTTTCTTTCTGTTAATTTTTCATCTTTCTCTTCTTTACTTCCTCACATCTCTTTTTACTTTCGCTTCTTTCTTTCTTTCTTTCGTTAACTTTTCATCTTTCTCATCTTTACTTCCTCACATCTCTTTTTACTTTCGCTTCTTTCTTTCTTTCTTTCTGTTAATATTTCATCTTTCTCTTCTTTACTTCCTCACATCTCTTTTTACTTTCGCTTCTTTCTTTCTTTCTGTGAATTTTTCATCTTTCTCTTCTTTACTTCCTCACATCTCTTTTTACTTTCGCTTCTTTCTTTCTTTCTTTCTGTTAATTTTTCATCTTTCTCTTCTTTACTTACTAACATCTATTTTTACTTTCGCTTCTTTCTTTCTTTCTTTCTTTCTGTTAATTTTTCATCTTTCTCATCTTTACTTCCCCACATCTCTTTTTACTTTCGCTTCTTTCTTTCTTTCTTTCTGTTAATATTTCATCTTTCTCTTCTTTACTTCCTCACATCTCTTTTTACTTTCGCTTCTTTCTTTCTTTCTTTCTGTTAATTTTTCATCTTTCACTTCTTTACTTCCTCACATCTCTTTTTACTTTCGCTTCTTTCTTTCTTTTTTTCTGTTAATTTTTCATCTTTCTCTTCTTTACTTCCTCTCATCTCTTTTTACTTTCGCTTCTTTCTTTCTTTCTTTCTGTTAATTTTTCATCTTTCTCTTCTTTACTTCCTCACATCTCTTTTTACTTTCGCTTCTTTCTTTCTTTCTTTCTTTCTTTCTGTTAATTTTTCATCTTTCACTTCCTTACTTCCTCACATCTCTTTTTACATTCGCTTCTTTCTTTCTTTTTTTCTGTTAATTTTTCATTTTTCTCTTCTTTACTTCCTCTCATCTCTTTTTACTTTCGCTTCTTTCTTTCTTTCTTTCTGTTAATTTTTCATCTTTCTCTTCTTTACTTCCTCACATCTCTTTTTACTTTCGCTTCTTTCTTTCTTTCTTTCTTTCTTTCTGTTTATATTTCATCTTTCTCTTCTTTACTTCCTCACATCTGTTTTTACTTTCCCTTCTTTCTTTCTTTCTTTCTGTTAATTTTTCATCTTTCTCTTCTTTACTTCCTCACATCTCTTTTTACTTTCGCTTCTTTCTTTCTTTCTTTCTTTCTTTCTTTCTGTTAATTTTTCATCTTTCACTTCTTTACTTCCTCACATCTCTTTTTACATTCGCTTCTTTCTTTCTTTTTTTCTGTTAATTTTTCATTTTTCTCTTCTTTACTTCCTCTCATCTCTTTTTACTTTCGCTTCTTTCTTTCTGTTAATTTTTCATCTTTCTCTTCTTTACATCCTCACATCTCTTTTTACTTTCGCTTCTTTCTTTCTTTCTTTCTTTCTTTCTGTTAATTTTTCATCTTTCACTTCCTTACTTCCTCACATCTCTTTTTACATTCGCTTCTTTCTTTCTTTTTTTCTGTTAATTTTTCATTTTTCTCTTCTTTACTTCCTCTCATCTCTTTTTACTTTCGCTTCTTTCTTTCTTTCTTTCTGTTAATTTTTCATCTTTCTCTTCTTTACTTCCTCACATCTCTTTTTACTTTCGCTTCTTTCTTTCTTTCTTTCTTTCTTTCTGTTTATATTTCATCTTTCTCTTCTTTACTTCCTCACATCTCTTTTTACTTTCGCTTCTTTCTTTCTTTCTTTCTGTTAATTTTTCATCTTTCTCTTCTTTACTTCCTCACATCTCTTTTTACTTTCGCTTCTTTCTTTCTTTCTTTCTTTCTTTCTGTTAATTTTTCATCTTTCACTTCTTTACTTCCTCACATCTCTTTTTACATACGCTTCTTTCTTTCTTTTTTTCTGTTAATTTTTCATTTTTCTCTTCTTTACTTCCTCTCATCTCTTTTTACTTTCGCTTCTTTCTTTCTGTTAATTTTTCATCTTGCTCTTCTTTACTTCCTCCCATCTCTTTTTACTTTCGCTTCTTTCTTTCTTTCTTTCTTTCTGTTAATTTTTCATCTTTCTCTTCTTTACTTCCTCACATCTCTTTTTACTTTCGCTTCTTTCTTTCTTTCTTTCTTTCTGTTAATTTTTCATCTTTCTCTTCTTTACTTCCTCACATCTCTTTTTACTTTCGCTTCTTTCTTTCTTTCTTTCTTTCTTTCTGTTAATTTTTCATCTTTCACTTCTTTACTTCCTCACATCTCTTTTTACATACGCTTCTTTCTTTCTTTTTTTCTGTTAATTTTTCATTTTTCTCTTCTTTACTTCCTCTCATCTCTTTTTACTTTCGCTTCTTTCTTTCTGTTAATTTTTCATCTTGCTCTTCTTTACTTCCTCCCATCTCTTTTTACTTTCGCTTCTTTCTTTCTTTCTTTCTTTCTGTTAATTTTTCATCTTTCTCTTCTTTACTTCCTCACATCTCTTTTTACTTTCGCTTCTTTCTTTCTTACTTTCTTTCTTTCTTTCTGTTAATTTTACATCTTTCTCTTCTTTACTTCCTCACATCTCGTTTTACTTTCACTTCTTTCTTTCTTTCATTCTTTCTGTTAATTTTTCATCTTTCTCTTCTTTACTTCCTCACATCTCTTTTTAATTTCGCTTCTTTCTTTCTTTCTGTTAATTTTTCATCTTTCTCTTTTTACTTCCTCACATCTCTTTTTACTTTCGCTTCTTTCTTTCTTTCTGTTAATTTTTCATCTTTCTCTTCTTTACTTCCTCACATCTCTTTTTACTTTCGCTTCTTTCTTTCTTTCTTTCTGTTAATTTTTTATTTTTCTCTTCTTTACTTCCTCACATCTCTTTTTACTTTCGCTTCTTTCTTTCTTTCTTTCTGTTAATTTTTCATCTTTCTCTTCTTTATTTCCTCACAACTATTTTTACTTTCGCTTCTTTCTTTCTTACTTTCATTCTTTCTTTCTGTTAATATTTCCTCTTTCTCTTCTTTACTTCCTCACATCATTTTTTACTTTCGCTTCTTTCTTTCTTTGTTTCTGTTAATTTTTCATCTTTCTCTTCTTTACTTCCTCACATCTCTCTTTACTTTCGCTTCTTTCTTTCTGTTAATTTTTCATCTTTCTCTTCTTTACTTCCTCACATCTCTTTTTACTTTGGCTTCTTTCTTTCTGTTAATTTTTCATCTTTCTCTTCTTTACTTCCTCACATCTCTTTTTACTTTCGCTTTTTTCTTTCTTTCTTTCTTTCTGTTAATTTTTCTTCTTTCTCTTCTTTACTTCCTCACATGTCTTTTTACTTTCGCTTCTTTCTTTCTTACTTTCTTTCTTTCTTTTTGTTAATTTTTCATCTTTCTCTTCTTTACTTCCTGTCATCTCTTTTTACTTTCGCTTCTTTCCTTCTTTCATTCTTTCTTTCTTTCTGTTAATTTTTCATCTTTCTCTTCTTTACTTCCTCACATCTCTTTTTACTTTCACTTCTTTCTTTCTTTCTTTCTGTTAATTTTTCATCTTTCTCTTCTTTACTTCCTCACATCTCTTTTTACTTTCGCTTCTTTCTTTCTTTCTTTCTTTCTGTTAATTTTTCATCTTTCTCTTCTTTACTTCCTCACATCTCTTTTTACTTTCGCTTCTTTCTTTCTTTCTTTCTTTCTGTTAATATTTCATCTTTCTCTTCTTTACTTCCTCACATCTCTTTTTACTTTCGCTTCTTTCTTTCTTTCTTTCTGTTAATTTTTCATCTTTCTCTTCTTTACTTCCTCACATCTCTTTTTACTTTCGCATCTTTCTTTCTTACTTTCTTTCTTTCTTTCTGTTAATTTTTCATCTTTCTCTTCTTTACTTCCTCACATCTCTTTTTACTTTCGCTTCTTTCTTTCTTTCTGTTAATTTTTCATCTTTCTCTTCTTTACTTCCTCACATCTCTTTTTACTTTCGCTTCTTTCTTTCTTTCTTTCTTTCTGTTAATTTTTCATCTTTCTCTTCTATACTTCCTCACATCTCTTTTTACTTTCGCTTCTTTCTTTCTTTCTTTCTTTCTGTTCATTTTTCATCTTTCTCTTCTTTACTTCCTCACATCTCTTTTTACTTTCGCTTCTTTCTTTCTTTCTTTCTATTAATTTTTCCTCTTTCTCTTCTTTACTTCCTCACATCTCTTTTTACTTTCGCTTCTTTCTTTCTTTCTTTCTTTCTTTCTTTCTTTCTGTTAATTTTTCATCTTTCTCTTCTATACTTCCTCACATCTCTTTTTACTTTCGCTTCTTTCTTTCTTTCTTTCTTTCTTTCTGTTAATTTTTCATCTTTCTCTTCTTTACTTCCTCACATCTCTTTTTACTTTCGCTTCTTTCTTTCTTTCTTTCTATTAATTTTTCCTCTTTCTCTTCTTTACTTCCTCACATCTCTTTTTACTTTCGCTTCTTTCTTTCTTTCTTTCTATTAATTTTTCATCTTTCTCTTCTTTACTTCCTCACATCTCTTTTTACTTTCGCTTCTTTCTTTCTTTCTTTCTGTTAATTTTTCATCTTTCTCTTCTTTACTTCCTCACATGTCTTTTTACTTTCGCTTCTTTCTTTCTTTCTTTCTGTTAATTTTTCATCTTTCTCTTCTTTACTTCCTCACATCTCTTTTTACTTTCGCTTCTTTCTTTCTTTCTTTCTTTCTGTTAACTTTTCATCTTTTTCTTCTTTACTTCCTCACATCTCTTTTTACTTTCGCTTCTTTCTTTCTTTCTTTCTATTAATTTTTCATCTTTCTCTCCTTTACTTCCTCACATCTCTTTTTACTTTCGCTTCTTTCTTTCTTTCTTTCTGTTAATTTTTCATCTTTCTCTTCTTTACTTCCTCACATGTCTTTTTACTTTCGCTTCTTTCTTTCTTTCTTTCTGTTAATTTTTCATCTTTCTCTTCTTTACTTCCTCACATCTCTTTTTACTTTCGCTTCTTTCTTTCTTTCTCTCTTTCTTTCTTTCTGTTAATTTTTCATCTTTCTCTTCTTTACTTCCTCACATCTCATTTTACTTTCGCTTCTTTTTTTCTTTCTTTCTGTTAATTTTTCATCTTTCTCTTCTTTACTTCCTCACATGTCTTTTTACTTTCGCTTCTTTCTTTCTTTCTTTCTGTTAATTTTTCATCTTTCTCTTCTTTACTTCCTCACATCTCTTTTTACTTTCGCTTCTTTCTTTCTTTCTTTCTGTTAATTTTTCATCTTTCTCTTCTTTACTTCCTCACATCTCTTTTTACTTTCGCTTCTTTCTTTCTTTCTTTCTTTCTGTTAATTTTTCATCTTTCTCTTCTTTACTTCCTCACATCTCTTTTTACTTTCGCTTCTTTCTTTCTTTCTTTCTTTCTGTTAATTTTTCATCTTTCTCTTCTTTACCTCCTCACATCTCTTTTAACTTTCGCTTCTTTCTTTCTTTCTTTCTGTTAATTTTTCATCTTTCTCTTCTTTACTTCCTCACATGTCTTTTTACTTTCGCTTCTTTCTTTCTTTCTTTCTGTTAATTTTTCATCTTTCTCTTCTTTACTTCCTCACATCTCTTTTTACTTTCGCTTCTTTCTTTCTTTCTTTCTTTCTGTTAATTTTTCCTCTTTCTCTTCTTTACTTCCTCACATCTCTTTTTACTTTCGCTTCTTTCTTTCTTTCTTTCTTTCTGTTAATTTTTCATCTTTCTCTTCTTTACTTCCTCACATCTCTTTTTACTTTCGCTTCTTTCTTTCTTTCTTTCTTTCTGTTAATTTTTCATCTTTCTCTTCTTTACTTCCTCACATCTCTTTTTACTTTCGCTTCTTTCTTTCTTTCTTTCTTTCTGTTAATTTTTCATCTTTCTCTTCTTTACTTCCACACATGTCTTTTTACCTTTGCTTCTTTCTTTCTTACTTTCTTTCTGTTAATTCTTCATCTTTCTCTTCTTTACTTCCTCACATCTCTTTTTACTTTCGCTTCTTTCTTTCTTTCTTTCTGTTAATTCTTCATCTTTCTCTTCTTTACTTCCTCACATCTCTTTTTACTTTCGCTTCTTTCTTTCTTACTTTCTTTCTGTTAATTCTTCATCTTTCTCTTCTTTACTTCCTCACATCTCTTTTTACTTTCGCTTCTTTCTTTCTGTCTTTCTTTCTTTCTTTCTGTTAATTTTTCATCTTTCTCTTCTTTACTTCCTCACATCTCTTTTTACTTTCGCTTCTTTCTTTCTTCCTTTCTTTCTGTTAATTCTTCATCTTTCTCTTCTTTACTTCCTCACATCTCTTTTTACTTTCGCTTCTTTCTTTTTCTTACTTTCTTTCTGTTAATTCTTCATCTTTCTCTTCTTTACTTCCTCACATCTCTTTTTACTTTCGCTTCTTTCTTTCTTTCTTTCTGTTAATTCTTCATCTTTCTCTTCTTTACTTCCTCACATCTCCTTTTACTTTCGCTTCTTTCTTTCTTTCTGTTAATTTTTCATCTTTCTCTTCTTTACTTCCTCACATCTCTTTTTACTTTCGCTTCTTTCTTTCTTTCTTTCTTTCTTTCTTTCTGTTAATTTTTCATCTTTCTCTTCTTTACTTCCTCACATCTCTTTTTACTTTCGCTTCTTTCTTTCTTTCTTTCTTTCTGTTAATTCTTCATCTTTCTCTTCTTTACTTCCTCACATCTCCTTTTACTTTCGCTTCTTTCTTTCTTTCTGTTAATTTTTCATCTTTCTCTGCTTTACTTCCTCACATCTCTTTTTACTTTCGCTTCTTTCTTTCTTTCTTTCTTTCTGTTAATTTTTCATCTTTCTCTTCTTTACTTCCTCACATCTCTTTTTACTTTCGCTTCTTTCTTTCTTTCTTTCTGTTAATTTTTCATCTTTCTCTTCTTTACTTCCTCACATCTCTTTTTACTTTCGCTTCTTTCTTTCTTTCTTTCTTTCTTTCTGTTAATTTTTCATCTTTCTCTTCTTTACTTCCTCACATCTCCTTTTACTTTCGCTTCTTTCTTTCTTTCTGTTAATTCTTCATCTTTCTCTTCTTTACTTCCTCACATCTCTTTTTACTTTCGCTTCTTTCTTTCTTACTTTCTTTCTGTTAATTCTTCATCTTTCTCTTCTTTACTTCCTCACATCTCTTTTTACTTTCGCTTCTTTCTTCCTTTCTTTCTTGCTGTTAATTTTTCATCTTTCTCTTCTTTACTTCCTCACATGTCTTTTTACTTTCGCTTCTTTCTTTCTTTCTTTCTATTAATTTTTCATCTTTCTCTTCTTTATTTCCTCACATCTCTTTTTACTTTCGCTTCTTTCTTTCTTTCTTTCTGTTAATTTTTCATCTTTCTCTTCTTTACTTCCTCACATCTCTTTTTACTTTCGCTTCTTTCTTTCTTTCTTTCTTTCTGTTAATTTTTCATCTTGCTCTTCTTTACTTCCTCACATCTCTTTTTACTTTCGCTTCTTTCTTTCTTTCTTTCTGTTAATTTTTCATCTTTCTCTTCTTTACTTCCTCACATCTCTTTTTACTTTCGCTTCTTTCTTTCTTTCTTTCTGTTAATTTTTCATCTTTCTCTTCTTTACTTCCTCACATCTCTTTTTACTTTCGCTTCTTTCTTTCTTTCTTTCTTTCTTTCTTTCTTTCTGTTAATTTTTCATCTTTCTCTTCTTTACTTCCTCACATGTCTTTTTACTTTCGCTTCTTTCTTCCTTTCTTTCTATTAATTTTTCATCTTTCTCTTCTTTACTTCCTCACATCTCTTTTTACTTTCGCTTCTTTCTTTCTTTCTTTCTGTTAATTTTTCATCTTGCTCTTCTTTACTTCCTCACATCTCTTTTTACTTTCGCTTCTTTCTTTCTTTCTTTCTGTTAATTTTTCATCTTGCTCTTCTTTACTTCCTCACATCTCTTTTTACTTTCGCTTCTTTCTTTCTTTCTTTCTGTTAATTTTTCATCTTGCTCTTCTTTACTTCCTCACATCTCTTTTTACTTTCGCTTCTTTCTTTCTTTCTTTCTATTAATTTTTCATCTTTCTCTTCTTTATTTCCTCACATCTCTTTTTACTTTCGCTTCTTTCTTTCTTTCTTTCTGTTAATTTTTCATCTTTCTCTTCTTTACTTCCTCACATCTCTTTTTACTTTCGCTTCTTTCTTTCTTTCTTTCTTTCTGTTAATTTTTCATCTTGCTCTTCTTTACTTCCTCACATCTCTTTTTACTTTCGCTTCTTTCTTTCTTTCTTTCTGTTAATTTTTCATCTTTCTCTTCTTTACTTCCTCACATCTCTTTTTACTTTCGCTTCTTTCTTTCTTTCTTTCTTTCTTTCTTTCTGTTAATTTTTCATCTTTCTGTTCTTTACTTCCTCACATGTCTTTTTACTTTCGCTTCTTTCTTCCTTTCTTTCTATTAATTTTTCATCTTTCTCTTCTTTACTTCCTCACATCTCTTTTTACTTTCGCTTCTTTCTTTCTTTCTTTCTGTTAATTTTTCATCTTGCTCTTCTTTACTTCCTCACATCTCTTTTTACTTTCGCTTCTTTCTTTCTTTCTTTCTGTTAATTTTTCATCTTGCTCTTCTTTACTTCCTCACATCTCTTTTTAATTTCGCTTCTTTCTTTCTTTCTTTCTGTTAATTTTTCATCTTTCTCTTCTTTACTTCCTCACATCTCTTTTTACTTTCGCTTCTTTCTTTCTTTCTTTCTATTAATTTTTCATCTTCCTCTTCTTTACTTCCTCACATCTCTTTTTACTTTCGCTTCTTTCTTCCTTTCTTTCTTGCTGTTAATTTTTCATCTTTCTCTTCTTTACTTCCTCACATGTCTTTTTACTTTCGCTTCTTTCTTTCTTTCTTTCTATTAATTTTTCATCTTTCTCTTCTTTACTTCCTCACATCTCTTTTTACTTTCGCTTCTTTCTTTCTTTCTTTCTTTCTGTTAATTTTTCATCTTTCTCTTCTTTACTTCCTCACATCTCTTTTTACTTTCGCTTCTTTCTTTCTTTCTTTCTGTTAATTTTTCATCTTTCTATTCTTTACTTCCTCACATGTCTTTTTACTTTCGCTTCTTTCTTTCTTTCTTTCTATTAATTTTTCATCTTTCTCTTCTTTACTTCCTCACATCTCTTTTTACTTTCGCTTCTTTCTTTCTTTCTTTCTTTCTGTTAATTTTTCATCTTGCTCTTCTTTACTTCCTCACATCTTTTTTTACTTTCGCTTCTTTCTTTCTTTCTTTCTGTTAATTTTTCATCTTGCTCTTCTTTACTTCCTCACATCTCTTTTTACTTTCGCTTCTTTCTTTCTTTCTTGCTGTTAATTTTTCATCTTTCTCTTCTTTACTTCCTCACATCTCTTTTTACTTTCGCTTCTTTCTTTCTTTCTTTCTGTTAATTTTTCATCTTTCTCTTCTTTACTTCCTCACATCTCTTTTTACATTCGCTTCTTTCTTTCTTTCTTTCTGTTAATTTTTCATCATTCTCTTCTTTACTTCCTCACATCTCTTTTTATTTTCGCTTCTTTCTTCCTTTCTTTCTTGCTGTTAATTTTTCATCTTTCTCTTCTTTACTTCCTCACATGTCTTTTTACTTTCGCTTCTTTCTTTCTTTCTTTCTTTCTGTTAATTTTTCATCTTTCTCTTCTTTACTTCCTCACATGTCTTTTTACTTTCGCTTCTTTCTTTCTTTCTTTCTATTAATTTTTCATCTTTCTCTTCTTTACTTCCTCACATCTCTTTTTACTTTGGCTTCTTTCTTTCTTTCTTTCTATTAATTTTTCATCTTTCTCTTCTTTACTTCCTCACATCTCTTTTTACTTTCGCTTCTTTCTTCCTTTCTTTCTTGCTGTTAATTTTTCATCTTTCTCTTCTTTACTTCCTCACATGTCTTTTTACTTTCGCTTCTTTCTTTCTTTCTTTCTATTAATTTTTCATCTTTCTCTTCTTTACTTCCTCACATCTCTTTTTACTTTCGCTTGTTTCTTTCTTTCTTTCTGTTAATTTTTCATCTTTCTCTTCTTTACTTCCTCACATGTCTTTTTACTTTCGCTTCTTTCTTTCTTTCTTTCTTTCTTTCTGTTAATTTTTCATCTTGCACTTATTTACTACCTCACATCTCTTTTTACTTTCGCTTCTTTCTTTCTTTCTTTCTGTTAATTTTTCATCTTGCTCTTCATTACTTCCTCACATCTCTTTTTACATTCCATTCGTTCTTTCTTTCTTTCTGTTAATTTTTCATCTTTCTCTTCTTTACTTCCTCACATCTCTTTTTACTTTCGCTTCTTTCTTTCTTTCTTTCTATTAATTTTTCATCTTTCTCTTCTTTACTTCCTCACATCTCTTTTTACTTTCGCTTCTTTCTTCCTTTCTTTCTTGCTGTTAATTTTTCATCTTTCTCTTCTTTACTTCCTCACATGTCTTTTTACTTTCGCTTCTTTCTTTCTTTCTTTCTATTAATTTTTCATCTTGCACTTCTTTACTTCCTCACATCTCTTTTTACTTTCGCTTCTTTCTTTCTTTCTTTCTTTCTGTTAATTTTTCATCTTGCTCTTCTTTACTTCCTCACATCTCTTTTTACTTTCGCTTCTTTCTTTCTTTCTTTCTGTTAATTTTTCATCTTTCTCTTCTTTACTTCCTCACATCTCTTTTTACTTTCGCTTCTTTCTTTCTTTCTATTAATTTTTCATCTTTCTCTTCTTTACTTCCTCACATCTCTTTTTACTTTCGCTTCTTTCTTTCTTTATTTCTATTAATTTTTCATCTTGCTCTTCTTTACTTCCTCACATCTCTTTTTACCTTCGCTTCTTTCTTTCTTTCTTGCTGTTAATTTTTCATCCTTCTCTTCTTTACTTCCTCACATGTCTTTTTACTTTCGCTTCTTTCTTTCTTTCTTGCTGTTAATTTTTCATCTTTCTCTTCTTTACTTCCTCACATCTCTTTTTACTTTCGCTTCTTTCTTCCTTTCTTTCTGTTAATTTTTCATCTTTCTCTTCTTTACTTCCTCACATGTCTTTTTACTTTCGCTTCTTTCTTTCTTTCTTTCTGTTAATTTTTCATCCTTCTCTTCTTTACTTCCTCACATGTCTTTTTACTTTCGCTTCTTTCTTTCTTTCTTTCTGTTAATTTTTCATCTTTCTCTTCTTTACTTCCTCACATCTCTTTTTACTTTCGCTTCTTTCTTTCTTTCTTTCTGTTAATTTTTCATCCTTCTCTTCTTTACTTCCTCACATGTCTTTTTACTTTCGCTTCTTTCTTTCTTTCTTTCTGTTAATTTTTCATCCTTCTCTTCTTTACTTCCTCACATGTCATTTTACTTTCGCTTCTTTCTTTCTTTCTTTCTGTTAATTTTTCATCTTTCTCTTCTTTACTTCCTCACATGTCTTTTTACTTTCGCTTCTTTCTTTCTTTCTTGCTGTTAATTTTTCATCCTTCTCTTCTTTACTTCCTCACATCTCTTTTTACTTTCGCTTCTTTCTTTCTTTCTTTCTGTTAATTTTTCATCTTTCTCTTCTTTACTTCCTCACATCTCTTTTTACTTTCGCTTCTTTCTTTCTTTCTTTCTGTTAATTTTTCATCTTGCTCTTCTTTACTTCCTCACATCTCTTTTTACCTTCGCTTCTTTCTTTCTTTCTTTCTGTTAATTTTTCATCTTTCTCTTCTTTACTTCCTCACATGTCTTTTTACTTTCGCTTCTTTCTTTCTTTCTTTCTGTTAATTTTTCATCCTTCTCTTCTTTACTTCCTCACATGTCTTTTTACTTTCGCTTCTTTCTTTCTTTCTTTCTGTTAATTTTTCATCTTTCTCTTCTTTACTTCCTCACATGTCTTTTTACTTTCGGTTCTTTCTTTCTTTCTTTCTGTTAATTTTTCATCCTTCTCTTCTTTACTTCCTCACATCTCTTTTTACTTTCGCTTCTTTCTTTCTTTCTTTCTGTTAATTTTTCATCTTTCTCTTCTTTACTTCCTCACATGTCTTTTTACTTTCGCTTCTTTCTTTCTTTCTTTCTGTTAATTTTTCATCCTTCTCTTCTTTACTTCCTCACATGTCTTTTTACTTTCGCTTCTTTCTTTCTTTCTTTCTGTTAATTTTTCATCTTTCTCTTCTTTACTTCCTCACATGTCTTTTTACTTTCGGTTCTTTCTTTCTTTCTTTCTGTTAATTTTTCATCCTTCTCTTCTTTACTTCCTCACATCTCTTTTTACTTTCGCTTCTTTCTTTCTTTCTTTCTGTTAATTTTTCATCTTTCTCTTCTTTACTTCCTCACATGTCTTTTTACTTTCGCTTCTTTCTTTCTTTCTTTCTGTTAATTTTTCATCCTTCTCTTCTTTACTTCCTCACATGTCTTTTTACTTTCGCTTCTTTCTTTCTTTCTTGCTGTTAATTTTTCATCTTTCTCTTCTTTACTTCCTCACATGTCTTTTTACTTTCGCTTCTTTCTTTCTTTCTTGCTGTTAATTTTTCATCTTTCTCTTCTTTACTTCCTCACATGTCTTTTTACTTTCGCTTCTTTCTTTCTTTCTTTCTGTTAATTTTTCATCCTTCTCTTCTTTACTTCCTCACATGTCTTTTTACTTTCGCTTCTTTCTTTCTTTCTTTCTGTTAATTTTTCATCCTTCTCTTCTTTACTTCCTCACATGTCTTTTTACTTTCGCTTCTTTCTTTCTTTCTTTCTGTTAATTTTTCATCCTTCTCTTCTTTACTTCCTCACATGTCTTTTTACTTTCGCTTCTTTCTTTCTTTCTTTCTGTTAATTTTTCATCCTTCTCTTCTTTACTTCCTCACATGTCTTTTTACTTTCGCTTCTTTCTTTCTTTCTTTCTGTTAATTTTTCATCTTTCTCTTCTTTACTTCCTCACATGTCTTTTTACTTTCGCTTCTTTCTTTCTTTCTTTCTGTTAATTTTTCATCTTTCTCTTCTTTACTTCCTCACATCTCTTTTTACTTTCGCTTCTTTCTTTCTTTCTTTCTTTCTGTTAATTTTTCATCTTTCTCTTCTTTACTTCCTCACATCTCTTTTTACTTTCGCTTCTTTCTTTCTTTCTTTCTGTTAATTTTTCATCCTTCTCTTCTTTACTTCCTCACATGTCTTTTTACTTTCGCTTCTTTCTTTCTTTCTTTCTGTTAATTTTTCATCTTTCTCTTCTTTACTTCCTCACATGTCTTTTTACTTTCGCTTCTTTCTTTCTTTCTGGCTGTTAATTTTTCATCCTTCTCTTCTTTACTTCCTCACATGTCTTTTTACTTTCGCTTCTTTCTTTCTTTCTTTCTGTTAATTTTTCATCTTTCTCTTCTTTACTTCCTCACATGTCTTTTTACTTTCGCTTCTTTCTTTCTTTCTTTCTGTTAATTTTTCATCTTTCTCTTCTTTACTTCCTCACATCTCTTTTTACTTTCGCTTCTTTCTTTCTTTCTTTCTGTTAATTTTTCATCTTTCTCTTCTTTACTTCCTCACATGTCTTTTTACTTTCGCTTCTTTCTTTCTTTCTTTCTGTTAATTTTTCATCTTTCTCTTCTTTACTTCCTCACATCTCTTTTTACTTTCGCTTCTTTCTTTCTTTCTTTCTGTTAATTTTTCATCTTTCTCTTCTTTACTTCCTCACATCTCTTTTTACATTCGCTTCTTTCTTTCTTATTTCTGTTAATTTTTCATCTTTCTCTTCTTTACTTCCTCACATCTCTTTTTACTTTCGCTTCTTTCTTTCTTTCTTGCTGTTAATTTTTCATCTTGCTCTTCTTTACTTCCTCACATGTCTTTTTACTTTCGCTTCTTTCTTTCTTTCTTTCTGTTAATTTTTCATCTTTCTCTTCTTTACTTCCTCACATGTCTTTTTACTTTCGCTTCTTTCTTTCTTTCTTTCTGTTAATTTTTCATCTTTCTCTTCTTTACTTCCTCACATGTCTTTTTACTTTCGCTTCTTTCTTTCTTTCTTTCTGTTAATTTTTCATCTTTCTCTTCTTTACTTCCTCACATGTCTTTTTACTTTCGCTTCTTTCTTTCTTTCTTTCTGTTAATTTTTCATCTTTCTCTTCTTTACTTCCTCACATCTCTTTTTACTTTCGCTTCTTTCTTTCTTTCTTTCTGTTAATTTTTCATCTTTCTCTTCTTTACTTCCTCACATCTCTTTTTACTTTCGCTTCTTTCTTTCTTTCTTTCTGTTAATTTTTCATCTTTCTCTTCTTTACTTCCTCACATCTCTTTTTACTTTCGCTTCTTTCTTTCTTTCTTGCTGTTAATTTTTCATCTTGCTCTTCTTTACTTCCTCACATGTCTTTTTACTTTCGCTTCTTTCTTTCTTTCTTTCTGTTAATTTTTCATCTTTCTCTTCTTTACTTCCTCACATGTCTTTTTACTTTCGCTTCTTTCTTTCTTTCTTTCTGTTAATTTTTCATCTTTCTCTTCTTTACTTCCTCACATCTCTTTTTACTTTCGCTTCTTTCTTTCTTTCTTTCTGTTAATTTTTCATCTTTCTCTTCTTTACTTCCTCACATCTCTTTTTACTTTCGCTTCTTTCTTTCTTTCTTTCTGTTAATTTTTCATCTTTCTCTTCTTTACTTCCTCACATGTCTTTTTACTTTCGCTTCTTTCTTTCTTTCTTTCTATTAATTTTTCATCTTTCTCTTCTTTACTTCCTCACATCTCTTTTTACTTTCGCTTCTTTCTTTCTTTCTTTCTGTTAATTTTTCATCCTTCTCTTCTTTACTTCCTCACATGTCTTTTTACTTTCGCTTCTTTCTTTCTTTCTTTCTATTAATTTTTCATCTTTCTCTTCTTTACTTCCTCACATCTCTTTTTACTTTCGCTTCTTTCTTCCTCTCTTTCTTGCTGTTAATTTTTCATCTTTCTCTTCTTTACTTCCTCACATGTCTTTTTACTTTCGCTTCTTTCTTTCTTTCTTTCTATTAATTTTTCATCTTTCTCTTCTTTACTTCCTCACATCTCTTTTTACTTTCGCTTCTTTCTTCCTTTCTTTCTTGCTGTTAATTTTTCATCTTTCTCTTCTTTACTTCCTCACATGTCTTTTTACTTTCGCTTCTTTCTTTCTTTCTTTCTATTAATTTTTCATCTTTCTCTTCTTTACTTCCTCACATCTCTTTTTACTTTCGCTTCTTTCTTTCTTTCTGTTAATTTTTCATCTTTCTCTTCTTTACTACCTCACATGTCTTTTTACTTTCGCTTCTTTCTTTCTTTCTTTCTATTAATTTTTCATCTTTCACTTCTTTACTTCCTCACATCTCTTTTTACTTTCGCTTCTTTCTTCCTTTCTTTCTGTTAATTTTTCATCTTTCTCTTCTTTACTTCCTCACATGTCTTTTTACTTTTGCTTCTTTCTTTCTTTCTTTCTATTAATTTTTGATCTTTCTCTTCTTTACTTCCTCACATCTCTTTTTACTTTCGCTTCTTTCTTTCTTTCTTTCTGTTAATTTTTCATCTTTCTCTTCTTTACTTCCTCACATGTCTTTTTACCTTCGCTTCTTTCTTTCTTTCTTTCTATTAATTTTTCATCTTTCTCTTCTTTACTTCCTCACATCTCTTTTTACTTTCGCTTCTTTCTTCCTTTCTTTCTTGCTGTTAATTTTTCATCTTACGCTTCTTTACTTCCTCACATGTCTTTTTACTTTCGCTTCTTTCTTTCTTTCTTTCTATTAATTTTTCATCTTTCTCTTCTTTACTCCCTCACATCTCTTTTTACTTTCGCTTCTTTCTTCCTTTCTTTCTTGCTGTTAATTTTTCATCTTTCTCTTCTTTACTTCCTCACATGTCTTTTTACTTTCGCTTCTTTCTTTCTTTCTTTCTATTAATTTTTCATCTTTCTCTTCTTTACTTCCGCACATCTCTTTTTACTTTCGCTTCTTTCTTTCTTTCTTTCTGTTAATTTTTCATCTTTCTCTTCTTTATTTCCTCACATCTCTTTTTACTTTCGCTTCTTTCTTCCTTTCTTTCTGTTAATTTTTCATCTTTCTCTTCTTTACTTCCTCACATGTCTTTTTACCTTCGCTTCTTTCTTTCTTTCTTGCTGTTAATTTTTCATCTTTCTCTTCTTTACTTCCTCACATGTCTTTTTACTTTCGCTTCTTTCTTTCTTTCTTTCTGTTAATTTTTCATCCTTCTCTTCTTTACTTCCTCACATGTCTTTTTACTTTCGCTTCTTTCTTTCTTTCTTTCTTGCTGTTAATTTTTCATCTTTCTCTTCTTTACTTCCTCACATCTCTTTTTACTTTCGTTTCTTTCTTTCTTTCTTTCTTGCTGTTAATTTTTCATCTTTCTCTTCTTTACTTCCTCACATGTCATTTTACTTTCGCTTCTTTCTTTCTTTCTTGCTGTTAATTTTTCATCCTTCTCTTCTTTACTTCCTCACATGTCTTTTTACTTTCGCTTCTTTCTTTCTTTCTTTCTGTTAATTTTTCATCTTTCTCTTCTTTACTTCCTCACATGTCTTTTTACTTTCGCTTCTTTCTTCCTTTCTTTCTGTTAATTTTTCATCTTTCTCTTCTTTACTTCCTCACATGTCTTTTTACTTTCGCTTCTTTCTTCCTTTCTTTCTGTTAATTTTTCATCTTTCTCTTCTTTACTTCCTCACATGTCTTTTTACTTTCGCTTCTTTCTTTCTTTCTTTCTATTAATTTTTCATCTTTCACTTCTTTACTTCCTCACATGTCTTTTTACTTTCGCTTCTTTCTTTCTTTCTTTCTGTTAATTTTTCATCTTTCTCTTCTTTACTTCCTCACATGTCTTTTTACTTTCGCTTCTTTCTTTCTTTCTTTCTGTTAATTTTTCATCTTTCTCTTCTTTACTTCCTCACATGTCTTTTTACTTTCGCTTCTTTCTTCCTTTCTTTCTGTTAATTTTTCATCTTTCTCTTCTTTACTTCCTCACATGTCTTTTTACTTTCGCTTCTTTCTTCCTTTCTTTCTGTTAATTTTTCATCTTTCTCTTCTTTACTTCCTCACATGTCTTTTTACTTTCGCTTCTTTCTTTCTTTCTTTCTATTAATTTTTCATCTTTCACTTCTTTACTTCCTCACATCTCTTTTTACTTTCGCTTCTTTCTTCCTTTCTTTCTTGCTGTTAATTTTTCATCTTTCTCTTCTTTACTTCCTCACATGTCTTTTTACTT
Source organism: Acanthosepion esculentum (assembly GCA_964036315.1). Lineage (NCBI taxonomy): Eukaryota > Metazoa > Mollusca > Cephalopoda > Sepiida > Sepiidae > Acanthosepion > Acanthosepion esculentum. The sequence goes on along the minus strand of OZ038494.1, from coordinate 24,533,063 downwards.
TCGCTTCTTTCTTCCTTTCTTTCTGTTAATTTTTCATCTTTCTCTTCTTTACTTCCTCACATGTCTTTTTACTTTCGCTTCTTTCTTCCTTTCTTTCTGTTAATTTTTCATCTTTCTCTTCTTTACTTCCTCACATGTCTTTTTACTTTCGCTTCTTTCTTCCTTTCTTTCTGTTAATTTTTCATCTTTCTCTTCTTTACTTCCTCACATGTCTTTTTACTTTCGCTTCTTTCTTTCTTTCTTTCTATTAATTTTTCATCTTGCACTTCTTTACTTCCTCACATGTCTTTTTACTTTCGCTTCTTTCTTTCTTTCTTTCTGTTAATTTTTCATCTTTCTCTTCTTTACTTCCTCACATGTCTTTTTACTTTCGCTTCTTTCTTTCTTTCTTTCTGTTAATTTTTCATCTTTCTCTTCTTTACTTCCTCACATGTCTTTTTACTTTCGCTTCTTTCTTCCTTTCTTTCTGTTAATTTTTCATCTTTCTCTTCTTTACTTCCTCACATGTCTTTTTACTTTCGCTTCTTTCTTCCTTTCTTTCTGTTAATTTTTCATCTTTCTCTTCTTTACTTCCTCACATGTCTTTTTACTTTCGCTTCTTTCTTTCTTTCTTTCTATTAATTTTTCATCTTTCACTTCTTTACTTCCTCACATCTCTTTTTACTTTCGCTTCTTTCTTCCTTTCTTTCTTGCTGTTAATTTTTCATCTTTCTCTTCTTTACTTCCTCACATGTCTTTTTACTTTCGCTTCTTTCTTTCTTTCTTTCTGTTAATTTTTCATCTTTCTCTTCTTTACTTCCTCACATGTCTTTTTACTTTCGCTTCTTTCTTTCTTTCTTTCTGTTAATTTTTCATCTTTCTCTTCTTTACTTCCTCACATGTCTTTTTACTTTCGCTTCTTTCTTTCTTTCTTTCTATTAATTTTTCATCTTTCACTTCTTTACTTCCTCACATCTCTTTTTACTTTCGCTTCTTTCTTCCTTTCTTTCTTGCTGTTAATTTTTCATCTTTCTCTTCTTTACTTCCTCACATGTCTTTTTACTTTCGCTTCTTTCTTTCTTTCTTTCTGTTAATTTTTCATCTTTCTCTTCTTTACTTCCTCACATGTCTTTTTACTTTCGCTTCTTTCTTTCTTTCTTTCTGTTAATTTTTCATCTTTCTCTTCTTTACTTCCTCACATGTCTTTTTACTTTCGCTTCTTTCTTCCTTTCTTTCTGTTAATTTTTCATCTTTCTCTTCTTTACTTCCTCACATGTCTTTTTACTTTCGCTTCTTTCTTCCTTTCTTTCTGTTAATTTTTCATCTTTCTCTTCTTTACTTCCTCACATGTCTTTTTACTTTCGCTTCTTTCTTTCTTTCTTTCTATTAATTTTTCATCTTTCACTTCTTTACTTCCTCACATCTCTTTTTACATTCGCTTCTTTCTTCCTTTCTTTCTTGCTGTTAATTTTTCATCCTTCTCTTCTTTACTTCCTCACATGTCTTTTTACTTTCGCTTCTTTCTTTCTTTCTTTCTGTTAATTTTTCATCTTTCTCTTCTTTACTTCCTCACATGTCTTTTTACTTTCGCTTCTTTCTTCCTTTCTTTCTATTAATTTTTCATCTTTCACTTCTTTACTTCCTCACATCTCTTTTTACTTTCGCTTCTTTCTTCCTTTCTTTCTTGCTGTTAATTTTTCATCTTTCTCTTCTTTACTTCCTCACATGTCTTTTTACTTTCGCTTCTTTCTTTCTTTCTTTCTGTTAATTTTTCATCTTTCTCTTCTTTACTTCCTCACATGTCTTTTTACTTTCGCTTCTTTCTTTCTTTCTTTCTGTTAATTTTTCATCTTTCTCTTCTTTACTTCCTCACATGTCTTTTTACTTTCGCTTCTTTCTTCCTTTCTTTCTGTTAATTTTTCATCTTTCTCTTCTTTACTTCCTCACATGTCTTTTTACTTTCGCTTCTTTCTTCCTTTCTTTCTGTTAATTTTTCATCTTTCTCTTCTTTACTTCCTCACATGTCTTTTTACTTTCGCTTCTTTCTTTCTTTCTTTCTATTAATTTTTCATCTTTCACTTCTTTACTTCCTCACATCTCTTTTTACATTCGCTTCTTTCTTCCTTTCTTTCTTGCTGTTAATTTTTCATCCTTCTCTTCTTTACTTCCTCACATGTCTTTTTACTTTCGCTTCTTTCTTTCTTTCTTTCTGTTAATTTTTCATCTTTCTCTTCTTTACTTCCTCACATGTCTTTTTACTTTCGCTTCTTTCTTCCTTTCTTTCTATTAATTTTTCATCTTTCACTTCTTTACTTCCTCACATCTCTTTTTACTTTCGCTTCTTTCTTCCTTTCTTTCTTGCTGTTAATTTTTCATCTTTCTCTTCTTTACTTCCTCACATGTCTTTTTACTTTCGCTTCTTTCTTTCTTTCTTTCTGTTAATTTTTCATCTTTCTCTTCTTTACTTCCTCACATGTCTTTTTACTTTCGCTTCTTTCTTTCTTTCTTTCTGTTAATTTTTCATCTTTCTCTTCTTTACTTCCTCACATGTCTTTTTACTTTCGCTTCTTTCTTCCTTTCTTTCTGTTAATTTTTCATCTTTCTCTTCTTTACTTCCTCACATGTCTTTTTACTTTCGCTTCTTTCTTCCTTTCTTTCTGTTAATTTTTCATCTTTCTCTTCTTTACTTCCTCACATGTCTTTTTACTTTCGCTTCTTTCTTTCTTTCTTTCTATTAATTTTTCATCTTTCACTTCTTTACTTCCTCACATCTCTTTTTACTTTCGCTTCTTTCTTCCTTTCTTTCTTGCTGTTAATTTTTCATCCTTCTCTTCTTTACTTCCTCACATGTCTTTTTACTTTCGCTTCTTTCTTTCTTTCTTTCTGTTAATTTTTCATCTTTCTCTTCTTTACTTACTCACATCTCTTTTTACTTTCGCTTCTTTCTTTCTTTCTTGCTGTTAATTTTTCATCTTTCACTTCTTTACTTCCTCACATCTCTTTTTACTTTCGCTTCTTTCTTTCTTTCTTGCTGTTAATTTTTCATCTTTCTCTTCTTTACTTCCTCACATGTCTTTTTACTTTCGCTTCTTTCTTTCTTTCTTTCTATTAATTTTTCATCTTTCACTTCTTTACTTCCTCACATCTCTTTTTACTTTCGCTTCTTTCTTCCTTTCTTTCTTGCTGTTAATTTTTCATCCTTCTCTTCTTTACTTCCTCACATGTCTTTTTACTTTCGCTTCTTTCTTTCTTTCTTGCTGTTAATTTTTCATCTTTCTCTTCTTTACTTCCTCACATGTCTTTTTACTTTCGCTTCTTTCTTTCTTTCTTTCTGTTAATTTTTCATCTTTCTCTTCTTTATTTCCTCACATGTCTTTTTACTTTCGCTTCTTTCTTTCTTTCTTTCTATTAATTTTTCATCTTTCACTTCTTTACTTCCTCACATCTCTTTTTACTTTCGCTTTTTCTTCCTTTCTTTCTTGCTGTTAATTTTTCATCTTTCTCTTCTTTACTTCCTCACATGTCTTTTTACTTTCGCTTCTTTCTTTCTTTCTTTCTGTTAATTTTTCATCTTTCTCTTCTTTACTTCCTCACATGTCTTTTTACTTTCGCTTCTTTCTTCCTTTCTTTCTGTTAATTTTTCATCTTTCTCTTCTTTACTTCCTCACATGTCTTTTTACTTTCGCTTCTTTCTTCCTTTCTTTCTGTTAATTTTTCATCTTTCTCTTCTTTACTTCCTCACATGTCTTTTTACTTTCGCTTCTTTCTTTCTTTCTTTCTATTAATTTTTCATCTTGCACTTCTTTACTTCCTCACATGTCTTTTTACTTTCGCCTCTTTCTTTCTTTCTTTCTGTTAATTTTTCATCTTTCTCTTCTTTACTTCCTCACATGTCTTTTTACTTTCGCTTCTTTCTTTCTTTCTTTCTGTTAATTTTTCATCTTTCTCTTCTTTACTTCCTCACATGTCTTTTTACTTTCGCTTCTTTCTTCCTTTCTTTCTGTTAATTTTTCATCTTTCTCTTCTTTACTTCCTCACATGTCTTTTTACTTTCGCTTCTTTCTTCCTTTCTTTCTGTTAATTTTTCATCTTTCTCTTCTTTACTTCCTCACATGTCTTTTTACTTTCGCTTCTTTCTTTCTTTCTTTCTATTAATTTTTCATCTTTCACTTCTTTACTTCCTCACATCTCTTTTTACTTTCGCTTCTTTCTTCCTTTCTTTCTTGCTGTTAATTTTTCATCTTTCTCTTCTTTACTTCCTCACATGTCTTTTTACTTTCGCTTCTTTCTTTCTTTCTTTCTGTTAATTTTTCATCTTTCTCTTCTTTACTTCCTCACATGTCTTTTTACTTTCGCTTCTTTCTTTCTTTCTTTCTGTTAATTTTTCATCTTTCTCTTCTTTACTTCCTCACATGTCTTTTTACTTTCGCTTCTTTCTTCCTTTCTTTCTGTTAATTTTTCATCTTTCTCTTCTTTACTTCCTCACATGTCTTTTTACTTTCGCTTCTTTCTTTCTTTCTTTCTTTTAATTTTTCATCTTTCACTTCTTTACTTCCTCACATGTCTTTTTACTTTCGCTTCTTTCTTCCTTTCTTTCTGTTAATTTTTCATCTTTCTCTTCTTTACTTCCTCACATGTCTTTTTACTTTCGCTTCTTTCTTCCTTTCTTTCTGTTAATTTTTCATCTTTCTCTTCTTTACTTCCTCACATGTCTTTTTACTTTCGCTTCTTTCTTTCTTTATTTCTATTAATTTTTCATCTTTCACTTCTTTACTTCCTCACATCTCTTTTTACTTTCGCTTCTTTCTTCCTTTCTTTCTTGCTGTTAATTTTTCATCTTTCTCTTCTTTACTTCCTCACATGTCTTTTTACTTTCGCTTCTTTCTTTCTTTCTTTCTGTTAATTTTTCATCTTTCTCTTCTTTACTTCCTCACATGTCTTTTTACTTTCGCTTCTTTCTTCCTTTCTTTCTGTTAATTTTTCATCTTTCTCTTCTTTACTTCCTCACATGTCTTTTTACTTTCGCTTCTTTCTTCCTTTCTTTCTGTTAATTTTTCATCTTTCTCTTCTTTACTTCCTCACATGTCTTTTTACTTTCGCTTCTTTCTTTCTTTCTTTCTATTAATTTTTCATCTTTCACTTCTTTACTTCCTCACATCTCTTTTTACTTTCGCTTCTTTCTTCCTTTCTTTCTTGCTGTTAATTTTTCATCTTTCTCTTCTTTACTTCCTCACATGTCTTTTTACTTTCGCTTCTTTCTTTCTTTCTTTCTTTCTGTTAATTTTTCATCTTGCTCTTCTTTACTTCCTCACATGTCTTTTTACTTTCGCTTCTTTCTTTCTTTCTTTCTGTTAATTTTTCATCTTTCTCTTCTTTACTTCCTCACATGTCTTTTTACTTTCGCTTCTTTCTTTCTTTCTTTCTGTTAATTTTTCATCTTTCTCTTCTTTACTTCCTCACATGTCTTTTTACTTTCGCTTCTTTCTTTCTTTCTTTCTATTAATTTTTCATCTTGCACTTCTTTACTTCCTCACATCTCTTTTTACTTTCGCTTCTTTCTTTCTTTCTTTCTGTTAATTTTTCATCTTGCTCTTCTTTACTTCCTCACATCTCTTTTTACTTTCGCTTCTTTCTTTCTTTCTTTCTGTTAATTTTTCATCTTTCTCTTCTTTACTTCCTCACATCTCTTTTTACTTTCGCTTCTTTCTTTCTTTCTTTCTATTAATTTTTCATCTTTCACTTCTTTACTTCCTCACATCTCTTTTTACTTTCGCTTCTTTCTTCCTTTCTTTCTGTTAATTTTTCATCTTGCTCTTCTTTACTTCCTCACATCTCTTTTTACTTTCGCTTCTTTCTTTCTTTCTTTCTTTCTGTTAATTTTTCATCTTTCTCTTCTTTACTTCCTCACATCTCTTTTTACTTTCGCTTCTTTCTTTCTTTCTTTCTGTTAATTTTTCATCATTGTCTTCTTTACTTCCTCACAGGTCTTTTTACTTTCGCTTCTTTCTTTCTTTCTTTCTATTAATTTTTCATCTTTCTCTTCTTTACTTCCTCACATGTCTTTTTACTTTCGCTTCTTTCTTTCTTTCTTTCTGTTAATTTTTCATCTTTCTCTTCTTTACTTCCTCACATCTCTTTTTACTTTCGCTTCTTTCTTTCTTTCTTGCTGTTAATTTTTCATCTTTCACTTCTTTACTTCCTCACATCTCTTTTTACTTTCGCTTCTTTCTTTCTTTCTTGCTGTTAATTTTTCATCTTTCTCTTCTTTACTTCCTCACATGTCTTTTTACTTTCGCTTCTTTCTTTCTTTCTTTCTATTAATTTTTCATCTTTCACTTCTTTACTTCCTCACATCTCTTTTTACTTTCGCTTCTTTCTTCCTTTCTTTCTTGCTGTTAATTTTTCATCCTTCTCTTCTTTACTTCCTCACATGTCTTTTTACTTTCGCTTCTTTCTTTCTTTCTTGCTGTTAATTTTTCATCTTTCTCTTCTTTACTTCCTCACATGTCTTTTTACTTTCGCTTCTTTCTTTCTTTCTTTCTGTTAATTTTTCATCTTTCTCTTCTTTACTTCCTCACATGTCTTTTTACTTTCGCTTCTTTCTTTCTTTCTTTCTATTAATTTTTCATCTTTCACTTCTTTACTTCCTCACATCTCTTTTTACTTTCGCTTCTTTCTTCCTTTCTTTCTTGCTGTTAATTTTTCATCTTTCTCTTCTTTACTTCCTCACATGTCTTTTTACTTTCGCTTCTTTCTTTCTTTCTTTCTGTTAATTTTTCATCTTTCTCTTCTTTACTTCCTCACATGTCTTTTTACTTTCGCTTCTTTCTTCCTTTCTTTCTGTTAATTTTTCATCTTTCTCTTCTTTACTTCCTCACATGTCTTTTTACTTTCGCTTCTTTCTTCCTTTCTTTCTGTTAATTTTTCATCTTTCTCTTCTTTACTTCCTCACATGTCTTTTTACTTTCGCTTCTTTCTTTCTTTCTTTCTATTAATTTTTCATCTTTCACTTCTTTACTTCTTCACATCTCTTTTTACTTTCGCTTCTTTCTTCCTTTCTTTCTTGCTGTTAATTTTTCATCTTTCTCTTCTTTACTTCCTCACATGTCTTTTTACTTTCGCTTCTTTCTTTCTTTCTTTCTGTTAATTTTTCATCTTTCTCTTCTTTACTTCCTCACATGTCTTTTTACTTTCGCTTCTTTCTTCCTTTCTTTCTGTTAATTTTTCATCTTTCTCTTCTTTACTTCCTCACATGTCTTTTTACTTTCGCTTCTTTCTTTCTTTCTTTCTATTAATTTTTCATCTTTCACTTCTTTACTTCCTCACATGTCTTTTTACTTTCGCTTCTTTCTTCCTTTCTTTCTGTTAATTTTTCATCTTTCTCTTCTTTACTTCCTCACATGTCTTTTTACTTTCGCTTCTTTCTTCCTTTCTTTCTGTTAATTTTTCATCTTTCTCTTCTTTACTTCCTCACATGTCTTTTTACTTTCGCTTCTTTCTTTCTTTATTTCTATTAATTTTTCATCTTTCACTTCTTTACTTCCTCACATCTCTTTTTACTTTCGCTTCTTTCTTCCTTTCTTTCTTGCTGTTAATTTTTCATCTTTCTCTTCTTTACTTCCTCACATGTCTTTTTACTTTCGCTTCTTTCTTTCTTTCTTTCTGTTAATTTTTCATCTTTCTCTTCTTTACTTCCTCACATGTCTTTTTACTTTCGCTTCTTTCTTCCTTTCTTTCTGTTAATTTTTCATCTTTCTCTTCTTTACTTCCTCACATGTCTTTTTACTTTCGCTTCTTTCTTCCTTTCTTTCTGTTAATTTTTCATCTTTCTCTTCTTTACTTCCTCACATGTCTTTTTACTTTCGCTTCTTTCTTTCTTTCTTTCTATTAATTTTTCATCTTTCACTTCTTTACTTCCTCACATCTCTTTTTACTTTCGCTTCTTTCTTTCTTTCTTTCTGTTAATTTTTCATCTTGCTCTTCAATACTTCCTCACATCTCTTTTTACTTTCGCTTCTTTCTTTCTTTCTTTCTGTTAATTTTTCATCTTGCTCTTCTTTACTTCCTCACATCTCTTTTTACTTTCGCTTCTTTCTTTCTTTCTTTCTGTTAATTTTTCATCTTTCTCTTCTTTACTTCCTCACATCTCTTTTTACTTTCGCTTCTTTCTTTCTTTCTTTCTATTAATTTTTCATCTTTCACTTCTTTACTTCCTCACATCTCTTTTTACTTTCGCTTCTTTCTTCCTTTCTTTCTGTTAATTTTTCATCTTGCTCTTCTTTACTTCCTCACATCTCTTTTTACTTTCGCTTCTTTCTTTCTTTCTGTTAATTTTTCATCTTTCTCTTCTTTACTTCCTCACATCTCTTTTTACTTTCGCTTCTTTCTTTCTTTCTTTCTGTTAATTTTTCATCATTGTCTTCTTTACTTCCTCACATGTCTTTTTACTTTCGCTTCTTTCTTTCTTTCTTTCTATTAATTTTTCATCTTTCTCTTCTTTACTTCCTCACATCTCTTTTTACTTTCGCTTCTTTCTTTCTTTCTTTCTTTCTGTTAATTTTTCATCTTTCTCTTCTTTACTTCCTCACATCTCTTTTTACTTTCGCTTCTTTCTTTCTTTCTTTCTGTTAATTTTTCATCCTTCTCTTCTTTACTTCCTCACATGTCTTTTTACTTTCGCTTCTTTCTTTCTTTCTTTCTATTAATTTTTCATCTTTATCTTCTTTACTTCCTCACATCTCTTTTTACTTTCGCTTCTTTCTTTCTTTCTTTCTTTCTGTTAATTTTTCATCTTTCTCTTCTTTACTTCCTCACATCTCTTTTTACTTTCGCTTCTTTCTTCCTTTCTTTCTTGCTGTTAATTTTTCATCTTTCTCTTCTTTACTTCCTCACATCTCTTTTTACTTTCGCTTCTTTCTTCCTTTCTTTCTTGCTGTTAATTTTTCATCTTGCTCTTCTTTACTTCCTCACATCTCTTTTTACTTTCGCTTCTTTCTTTCTTTCTTTCTTTCTATTAATTTTTCATCTTTCTCTTCTTTACTTCCTCACATCTCTTTTTACTTTCGCTTCTTTCTTTCTTTCTTTCTGTTAATTTTTCATCATTGTCTTCTTTACTTCCTCACATGTCTTTTTACTTTCGCTTCTTTCTTTCTTTCTTTCTATTAATTTTTCATCTTTCTCTTCTTTACTTCCTCACATCTCTTTTTACTTTCGCTTCTTTCTTTCTTCCTTTCTTTCTGTTAATTTTTCATCTTGCTCTTCAATACTTCCTCACATCTCTTTTTACTTTCGCTTCTTTCTTTCTTTCTTTCTGTTAATTTTTCATCTTGCTCTTCTTTACTTCCTCACATCTCTTTTTACTTTCGCTTCTTTCTTTCTTTCTTGCTGTTAATTTTTCATCTTTCTCTTCTTTACTCCCTCACATCTCTTTTTACTTTCGCTTCTTTCTTCCTTTCTTTCTTGCTGTTAATTTTTCATCTTTCTCTTCTTTACTTCCTCACATGTCTTTTTACTTTCGCTTCTTTCTTTCTTTCTTTCTATTAATTTTTCATCTTTCTCTTCTTTACTTCCGCACATCTCTTTTTACTTTCGCTTCTTTCTTTCTTTCTTTCTGTTAATTTTTCATCTTTCTCTTCTTTATTTCCTCACATATCTTTTTACTTTCGCTTCTTTCTTTCTTTCTTTCTATTAATTTTTCATCTTGCACTTCTTTACTTCCTCACATCTCTTTTTACTTTCGCTTCTTTCTTTCTTTCTTTCTTTCTGTTAATTTTTCATCTTGCTCTTCTTTACTTCCTCACATCTCTTTTTACTTTCGCTTCTTTCTTTCTTTCTTTCTGTTAATTTTTCATCTTTCTCTTCTTTACTTCCTCACATGTCTTTTTACTTTCGCTTCTTTCTTTCTTTCTTTCTGTTAATTTTTCATCTTTCTCTTCTTTACTTCCTCACATGTCTTTTTACTTTCGCTTCTTTCTTCCTTTCTTTCTGTTAATTTTTCATCTTTCTCTTCTTTACTTCCTCACATGTCTTTTTACTTTCGCTTCTTTCTTCCTTTCTTTCTGTTAATTTTTCATCTTTCTCTTCTTTACTTCCTCACATGTCTTTTTACTTTCGCTTCTTTCTTTCTTTCTTTCTATTAATTTTTCATCTTTCTCTTCTTTACTTCCTCACATCTCTTTTTACTTTCGCTTCTTTCTTCCTTTCTTTCTGTTAATTTTTCATCTTTCTCTTCTTTACTTCCTCACATGTCTTTTTACTTTCGCTTCTTTCTTTCTTTCTTTCTATTAATTTTTCATCTTTCACTTCTTTACTTCCTCACATCTCTTTTTACTTTCGCTTCTTTCTTCCTTTCTTTCTTGCTGTTAATTTTTCATCTTTCTCTTCTTTACTTCCTCACATGTCTTTTTACTTTCGCTTCTTTCTTTCTTTCTTTCTGTTAATTTTTCATCTTTCTCTTCTTTACTTCCTCACATGTCTTTTTACTTTCGCTTCTTTCTTTCTTTCTTTCTATTAATTTTTCATCTTTCACTTCTTTACTTCCTCACATCTCTTTTTACTTTCGCTTCTTTCTTCCTTTCTTTCTTGCTGTTAATTTTTCATCTTTCTCTTCTTTACTTCCTCACATGTCTTTTTACTTTCGCTTCTTTCTTTCTTTCTGTTAATTTTTCATCTTTCTCTTCTTTACTTCCTCACATGTCTTTTTACTTTCGCTTCTTTCTTCCTTTCTTTCTGTTAATTTTTCATCTTTCTCTTCTTTACTTCCTCACATGTCTTTTTACTTTCGCTTCTTTCTTCCTTTCTTTCTGTTAATTTTTCATCTTTCTCTTCTTTACTTCCTCACATGTCTTTTTACTTTCGCTTCTTTCTTTCTTTCTTTCTATTAATTTTTCATCTTGCACTTCTTTACTTCCTCACATGTCTTTTTACTTTCGCTTCTTTCTTTCTTTCTTTCTGTTAATTTTTCATCTTTCTCTTCTTTACTTCCTCACATGTCTTTTTACTTTCGCTTCTTTCTTTCTTTCTTTCTGTTAATTTTTCATCTTTCTCTTCTTTACTTCCTCACATGTCTTTTTACTTTCGCTTCTTTCTTCCTTTCTTTCTGTTAATTTTTCATCTTTCTCTTCTTTACTTCCTCACATGTCTTTTTACTTTCGCTTCTTTCTTCCTTTCTTTCTGTTAATTTTTCATCTTTCTCTTCTTTACTTCCTCACATGTCTTTTTACTTTCGCTTCTTTCTTTCTTTCTTTCTATTAATTTTTCATCTTTCACTTCTTTACTTCCTCACATCTCTTTTTACTTTCGCTTCTTTCTTCCTTTCTTTCTTGCTGTTAATTTTTCATCTTTCTCTTCTTTACTTCCTCACATGTCTTTTTACTTTCGCTTCTTTCTTTCTTTCTTTCTGTTAATTTTTCATCTTTCTCTTCTTTACTTCCTCACATGTCTTTTTACTTTCGCTTCTTTCTTCCTTTCTTTCTGTTAATTTTTCATCTTTCACTTCTTTACTTCCTCACATGTCTTTTTACTTTCGCTTCTTTCTTCCTTTCTTTCTGTTAATTTTTCATCTTTCTCTTCTTTACTTCTTCACATGTCTTTTTACTTTCGCTTCTTTCTTCCTTTCTTTCTGTTAATTTTTCATCTTTCTCTTCTTTACTTCCTCACATGTCTTTTTACTTTCGCTTCTTTCTTTCTTTATTTCTATTAATTTTTCATCTTTCACTTCTTTACTTCCTCACATCTCTTTTTACTTTCGCTTCTTTCTTCCTTTCTTTCTTGCTGTTAATTTTTCATCTTTCTCTTCTTTACTTCCTCACATGTCTTTTTACTTTCGCTTCTTTCTTTCTTTCTTTCTGTTAATTTTTCATCTTTCTCTTCTTTACTTCCTCACATGTCTTTTTACTTTCGCTTCTTTCTTCCTTTCTTTCTGTTAATTTTTCATCTTTCTCTTCTTTACTTCCTCACATGTCTTTTTACTTTCGCTTCTTTCTTCCTTTCTTTCTGTTAATTTTTCATCTTTCTCTTCTTTACTTCCTCACATGTCTTTTTACTTTCGCTTCTTTCTTTCTTTCTTTCTATTAATTTTTCATCTTTCACTTCTTTACTTCCTCACATCTCTTTTTACTTTCGCTTCTTTCTTCCTTTCTTTCTTGCTGTTAATTTTTCATCTTTCTCTTCTTTACTTCCTCACATGTCTTTTTACTTTCGCTTCTTTCTTTCTTTCTTTCTTTCTGTTAATTTTTCATCTTGCTCTTCTTTACTTCCTCACATGTCTTTTTACTTTCGCTTCTTTCTTTCTTTCTTTCTGTTAATTTTTCATCTTTCTCTTCTTTACTTCCTCACATGTCTTTTTACTTTCGCTTCTTTCTTTCTTTCTTTCTGTTAATTTTTCATCTTTCTCTTCTTTACTTCCTCACATGTCTTTTTACTTTCGCTTCTTTCTTTCTTTCTTTCTATTAATTTTTCATCTTGCACTTCTTTACTTCCTCACATCTCTTTTTACTTTCGCTTCTTTCTTTCTTTCTTTCTGTTAATTTTTCATCTTGCTCTTCTTTACTTCCTCACATCTCTTTTTACTTTCGCTTCTTTCTTTCTTTCTTTCTGTTAATTTTTCATCTTTCTCTTCTTTACTTCCTCACATCTCTTTTTACTTTCGCTTCTTTCTTTCTTTCTTTCTATTAATTTTTCATCTTTCACTTCTTTACTTCCTCACATCTCTTTTTACTTTCGCTTCTTTCTTCCTTTCTTTCTGTTAATTTTTCATCTTGCTCTTCTTTACTTCCTCACATCTCTTTTTACTTTCGCTTCTTTCTTTCTTTCTTTCTTTCTGTTAATTTTTCATCTTTCTCTTCTTTACTTCCTCACATCTCTTTTTACTTTCGCTTCTTTCTTTCTTTCTTTCTGTTAATTTTTCATCTTTCTCTTCTTTACTTCCTCACATCTCTTTTTACTTTCGCTTCTTTCTTTCTTTCTTTCTATTAATTTTTCATCTTTCACTTCTTTACTTCCTCACATCTCTTTTTACTTTCGCTTCTTTCTTCCTTTCTTTCTGTTAATTTTTCATCTTGCTCTTCTTTACTTCCTCACATCTCTTTTTACTTTCGCTTCTTTCTTTCTTTCTTTCTTTCTGTTAATTTTTCATCTTTCTCTTCTTTACTTCCTCACATCTCTTTTTACTTTCGCTTCTTTCTTTCTTTCTTTCTGTTAATTTTTCATCATTGTCTTCTTTACTTCCTCACATGTCTTTTTACTTTCGCTTCTTTCTTTCTTTCTTTCTATTAATTTTTCATCTTTCTCTTCTTTACTTCCTCACATCTCTTTTTACTTTCGCTTCTTTCTTTCTTCCTTTCTTTCTGTTAATTTTTCATCTTGCTCTTCAATACTTCCTCACATCTCTTTTTACTTTCGCTTCTTTCTTTCTTTCTTTCTGTTAATTTTTCATCTTGCTCTTCTTTACTTCCTCACATCTCTTTTTACTTTCGCTTCTTTCTTTCTTTCTTGCTGTTAATTTTTCATCTTTCTCTTCTTTACTTCCTCACATCTCTTTTTACTTTCGCTTCTTTCTTCCTTTCTTTCTTGCTGTTAATTTTTCATCTTTCTCCTCTTTACTTCCTCACATGTCTTTTTACTTTCGCTTCTTTCTTTCTTTCTTTCTATTAATTTTTCATCTTTCTCTTCTTTACTCCCTCACATCTCTTTTTACTTTCGCTTCTTTCTTCCTTTCTTTCTTGCTGTTAATTTTTCATCTTTCTCTTCTTTACTTCCTCACATGTCTTTTTACTTTCGCTTCTTTCTTTCTTTCTTTCTATTAATTTTTCATCTTTCTCTTCTTTACTTCCGCACATCTCTTTTTACTTTCGCTTCTTTCTTTCTTTCTTTCTGTTAATTTTTCATCTTTCTCTTCTTTATTTCCTCACATATCTTTTTACTTTCGCTTCTTTCTTTCTTTCTTTCTATTAATTTTTCATCTTGCACTTCTTTACTTCCTCACATCTCTTTTTACTTTCGCTTCTTTCTTTCTTTCTTTCTTTCTGTTAATTTTTCATCTTGCTCTTCTTTACTTCCTCACATCTCTTTTTACTTTCGCTTCTTTCTTTCTTTCTTTCTGTTAATTTTTCATCTTTCTCTTCTTTACTTCCTCACATGTCTTTTTACTTTCGCTTCTTTCTTTCTTTCTTTCTGTTAATTTTTCATCTTTCTTTTCTTTACTTCCTCACATCTCTTTTTACTTTCGCTTCTTTCTTTCTTTCTTTCTGTTAATTTTTCATCTTTCTCTTCTTTACTTCCTCACATCTCTTTTTACTTTCGCTTCTTTCTTTCTTTCTTTCTGTTAATTTTTCATCCTTCTCTTCTTTACTTCCTCACATGTCTTTTTACTTTCGCTTCTTTCTTTCTTTCTTTCTATTAATTTTTCATCTTTCTCTTCTTTACTTCCTCACATCTCTTTTTACTTTCGCTTCTTTCTTCCTCTCTTTCTTGCTGTTAATTTTTCATCTTTCTCTTCTTTACTTCCTCACATGTCTTTTTACTTTCGCTTCTTTCTTTCTTTCTTTCTATTAATTTTTCATCTTTCTCTCCTTTACTTCCTCACATCTCTTTTTACTTTCGCTTCTTTCTTCCTTTCTTTCTTGCTGTTAATTTTTCATCTTTCTCTTCTTTACTTCCTCACATGTCTTTTTACTTTCGCTTCTTTCTTTCTTTCTTTCTGTTAATTTTTCATCTTTCTCTTCTTTACTTCCTCACATGTCTTTTTACTTTCGCTTCTTTCTTTCTTTCTTTCTATTAATTTTTCATCTTGCACTTCTTTACTTCCTCACATCTCTTTTTACTTTCGCTTCTTTCTTTCTTTCTTTCTGTTAATTTTTCATCTTGCTCTTCTTTACTTCCTCACATCTCTTTTTACTTTCGCTTCTTTCTTTCTTTCTTTCTGTTAATTTTTCATCTTTCTCTTCTTTACTTCCTCACATCTCTTTTTACTTTCGCTTCTTTCTTTCTTTCTTTCTATTAATTTTTCATCTTGCACTTCTTTACTTCCTCACATCTCTTTTTACTTTCGCTTCTTTCTTTCTTTCTTTCTGTTAATTTTTCATCTTTCTCTTCTTTACTTCCTCACATGTCTTTTTACTTTCGCTTCTTTCTTTCTTTCTTTCTATTAATTTTTCATCTTTCTCTTCTTTACTTCCTCACATCTCTTTTTACTTTCGCTTCTTTCTTTCTTTCTTTCTATTAATTTTTCATCTTTCTCTTCTTTACTTCCTCACATCTCTTTTTACTTTCGCTTCTTTCTTCCTTTCTTTCTTGCTGTTAATTTTTCATCTTGCTCTTCTTTACTTCCTCACATGTCTTTTTACTTTCGCTTCTTTCTTTCTTTCTTTCTGTTAATTTTTCATCTTTCTCTTCTTTACTTCCTCACATGTCTTTTTACTTTCGCTTCTTTCTTCCTTTCTTTCTTGCTGTTAATTTTTCATCTTTCTCTTCTTTACTTCCTCACATGTCTTTTTACTTTCGCTTCTTTCTTTCTTTCTTTCTGTTAATTTTTCATCTTTCTCTTCTTTACTTCCTCACATGTCTTTTTACTTTCGCTTCTTTCTTCCTTTCTTTCTTGCTGTTAATTTTTCATCTTTCTCTTCTTTACTTCCTCACATGTCTTTTTACTTTCGCTTCTTTCTTTCTTTCTTTCTATTAATTTTTCATCCTTCTCTTCTTTACTTCCTCACATGTCTTTTTACTTTCGCTTCTTTCTTTCTTTCTTTCTATTAATTTTTCATCTTTCTCTTCTTTACTTCCTCACATCTCTTTTTACTTTCGCTTCTTTGTTCCTTTCTTTCTTGCTGTTAATTTTTCATCTTGCTCTTCTTTACTTCCTCACATGTCTTTTTACTTTCGCTTCTTTCTTTCTTTCTTTCTGTTAATTTTTCATCCTTCTCTTCTTTACTTCCTCACATGTCTTTTTACTTTCGCTTCTTTCTTCCTTTCTTTCTTGCTGTTAATTTTTCATCTTTCTCTTCTTTACTTCCTCACATGTCTTTTTAGTTTCGCTTCTTTCTTTCTTTCTTTCTGTTAATTTTTCATCTTTCTCTTCTTTACTTCCTCACATGTCATTTTACTTTCGCTTCTTTCTTTCTTTCTTTCTTGCTGTTAATTTTTCATCCTTCTCTTCTTTACTTCCTCACATGTCTTTTTACTTTCGCTTCTTTCTTTCTTTCTTTCTTGCTGTTAATTTTTCATCCTTCTCTTCTTTACTTCCTCACATGTCTTTTTACTTTCGCTTCTTTCTTCCTTTCTTTCTTGCTGTTAATTTTTCATCCTTCTCTTCTTTACTTCCTCACATCTCTTTTTACTTTCGCTTCTTTCTTCCTTTCTTTCTTGCTGTTAATTTTTCATCCTTCTCTTCTTTACTTCCTCACATGTCATTTTACTTTCGCTTCTTTCTTTCTTTCTTTCTTGCTGTTAATTTTTCATCCTTCTCTTCTTTACTTCCTCACATGTCTTTTTACTTTCGCTTCTTTCTTCCTTTCTTTCTTGCTGTTAATTTTTCATCTTTCTCTTCTTTACTTCCTCACATGTCTTTTTACTTTCGCTTCTTTCTTTCTTTCTTTCTTGCTGTTAATTTTTCATCCTTCTCTTCTTTACTTCCTCACATGTCATTTTACTTTCGCTTCTTTCTTTCTTTCTTTCTTGCTGTTAATTTTTCATCCTTCTCTTCTTTACTTCCTCACATGTCTTTTTACTTTCGCTTCTTTCTTCCTTTCTTTCTTGCTGTTAATTTTTCATCCTTCTCTTCTTTACTTCCTCACATGTCATTTTACTTTCGCTTCTTTCTTTCTTTCTTTCTGTTAATTTTTCATCTTTCTCTTCTTTACTTCCTCACATGTCTTTTTACTTTCGCTTCTTTCTTTCTTTCTTTCTTTCTGTTAATTTTTCATCCTTCTCTTCTTTACTTCCTCACATGTCTTTTTACTTTCGCTTCTTTCTTTCTTTCTTTCTGTTAATTTTTCATCTTTCTCTTCTTTACTTCCTCACATGTCTTTTTACTTTCGCTTCTTTCTTCCTTTCTTTCTTGCTGTTAATTTTTCATCCTTCTCTTCTTTACTTCCTCACATGTCATTTTACTTTCGCTTCTTTCTTTCTTTCTTTCTGTTAATTTTTCATCTTTCTCTTCTTTACTTCCTCACATGTCATTTTACTTTCGCTTCTTTCTTTCTTTCTTTCTGTTAATTTTTCATCTTTCTCTTCTTTACTTCCTCACATGTCTTTTTACTTTCGCTTCTTTCTTTCTTTCTTTCTTGCTGTTAATTTTTCATCCTTCTCTTCTTTACTTCCTCACATGTCTTTTTACTTTCGCTTCTTTCTTTCTTTCTTTCTGTTAATTTTTCATCTTTCTCTTCTTTACTTCCTCACATGTCATTTTACTTTCGCTTCTTTCTTTCTTTCTTTCTGTTAATTTTTCATCTTTCTCTTCTTTACTTCCTCACATGTCATTTTACTTTCGCTTCTTTCTTTCTTTCTTTCTGTTAATTTTTCATCTTGCTCTTCTTTACTTCCTCACATGTCATTTTACTTTCGCTTCTTTCTTTCTTTCTTGCTGTTAATTTTTCATCCTTCTCTTCTTTACTTCCTCACATGTCTTTTTACTTTCGCTTCTTTCTTTCTTTCTTTCTTGCTGTTAATTTTTCATCCTTCTCTTCTTTACTTCCTCACATGTCATTTTACTTTCGCTTCTTTCTTTCTTTCTTTCTTGCTGTTAATTTTTCATCCTTCTCTTCTTTACTTCCTCACATGTCTTTTTACTTTCGCTTCTTTCTTCCTTTCTTTCTTGCTGTTAATTTTTCATCCTTCTCTTCTTTACTTCCTCACATGTCTTTTTACTTTCGCTTCTTTCTTCCTTTCTTTCTTGCTGTTAATTTTTCATCTTTCTCTTCTTTACTTCCTCACATGTCTTTTTACTTTTGCTTCTTTCTTCCTTTCTTTCTTGCTGTTAATTTTTCATCCTTCTCTTCTTTACTTCCTCACATGTCTTTTTACTTTCGCTTCTTTCTTCCTTTCTTTCTTGCTGTTAATTTTTCATCTTTCTCTTCTTTACTTCCTCACATGTCTTTTTACTTTCGCTTCTTTCTTCCTTTCTTTCTTGCTGTTAATTTTTCATCCTTCTCTTCTTTACTTCCTCACATGTCATTTTACTTTCGCTTGTTTCTTTCTTTCTTTCTGTTAATTTTTCATCTTTCTCTTCTTTACTTCCTCACATGTCATTTTACTTTCGCTTCTTTCTTTCTTTCTTTCTTGCTGTTAATTTTTCATCCTTCTCTTCTTTACTTCCTCACATGTCTTTTTACTTTCGCTTCTTTCTTTCTTTCTTTCTTGCTGTTAATTTTTCATCCTTCTCTTCTTTACTTCCTCACATGTCATTTTACTTTCGCTTCTTTCTTTCTTTCTTTCTTGCTGTTAATTTTTCATCCTTCTCTTCTTTACTTCCTCACATGTCTTTTTACTTTCGCTTCTTTCTTCCTTTCTTTCTTGCTGTTAATTTTTCATCCTTCTCTTCTTTACTTCCTCACATGTCTTTTTACTTTCGCTTCTTTCTTTCTTTCTTTCTGTTAATTTTTCATCCTTCTCTTCTTTACTTCCTCACATGTCATTTTACTTTCGCTTCTTTCTTTCTTTCTTTCTGTTAATTTTTCATCCTTCTCTTCTTTACTTCCTCACATCTCTTTTTACTTTCGCTTCTTTCTTTCTTTCTTTCTGTTAATTTTTCATCCTTCTCTTCTTTACTTCCTCACATCTCTTTTTACTTTCGCTTCTTTCTTCCTTTCTTTCTTGCTGTTAATTTTTCATCCTTCTCTTCTTTACTTCCTCACATGTCATTTTACTTTCGCTTCTTTCTTCCTTTCTTTCTTGCTGTTAATTTTTCATCCTTCTCTTCTTTACTTCCTCACATCTCTTTTTACTTTCGCTTCTTTCTTCCTTTCTTTCTTGCTGTTAATTTTTCATCCTTCTCTTCTTTACTTCCTCACATGTCATTTTACTTTCGCTTCTTTCTTCCTTTCTTTCTTGCTGTTAATTTTTCATCCTTCTCTTCTTTACTTCCTCACATGTCTTTTTACTTTCGCTTCTTTCTTCCTTTCTTTCTTGCTGTTAATTTTTCATCCTTCTCTTCTTTACTTCCTCACATGTCATTTTACTTTCGCTTCTTTCTTTCTTTCTTTCTGTTAATTTTTCATCTTTCTCTTCTTTACTTCCTCACATGTCATTTTACTTTCGCTTCTTTCTTTCTTTCTTGCTGTTAATTTTTCATCCTTCTCTTCTTTACTTCCTCACATCTCTTTTTACTTTCGCTTCTTTCTTTCTTTCTTGCTGTTAATTTTTCATCCTTCTCTTCTTTACTTCCTCACATGTCATTTTACTTTCGCTTCTTTCTTTCTTTCTTTCTGTTAATTTTTCATCCTTCTCTTCTTTACTTCCTCACATCTCTTTTTACTTTCGCTTCTTTCTTTCTTTCTTGCTGTTAATTTTTCATCCTTCTCTTCTTTACTTCCTCACATGTCATTTTACTTTCGCTTCTTTCTTCCTTTCTTTCTTGCTGTTAATTTTTCATCCTTCTCTTCTTTACTTCCTCACATGTCTTTTTACTTTCGCTTCTTTCTTCCTTTCTTTCTTGCTGTTAATTTTTCATCCTTCTCTTCTTTACTTCCTCACATGTCATTTTACTTTCGCTTCTTTCTTTCTTTCTTTCTTGCTGTTAATTTTTCATCCTTCTCTTCTTTACTTCCTCACATGTCTTTTTACTTTCGCTTCTTTCTTCCTTTCTTGCTGTTAATTTTTCATCCTTCTCTTCTTTACTTCCTCACATGTCATTTTACTTTCGCTTCTTTCTTTCTTTCTTTCTGTTAATTTTTCATCCTTCTCTTCTTTACTTCCTCACATCTCTTTTTACTTTCGCTTCTTTCTTTCTTTCTTGCTGTTAATTTTTCATCCTTCTCTTCTTTACTTCCTCACATGTCATTTTACTTTCGCTTCTTTCTTTCTTTCTTTCTTGCTGTTAATTTTTCATCCTTCTCTTCTTTACTTCCTCACATGTCTTTTTACTTTCGCTTCTTTCTTCCTTTCTTTCTTGCTGTTAATTTTTCATCCTTCTCTTTTTTACTTCCTCACATGTCATTTTACTTTCGCTTCTTTCTTTCTTTCTTTCTTGCTGTTAATTTTTCATCCTTCTCTTCTTTACTTCCTCACATGTCTTTTTACTTTCGCTTCTTTCTTCCTTTCTTTCTTGCTGTTAATTTTTCATCCTTCTCTTCTTTACTTCCTCACATGTCATTTTACTTTCGCTTCTTTCTTTCTTTCTTTCTTGCTGTTAATTTTTCATCTTTCTCTTCTTTACTTCCTCACATGTCTTTTTACTTTCGCTTCTTTCTTCCTTTCTTTCTTGCTGTTAATTTTTCATCCTTCTCTTCTTTACTTCCTCACATGTCATTTTACTTTCGCTTCTTTCTTTCTTTCTTTCTTGCTGTTAATTTTTCATCTTTCTCTTCTTTACTTCCTCACATCTCTTTTTACTTTCGCTTCTTTCTTCCTTTCTTTCTTGCTGTTAATTTTTCATCCTTCTCTTCTTTACTTCCTCACATGTCATTTTACTTTCGCTTCTTTCTTTCTTTCTTTCTGTTAATTTTTCATCTTTCTCTTCTTTACTTCCTCACATGTCATTTTACTTTCGCTTCTTTCTTTCTTTCTTTCTGTTAATTTTTCATCTTTCTCTTCTTTACTTCCTCACATGTCTTTTTACTTTCGCTTCTTTCTTTCTTTCTTTCTATTAATTTTTCATCTTGCACTTCTTTACTTCCTCACATCTCTTTTTACTTTCGCTTCTTTCTTTCTTTCTTTCTGTTAATTTTTCATCTTGCTCTTCTTTACTTCCTCACATCTCTTTTTACTTTCGCTTCTTTCTTTCTTTCTTTCTGTTAATTTTTCATCTTTCTCTTCTTTACTTCCTCACATCTCTTTTTACTTTCGCTTCTTTCTTTCTTTCTGTTAATTTTTCATCTTTCTCTTCTTTACTTCCTCACATCTCTTTTTACTTTCGCTTCTTTCTTTCTTTCTTTCTGTTAATTTTTCATCATTGTCTTCTTTACTTCCTCACATGTCTTTTTACTTTCGCTTCTTTCTTTCTTTCTTTCTGTTAATTTTTCATCTTTCTCTTCTTTACTTCCTCACATCTCTTTTTACTTTCGCTTCTTTCTTTCTTTCTTTCTTTCTGTTAATTTTTCATCTTTCTCTTCTTTACTTCCTCACATCTGTTTTTACTTTCCCTTCTTTCTTTCTTTCTTTCTGTTAATTTTTCATCTTTCTCTTCTTTACTTCCTCACATGTCTTTTTACTTTCGCTTCTTTCTTTCTTTCTTTCTATTAATTTTTCATCTTTCTCTTCTTTACTTCCTCACACCTCTTTTTACTTTCGCTTCTTTCTTTCTTTCTTTCTTTCTGTTAATTTTTCATCTTTCTCTTCTTTACTTCCTCACATGTCTTTTTACTTTCGCTTCTTTCTTTCTTTCTTTCTGTTAATTTTTCATCTTGCTCTTCTTTACTTCCTCCCATCTCTTTTTACTTTCGCTTCTTTCTTTCTTTCTTTCTGTTAATTTTTCATCTTGCTCTTCTTTACTTCCTCACATCTCTTTTTACTTTCGCTTCTTTCTTTCTTTCTTTCTTTCTGTTAATTTTTCATTTTTCTCTTCTTTACTTCCTCACATCTCTTTTTACTTTCGCTTCTTTCTTTCTTTCTTTCTTTCTGTTAATTTTTCATCTTGCTCTTCTTTACTTCCTCACATCTCTTTTTACTTTCGCTTCTTTCTTTCTTTCTTTCTGTTAATTTTTCATCTTTCTCTTCTTTACTTCCTCACATCTCTTTTTACTTTCGCTTCTTTCTTTCTTTCTTTCTTTCTGTTAATTTTTCATCTTTCTCTTCTTTACTTCCTCACATGTCTTTTTACTTTCGCTTCTTTCTTTCTTTCTTTCTATTAATTTTTCATCTTTCTCTTCTTCACTTCCTCACATCTCTTTTTACTTTCGCTTCTTTCTTCCTTTCTTTCTTTCTGTTAATTTTTCATCTTGCTCTTTTTTACTTCCTCACATCTCTTTTTACTTTCGCTTCTTTCTTTCTTTCTTTCTGTTAATTTTTCATCTTTCTCTTCTTTACTTCCTCACATGTCTTTTTACTTTCGCTTCTTTCTTTCTTTCTTTCTGTTAATTTTTCATCTTTCTCTTCTTTACTTCCTCACATCTCTTTTTACTTTCGCTTCTTTCTTTCTTTCTTTCTTTCTGTTAATTTTTCATCTTGCTCTTCTTTACTTCCTCACATCTCTTTTTACATTCGCTTCTTTCTTTCTTTCTGTTAATTTTTCATCTTGCACTTCTTTACTTCCTCACATGTCTTTTTACTTTCGCTTCTTTCTTTCTTTCTTTCTTTCTGTTAATTTTTCATCTTTCTCTTCTTTACCTCCTCACATCTCTTTTTACTTTCGCTTCTTTCTTTCTTTCTTTCTGTTAATTTTTCGTCTTTCTCTTCTTTACTTCCTCACATGTCTTTTTACTTTCGCTTCTTTCTTTCTTTCTTTCTTTCTTTCTTTCTGTTAATTTTTCATCTTTCTCTTCTTTACTTCCTCACATCTCTTTTTACTTTCGCTTCTTTCTTTCTTTCTTTCTTTCTGTTAATTTCCATCTTTCTCTTCTTTACTTCCTCACATCTCTTTTTACTTTCGCTTCTTTCTTTCTTTCTTTCTG
Organism: Acanthosepion esculentum; assembly: GCA_964036315.1. Lineage (NCBI taxonomy): Eukaryota > Metazoa > Mollusca > Cephalopoda > Sepiida > Sepiidae > Acanthosepion > Acanthosepion esculentum. The sequence goes on along the minus strand of OZ038494.1, from coordinate 24,510,324 downwards.
TTAATTTTTCATCTTTCTCTTCTTTACTTCCTCACATCTCTTTTTACTTTCGCTTCTTTCTTTCTTTCTTTCTTTCTGTTAATTCTTCATCTTTCTCTTCTTTACTTCCTCACATCTCTTTTTACTTTCGCTTCTTTCTTTCTTTCTTTCTGTTAATTTTTCATCTTTCTCTTCTTTACTTCCTCACATCTCTTTTTACTTTCGCTTCTTTCTTTCTTTCTTTCTTTCTGTTAATTTTTCATCTTTCTCTTCTTTACTTCCTCACATCTCTTTTTACTTTCGCTTCTTTCTTTCTTTCTTTCTGTTAATCTTTCATCTTTCTCTTCTTTACTTCCTCACATCTCTTTTTACTTTCGCTTCTTTCTTTCTTTCTTTCTTTCTTTCTGTTAATTTTTCATCTTTCTCTTCTTTACTTCCTCACATCTCTTTTTACTTTTGCTTCTTTCTTTCTTTCTTTCTTTCTGTTAATTTTTCATCTTTCTCTTCTTTACTTCCTCACATCTCTTTTTACTTTCGCTTCTTTCTTTCTTTCTTTCTGTTAATTTTTCATCTTTCTCTTCTTTACTTCCTCACATCTCTTTTTACTTTCGCTTCTTTCTTTCTTTCTTTCTGTTAATTCTTCGTCTTTCTCTTCTTTACTTCCTCACATCTCTTTTTACTTTCGCTTCTTTCCTTCTTTCTTTCTTTCTGTTAATTTTTCATCTTTCTCTTCTTTACTTCCTCACATCTCTTTTTACTTTCGCTTCTTTCTTTCTTTCTTTCTGTTAATTTTTCATCTTTCTCTTCTTTCTTCCTCACATCTCTTTTTACTTTCGCTTCTTTCTTTCTTTCTTTCTTTCTGTTAATTTTTCATCTTTCTCTTCTTTACTTCCTCACATCTCTTTTTACTTTCGCTTCTTTCTTTCTTTCTTTCTGTTAATTTTTCATCTTTCTCTTCTTTACTTCCTCACATCTCTTTTTACTTTCGCTTCTTTCTTTCTTTCTTTCTGTTAATTTTTCATCTTTCTCTTCTTTACTTCCTCACATGTCTTTTTACTTTCGCTTCTTTCTTTCTTTCTTTCTGTTAATTTTTCATCTTGCTCTTCTTTACTTCCTCACATCTCTTTTTACTTTTGCTTCTTTCTTTCTTTCTTTCTTTCTGTTAATTTTTCATCTTTCTCTTCTTTACTTCCTCACATCTCTTTTTACTTTCGCTTCTTTCTTTCTTTCTTTCTGTTAATTTTTCATCTTTCTCTTCTTTACTTCCTCACATCTCTTTTTACTTTCGCTTCTTTCTTTCTTTCTTTCTTTCTGCTAATTTTTCATCTTTCTCTTCCTTACTTTCTCACATCTCTTTTTACTTCCGCTTCTTTCTTTCTTTCTTTCTTTCTTTCTGTTAATTTTTCATCTTGCTCTTCTTTACTTCCTCACATCTATTTTTACTTTCGCTTCTTTCTTTCTTTCTTTCTTTCTGTTAATTTTTCATCTTTCTCTTCTTTACTTCCTCACATCTCTTATTACTTTCGCTTCTTTCTTTCTTTCTTTCTGTTAATTTTTCATCTTTCTCTTCTTTACTTCCTCACATCTCTTTTTACTTTCGCTTCTTTCTTTCTTTCTTTCTTTCTGTTAATTTTTCATCTTTCTCTTCTTTACTTCCTCACATCTCTTTTTACTTTCGCTTCTTTCTTTCTTTCTTTCTGTTAATCTTTCATCTTTCTCTTCTTTACTTCCTCACATCTATTTTTACTTTCGCTTCTTTCTTTCTTTCTTTCTTTCTTTCTGTTAATTTTTCATCTTTCTCTTCTTTACTTCCTCACATCTCTTTTTACTTTTGCTTCTTTCTTTCTTTCTTTCTTTCTGTTAATTTTTCATCTTTCTCTTCTTTACTTCCTCACATGTCTTTTTACTTTCGCTTCTTTCTTTCTTTCTTTCTGTTAATTTTTCATCTTTCTCTTCTTTACATCCTCACATCTCTTTTTACTTTCGCTTCTTTCTTTCTTTCTTTCTGTTAATTTTTCATCTTTCTCTTCTTTACTTCCTCACATCTCTTTTTACTTTCGCTTCTTTCTTTCTTTCTTTCTTTCTGTTAATTTTTCATCTTTCTCTTCTTTACTTCCTCACATCTGTTTTTACTTTCGCTTCTTTCTTTCTTTCTTTCTGTTAATTTTTCATCTTTCTCTTCTTTACTTCCTCACATCTCTTTTTACTTTCGCTTCTTTCTTTCTTTCTTTCTTTCTGTTAATTTTTCATCTTTCTCTTCTTTACTTCCTCACATCTCTTTTTACTTTCGCTTCTTTCTTTCTTTCTTTCTGTTAATTTTTCATCTTTCTCTTCTTTACTTCCTCACATCTCTTTTTACTTTCGCTTCTTTCTTTCTTTCTTTCTGTTAATTTTTCATCTTTCTCTTCTTTACTTCCTCACATCTCTTTTTACTTTCGCTTCTTTCCTTCTTTCTTTCTTTCTGTTAATTTTTCATCTTTCTCTTCTTTACTTCCTCACATCTCTTTTTACTTTCGCTTCTTTCTTTCTTTCTTTCTGTTAATTTTTCATCTTTCTCTTCTTTACTTCCTCACATCTCTTTTTACTTTCGCTTCTTTCTTTCTTTCTTTCTTTCTGTTAATTTTTCATCTTTGTCTTCTTTACTTCCTCACATCTCTTTTTACTTTCGCTTCTTTCTTTCTTTCTTTCTGTTAATTTTTCATCTTTCTCTTCTTTACTTCCTCACATCTCTTTTTACTTTCGCTTCTTTCTTTCTTTCTTGCTGTTAATTTTTCATCTTTCTCTTCTTTACTTCCTCACATGTCTTTTTACTCTCGCTTCTTTCTTTCTTTCTTTCTGTTAATTTTTCATCTTGCTCTTCTTTACTTCCTCACATCTCTTTTTACTTTTGCTTCTTTCTTTCTTTCTTTCTTTCTGTTAATTTTTCTTCTTTCTCTTCTTTACTTCCTCACATCTCTTTTTACTTTCGCTTCTTTCTTTCTTTCTTTCTGTTAATTTTTCATCTTTCTCTTCTTTACTTCCTCACATCTCTTTTTACTTTCGCTTCTTTCTTTCTTTCTTTCCGTTAATTTTTCATCTTTCTCTTCTTTACTTCCTCACATCTCTTTTTACTTTCGCTTCTTTCTTTCTTTCTTTCTTTCTGCTAATTTTTCATCTTTCTCTTCTTTACTTCCTCACATCTGTTTTTACTTTCCCTTCTTTCTTTCTTTCTTTCTGTTAATTTTTCATCTTTCTCTTCTTTACTTCCTCACATGTCTTTTTACTTTCGCTTCTTTCTTTCTTTCTTTCTATTAATTTTTCATCTTTCTCTTCTTTACTTCCTCACACCTCTTTTTACTTTCGCTTCTTTCTTTCTTTCTTTCTTTCTGTTAATTTTTCATCTTTCTCTTCTTTACTTCCTCACATGTCTTTTTACTTTCGCTTCTTTCTTTCTTTCTTTCTGTTAATTTTTCATCTTGCTCTTCTTTACTTCCTCCCATCTCTTTTTACTTTCGCTTCTTTCTTTCTTTCTTTCTGTTAATTTTTCATCTTGCTCTTCTTTACTTCCTCACATCTCTTTTTACTTTCGCTTCTTTCTTTCTTTCTTTCTTTCTGTTAATTTTTCATTTTTCTCTTCTTTACTTCCTCACATCTCTTTTTACTTTCGCTTCTTTCTTTCTTTCTTTCTTTCTGTTAATTTTTCATCTTGCTCTTCTTTACTTCCTCACATCTCTTTTTACTTTCGCTTCTTTCTTTCTTTCTTTCTGTTAATTTTTCATCTTTCTCTTCTTTACTTCCTCACATCTCTTTTTACTTTCGCTTCTTTCTTTCTTTCTTTCTTTCTGTTAATTTTTCATCTTTCTCTTCTTTACTTCCTCACATGTCTTTTTACTTTCGCTTCTTTCTTTCTTTCTTTCTATTAATTTTTCATCTTTCTCTTCTTCACTTCCTCACATCTCTTTTTACTTTCGCTTCTTTCTTCCTTTCTTTCTTTCTGTTAATTTTTCATCTTGCTCTTTTTTACTTCCTCACATCTCTTTTTACTTTCGCTTCTTTCTTTCTTTCTTTCTGTTAATTTTTCATCTTTCTCTTCTTTACTTCCTCACATGTCTTTTTACTTTCGCTTCTTTCTTTCTTTCTTTCTGTTAATTTTTCATCTTTCTCTTCTTTACTTCCTCACATCTCTTTTTACTTTCGCTTCTTTCTTTCTTTCTTTCTTTCTGTTAATTTTTCATCTTGCTCTTCTTTACTTCCTCACATCTCTTTTTACATTCGCTTCTTTCTTTCTTTCTGTTAATTTTTCATCTTGCACTTCTTTACTTCCTCACATGTCTTTTTACTTTCGCTTCTTTCTTTCTTTCTTTCTTTCTGTTAATTTTTCATCTTTCTCTTCTTTACCTCCTCACATCTCTTTTTACTTTCGCTTCTTTCTTTCTTTCTTTCTGTTAATTTTTCGTCTTTCTCTTCTTTACTTCCTCACATGTCTTTTTACTTTCGCTTCTTTCTTTCTTTCTTTCTTTCTTTCTTTCTGTTAATTTTTCATCTTTCTCTTCTTTACTTCCTCACATCTCTTTTTACTTTCGCTTCTTTCTTTCTTTCTTTCTTTCTGTTAATTTCCATCTTTCTCTTCTTTACTTCCTCACATCTCTTTTTACTTTCGCTTCTTTCTTTCTTTCTTTCTGTTAATTTTTCATCTTTCTCTTCTTTACTTCCTCACATCTCTTTTTACTTTCGCTTCTTTCTTTCTTTCTTTCTTTCTGTTAATTCTTCATCTTTCTCTTCTTTACTTCCTCACATCTCTTTTTACTTTCGCTTCTTTCTTTCTTTCTTTCTGTTAATTTTTCATCTTTCTCTTCTTTACTTCCTCACATCTCTTTTTACTTTCGCTTCTTTCTTTCTTTCTTTCTTTCTGTTAATTTTTCATCTTTCTCTTCTTTACTTCCTCACATCTCTTTTTACTTTCGCTTCTTTCTTTCTTTCTTTCTGTTAATCTTTCATCTTTCTCTTCTTTACTTCCTCACATCTCTTTTTACTTTCGCTTCTTTCTTTCTTTCTTTCTTTCTTTCTGTTAATTTTTCATCTTTCTCTTCTTTACTTCCTCACATCTCTTTTTACTTTTGCTTCTTTCTTTCTTTCTTTCTTTCTGTTAATTTTTCATCTTTCTCTTCTTTACTTCCTCACATCTCTTTTTACTTTCGCTTCTTTCTTTCTTTCTTTCTGTTAATTTTTCATCTTTCTCTTCTTTACTTCCTCACATCTCTTTTTACTTTCGCTTCTTTCTTTCTTTCTTTCTGTTAATTCTTCGTCTTTCTCTTCTTTACTTCCTCACATCTCTTTTTACTTTCGCTTCTTTCCTTCTTTCTTTCTTTCTGTTAATTTTTCATCTTTCTCTTCTTTACTTCCTCACATCTCTTTTTACTTTCGCTTCTTTCTTTCTTTCTTTCTGTTAATTTTTCATCTTTCTCTTCTTTCTTCCTCACATCTCTTTTTACTTTCGCTTCTTTCTTTCTTTCTTTCTTTCTGTTAATTTTTCATCTTTCTCTTCTTTACTTCCTCACATCTCTTTTTACTTTCGCTTCTTTCTTTCTTTCTTTCTGTTAATTTTTCATCTTTCTCTTCTTTACTTCCTCACATCTCTTTTTACTTTCGCTTCTTTCTTTCTTTCTTTCTGTTAATTTTTCATCTTTCTCTTCTTTACTTCCTCACATGTCTTTTTACTTTCGCTTCTTTCTTTCTTTCTTTCTGTTAATTTTTCATCTTGCTCTTCTTTACTTCCTCACATCTCTTTTTACTTTTGCTTCTTTCTTTCTTTCTTTCTTTCTGTTAATTTTTCATCTTTCTCTTCTTTACTTCCTCACATCTCTTTTTACTTTCGCTTCTTTCTTTCTTTCTTTCTGTTAATTTTTCATCTTTCTCTTCTTTACTTCCTCACATCTCTTTTTACTTTCGCTTCTTTCTTTCTTTCTTTCTTTCTGCTAATTTTTCATCTTTCTCTTCCTTACTTTCTCACATCTCTTTTTACTTCCGCTTCTTTCTTTCTTTCTTTCTTTCTTTCTGTTAATTTTTCATCTTGCTCTTCTTTACTTCCTCACATCTATTTTTACTTTCGCTTCTTTCTTTCTTTCTTTCTTTCTGTTAATTTTTCATCTTTCTCTTCTTTACTTCCTCACATCTCTTATTACTTTCGCTTCTTTCTTTCTTTCTTTCTGTTAATTTTTCATCTTTCTCTTCTTTACTTCCTCACATCTCTTTTTACTTTCGCTTCTTTCTTTCTTTCTTTCTTTCTGTTAATTTTTCATCTTTCTCTTCTTTACTTCCTCACATCTCTTTTTACTTTCGCTTCTTTCTTTCTTTCTTTCTGTTAATCTTTCATCTTTCTCTTCTTTACTTCCTCACATCTATTTTTACTTTCGCTTCTTTCTTTCTTTCTTTCTTTCTTTCTGTTAATTTTTCATCTTTCTCTTCTTTACTTCCTCACATCTCTTTTTACTTTTGCTTCTTTCTTTCTTTCTTTCTTTCTGTTAATTTTTCATCTTTCTCTTCTTTACTTCCTCACATGTCTTTTTACTTTCGCTTCTTTCTTTCTTTCTTTCTGTTAATTTTTCATCTTTCTCTTCTTTACATCCTCACATCTCTTTTTACTTTCGCTTCTTTCTTTCTTTCTTTCTGTTAATTTTTCATCTTTCTCTTCTTTACTTCCTCACATCTCTTTTTACTTTCGCTTCTTTCTTTCTTTCTTTCTTTCTGTTAATTTTTCATCTTTCTCTTCTTTACTTCCTCACATCTGTTTTTACTTTCGCTTCTTTCTTTCTTTCTTTCTGTTAATTTTTCATCTTTCTCTTCTTTACTTCCTCACATCTCTTTTTACTTTCGCTTCTTTCTTTCTTTCTTTCTTTCTGTTAATTTTTCATCTTTCTCTTCTTTACTTCCTCACATCTCTTTTTACTTTCGCTTCTTTCTTTCTTTCTTTCTGTTAATTTTTCATCTTTCTCTTCTTTACTTCCTCACATCTCTTTTTACTTTCGCTTCTTTCTTTCTTTCTTTCTGTTAATTTTTCATCTTTCTCTTCTTTACTTCCTCACATCTCTTTTTACTTTCGCTTCTTTCCTTCTTTCTTTCTTTCTGTTAATTTTTCATCTTTCTCTTCTTTACTTCCTCACATCTCTTTTTACTTTCGCTTCTTTCTTTCTTTCTTTCTGTTAATTTTTCATCTTTCTCTTCTTTACTTCCTCACATCTCTTTTTACTTTCGCTTCTTTCTTTCTTTCTTTCTTTCTGTTAATTTTTCATCTTTGTCTTCTTTACTTCCTCACATCTCTTTTTACTTTCGCTTCTTTCTTTCTTTCTTTCTGTTAATTTTTCATCTTTCTCTTCTTTACTTCCTCACATCTCTTTTTACTTTCGCTTCTTTCTTTCTTTCTTGCTGTTAATTTTTCATCTTTCTCTTCTTTACTTCCTCACATGTCTTTTTACTCTCGCTTCTTTCTTTCTTTCTTTCTGTTAATTTTTCATCTTGCTCTTCTTTACTTCCTCACATCTCTTTTTACTTTTGCTTCTTTCTTTCTTTCTTTCTTTCTGTTAATTTTTCTTCTTTCTCTTCTTTACTTCCTCACATCTCTTTTTACTTTCGCTTCTTTCTTTCTTTCTTTCTGTTAATTTTTCATCTTTCTCTTCTTTACTTCCTCACATCTCTTTTTACTTTCGCTTCTTTCTTTCTTTCTTTCCGTTAATTTTTCATCTTTCTCTTCTTTACTTCCTCACATCTCTTTTTACTTTCGCTTCTTTCTTTCTTTCTTTCTTTCTGCTAATTTTTCATCTTTCTCTTCCTTACTTTCTCACATCTCTTTTTACTTTCGCTTCTTTCTTTCTTTCTTTCTTTCTTTCTGTTAATTTTTCATCTTGCTCTTCTTTACTTCCTCACATCTATTTTTACTTTCGCTTCTTTCTTTCTTTCTTTCTTTCTTTCTGTTAATTTTTCATCTTTCTCTTCTTTACTTCCTCACATCTCTTATTACTTTCGCTTCTTTCTTTCTTTCTTTCTTTCTTTCTGTTAATTTTTCAGCTTTCTCTTCTTTACTTCCTCACATCTCTTTTTACTTTCGCTTCTTTCTTTCTTTCTGTTAATTTTTCATCTTTCTCTTCTTTACTTCCTCACATCTCTTTTTACTTTCGCTTCTTTCTTTCTTTCTTTCTGTTAATTTTTCATCTTTCTCTTCTTTACTTCCTCACATCTCTTTTTACTTTCGCTTCTTTCTTTCTTTCTTTCTTTCTGTTAATTCTTCATCTTTCTCTTCTTTACTTCCTCACATCTCTTTTTACTTTCGCTTCTTTCTTTCTTTCTTTCTGTTAATTTTTCATCTTTCTCTTCTTTACTTCCTCACATCTCTTTTTACTTTCGCTTCTTTCTTTCTTTCTTTCTTTCTGTTAATTTTTCATCTTTCTCTTCTTTACTTCCTCACATCTCTTTTTACTTTCGCTTCTTTCTTTCTTTCTTTCTGTTAATCTTTCATCTTTCTCTTCTTTACTTCCTCACATCTCTTTTTACTTTCGCTTCTTTCTTTCTTTCTTTCTTTCTTTCTGTTAATTTTTCATCTTTCTCTTCTTTACTTCCTCACTTCTCTTTTTACTTTTGCTTCTTTCTTTCTTTCTTTCTTTCTGTTAATTTTTCATCTTTCTCTTCTTTACTTCCTCACATCTCTTTTTACTTTCGCTTCTTTCTTTCTTTCTTTCTGTTAATTTTTCATCTTTCTCTTCTTTACTTCCTCACATCTCTTTTTACTTTCGCTTCTTTCTTTCTTTCTTTCTTTCTGTTAATTTTTCATCTTTCTCTTCTTTACTTCCTCACATCTGTTTTTACTTTCGCTTCTTTCTTTCTTTCTTTCTGTTAATTTTTCATCTTTCTCTTCTTTACTTCCTCACATCTCTTTTTACTTTCGCTTCTTTCTTTCTTTCTTTCTTTCTTTCTGTTAATTTTTCATCTTTCTCTTCTTTACTTCCTCACATCTCTTTTTACTTTCGCTTCTTTCTTTCTTTCTTTCTGTTAATTTTTCATCTTTCTCTTCTTTACTTCCTCACATCTCTTTTTACTTTCGCTTCTTTCTTTCTTTCTTTCTGTTAATTCTTCGTCTTTCTCTTCTTTACTTCCTCACATCTCTTTTTACTTTCGCTTCTTTCCTTCTTTCTTTCTTTCTGTTAATTTTTCATCTTTCTCTTCTTTACTTCCTCACATCTCTTTTTACTTTCGCTTCTTTCTTTCTTTCTTTCTGTTAATTTTTCATCTTTCTCTTCTTTCTTCCTCACATCTCTTTTTACTTTCGCTTCTTTCTTTCTTTCTTTCTTTCTGTTAATTTTTCATCTTTCTCTTCTTTACTTCCTCACATCTCTTTTTACTTTCGCTTCTTTCTTTCTTTCTTTCTGTTAATTTTTCATCTTTCTCTTCTTTACTTCCTCACATCTCTTTTTACTTTCGCTTCTTTCTTTCTTTCTTTCTGTTAATTTTTCATCTTTCTCTTCTTTACTTCCTCACATGTCTTTTTACTTTCGCTTCTTTCTTTCTTTCTTTCTGTTAATTTTTCATCTTGCTCTTCTTTACTTCCTCACATCTCTTTTTACTTTTGCTTCTTTCTTTCTTTCTTTCTTTCTGTTAATTTTTCATCTTTCTCTTCTTTACTTCCTCACATCTCTTTTTACTTTCGCTTCTTTCTTTCTTTCTTTCTGTTAATTTTTCATCTTTCTCTTCTTTACTTCCTCACATCTCTTTTTACTTTCGCTTCTTTCTTTCTTTCTTTCTTTCTGCTAATTTTTCATCTTTCTCTTCCTTACTTTCTCACATCTCTTTTTACTTCCGCTTCTTTCTTTCTTTCTTTCTTTCTTTCTGTTAATTTTTCATCTTGCTCTTCTTTACTTCCTCACATCTATTTTTACTTTCGCTTCTTTCTTTCTTTCTTTCTTTCTGTTAATTTTTCATCTTTCTCTTCTTTACTTCCTCACATCTCTTATTACTTTCGCTTCTTTCTTTCTTTCTTTCTGTTAATTTTTCATCTTTCTCTTCTTTACTTCCTCACATCTCTTTTTACTTTCGCTTCTTTCTTTCTTTCTTTCTTTCTGTTAATTTTTCATCTTTCTCTTCTTTACTTCCTCACATCTCTTTTTACTTTCGCTTCTTTCTTTCTTTCTTTCTGTTAATCTTTCATCTTTCTCTTCTTTACTTCCTCACATCTATTTTTACTTTCGCTTCTTTCTTTCTTTCTTTCTTTCTTTCTGTTAATTTTTCATCTTTCTCTTCTTTACTTCCTCACATCTCTTTTTACTTTTGCTTCTTTCTTTCTTTCTTTCTTTCTGTTAATTTTTCATCTTTCTCTTCTTTACTTCCTCACATGTCTTTTTACTTTCGCTTCTTTCTTTCTTTCTTTCTGTTAATTTTTCATCTTTCTCTTCTTTACATCCTCACATCTCTTTTTACTTTCGCTTCTTTCTTTCTTTCTTTCTGTTAATTTTTCATCTTTCTCTTCTTTACTTCCTCACATCTCTTTTTACTTTCGCTTCTTTCTTTCTTTCTTTCTTTCTGTTAATTTTTCATCTTTCTCTTCTTTACTTCCTCACATCTGTTTTTACTTTCGCTTCTTTCTTTCTTTCTTTCTGTTAATTTTTCATCTTTCTCTTCTTTACTTCCTCACATCTCTTTTTACTTTCGCTTCTTTCTTTCTTTCTTTCTTTCTGTTAATTTTTCATCTTTCTCTTCTTTACTTCCTCACATCTCTTTTTACTTTCGCTTCTTTCTTTCTTTCTTTCTGTTAATTTTTCATCTTTCTCTTCTTTACTTCCTCACATCTCTTTTTACTTTCGCTTCTTTCTTTCTTTCTTTCTGTTAATTTTTCATCTTTCTCTTCTTTACTTCCTCACATCTCTTTTTACTTTCGCTTCTTTCCTTCTTTCTTTCTTTCTGTTAATTTTTCATCTTTCTCTTCTTTACTTCCTCACATCTCTTTTTACTTTCGCTTCTTTCTTTCTTTCTTTCTGTTAATTTTTCATCTTTCTCTTCTTTACTTCCTCACATCTCTTTTTACTTTCGCTTCTTTCTTTCTTTCTTTCTTTCTGTTAATTTTTCATCTTTGTCTTCTTTACTTCCTCACATCTCTTTTTACTTTCGCTTCTTTCTTTCTTTCTTTCTGTTAATTTTTCATCTTTCTCTTCTTTACTTCCTCACATCTCTTTTTACTTTCGCTTCTTTCTTTCTTTCTTGCTGTTAATTTTTCATCTTTCTCTTCTTTACTTCCTCACATGTCTTTTTACTCTCGCTTCTTTCTTTCTTTCTTTCTGTTAATTTTTCATCTTGCTCTTCTTTACTTCCTCACATCTCTTTTTACTTTTGCTTCTTTCTTTCTTTCTTTCTTTCTGTTAATTTTTCTTCTTTCTCTTCTTTACTTCCTCACATCTCTTTTTACTTTCGCTTCTTTCTTTCTTTCTTTCTGTTAATTTTTCATCTTTCTCTTCTTTACTTCCTCACATCTCTTATTACTTTCGCTTCTTTCTTTCTTTCTTTCTTTCTTTCTGTTAATTTTTCAGCTTTCTCTTCTTTACTTCCTCACATCTCTTTTTACTTTCGCTTCTTTCTTTCTTTCTGTTAATTTTTCATCTTTCTCTTCTTTACTTCCTCACATCTCTTTTTACTTTCGCTTCTTTCTTTCTTTCTTTGTTACTGTTAATTTTTCATCTTTCTCTTCTTTACTTCCTCACATCTCTTTTTACTTTGGCTTCTTTCTTTCTTTCTTTCTTTCTGTTAATTTTTCATCTTGCTCTTCTTTACTTCCTCACATCTCTTTTTACTTTCGCTTCTTTCTTTCTTTCTGTTAATTTTTCAGCTTTCTCTTCTTTACTTCCTCACATCTCTTTTTACTTTGGCTTCTTTCTTTCTTTCTTTCTTTCTGTTAATTTTTCATCTTTCTCTTCTTTACTTCCTCACATCTCTTTTTACTTTCGCTTCTTTCTTTCTTTCTGTTAATTTTTCAGCTTTCTCTTCTTTACTTCCTCACATCTCTTTTACTTTCGCTTCTTTCTTTCTTTCTTTCTTTCTGTTAATTTTTCATCTTTCTCTTCTTTACTTCCTCACATCTCTTATTACTTTCGCTTCTTTCTTTCTTTCTTTCTGTTAATTTTTCATCTTTCTCTTCTTTACTTCCTCACAACTCTTTTTACTTTCGCTTCTTTCTTTCTTTCTTTCTTTCTTTCTTTCTGTTCATTTTTCATCTTTCTCTTCTTTACTTCCTCACATCTCTTTTTACTTTCGCTTCTTTCTTTCTTTCTGTTAATTTTTCATCTTTCTCTTCTTTACTTCCTCACATCTGTTTTTACTTTGGCTTCTTTCTTTCTTTCTTTCTGTTAATTTTTCATCTTTCTCTTCTTTACTTCCTCACATCTCTTTTTACTTTCGCTTCTTTCTTTCTTTTTTACTGTTAATTTTTCATCTTTCTCTTCTTTACTTCCTCACATCTCTTTTTACTTTCGCTTCTTTCTTTCTTTCTTTCTTTCTTTCTGTTAATTTTTCATCTTGCTCTTCTTTACTTCCTCACATCTCTTTTTACTTTCGCTTCCTTCTTTCTTTCTTTCTTTTATTTCCCCTTTTTTCTCTTTTTCTAACCCCTCTCTATATTTCCCGTTCTTTTTCTTTCAACTAAGATAATTTTATTTCTCTTCTTTAGTCCTCCTCTAATCCACCTTCAGAATGTCACTCAAACGTCCCCCTTTTTACGGGATAACCTCACCAGATCCTACACAGTTGCCATTTAACAACGGGAACATTTTTCCTCAACGATGAGCTGATTTGCGATAAAAAGGACTTGTACATATTTCGCTTAAAACTGAACCAGAAGAAATCCTCGTCTTGAAATTGAAGTTTAAATAAATAAGAAGCACCAAAGAACTCTGAGTAAAATTGGAAACGTGTTAAGCGTGATGAAGAAAAGAGTCAACACGCGTCATGTTGTCCTTAATTGAAAGCTGCTAAAAGTAACAGTGAAAACTGAAATACTGAAACCTCCCTGCATCAAAGAGAGAAAAAAGCAAGAGCAAGATAGGTAGAGTGAGAAATAGAGAGAATTTGAAACCTCAAACCAAAAACAATCTTAGGAAAAGAAATGAATAACTTTTACTTTGTTAAATATTCACAGATAACGTGAGAAAGGCGATTCTGCCAAGAATAATCATACCGAATGGTTTAACCTCACTAGTTTCTTTACTGTTTGTTCTCTTTAAATATTTCTTACTTCAATAAAGTCGCTGTCTATTATTGTCTTGTATTCTCCTCTCTCTCTTTTCTCTGTACCTAATTATTCATGCATGCCTATAGCTTTCCTGTTTGATGTAAGTGTGTATCCTGGCACCTGATAAAAAGAAAAAGAAACATGTAAAACGGGAAATTATTTATTTTACAAGGGGGCGACGAATTGCCAAATTCAGATCGTTAATTTGTCACTCTATATGAAAAGAGTGCTCTTTTATGAGAAAGTGTCAATTTGCAACATCCTGGCGATTATATATTTTTTAATTTGTTTCAGATCAATGATTGAACCGTGTCAACGGAAAGTTTGGAATTTTCAAATGTTAAACTCGGAAATGTCATGAACTTCCTATTCCTGCAGAAAAAAAAGAAAGAAAATCGATGAAATCAATGATGCAAACACCGTGTGACAAGTTGCTGCCATTCTTAATTCTGAAGAATTAGTCTGACAGCTTTCAGAAAGATTTTTTTCGACCCAAGATACAAATCCGGTAGTCCTTCACCGTTGATATCGCAGTTGATAAATTGTTGATCATTGCCATGCCCCAATTTTGACCAAAAGACAAACCTGGTTCAAAGGAATTGCTGAGACAATAGCGATATCTAAAGAACGTGTAACGTTTTTAATTCATGGACAGCTGGTTATGTAGAAGTTGACAGCAAAGTGAATACCAACATGGTAAACGTGGTAAACGCTACAGACTTCTTTATGTGTCGTATCCAGGACATAGGCAGACATGGCTCTCCACAATTTCCTGTCCTTTGTAGCTCTTAATAAATTTTGTCTTTTTGTTATTTCTCCTAAACCCTGTTCCGCTATCCATTTACTCAAGCTCATTCTTCGTCTTCTATGTGCCGTGTCTCTTCAGGGCGTTGGCGATCATGGCTCTCCACAATTTCCTCTCCTTTGTAGCTCTTAATAAATTTTGTCTTTTTGTTATTTCTCCTAAACTCTGTTCTGCTATCCATTTACTCAAGCTCATTCTTCGTCTTCTATGTGCCGTGTCTCTTCATGACATTGGCGATCATGGCTCTCCACAATTTCCTCTCCTTTGTAGCTCTTAATAAATTTTGTCTTTTTCTTATTTCTCCTTAACCCTGTTCCGCTATCCATTTACTCATGCTCATTCTTCGTCTTCTATGTGCCGTGTCTCTTCAGGACATTGGCGATCATGGCTCTCCACAATTTCCTCTCCTTTGTAGCTCTTAATAAATTTTGTCTTTTTGTTATTTCTCCTAAACCCTGTTCCGCTATCCATTTACTCAAGCTCATTCTTCGTCTTCTATGTGCCGTGTCTCTTCAGGACATTGGTGATCATGGCTTTCCACAATTTCCTTTTCTGTGTAGCTCTTAATAAATCTTGTCTTTTTGTTATTTCTCCAAAACCCTGTTCCGCTATCCATTTACACAAGCCCACTAAGTAAATTGTGCATTGTTTTCTTTTTCCCTTTTGGTTTTTATCTGTCCTGTGAGTATCAGATTTTCCAAGCCCTCTTTCCGCATTATGTACTCTAGAAATTTCAACTGTCTCTTCCTGATGTTAAGTAAAAGTTTATTTTTTGTTTCCATTTTCTCCAAAACTTCGTCGCTGCTCATAAGTTCGGTCTATGGTATCCTCAGTATCCTTCTGTTGAACCACATTTCTGTCACTTCTTCATCTTTGTGGAGATTGTCCAGGTTTAATTGCCATAAGAGTTAACTAGAATTACTGGTATCAACACTCTTTTCTTTATTTCTAGCGATATTTTTCTGTATCCTAATACCCTGCTTAGCTTTTGGACGGCATATTTAGCTATCCCAATGCGTCTTCCAGACTCTGTTAAAACATTTCCCAGGTATTTAAATTTTTCTACATGTCTGATTATATCAAAATCAGACAAGCAGAAAAAAATAACGATTTTGTAATTATCACTTTGGATTCATCTTTTTGCTAACGACCGTGCATTTTTTTCTTTTTGCAGTTGATGATTAGTCCTTTCTTTCATTACATTATGTATGGGATTTTTGTATCTGTCTCTATTTCTGAGATGAGGTATTGTAATTCTATGTACTATTTACAATGTTAAGACTCTTACCCTCATCTTTGTTGCCCTATTCAAAACGTTCCGGCCGTTGTACGCTCCCGCCTTCTTCAGGTAATTTTATTTTATCCACTGAGCCATGTGTTCTTGAGCATGGATCCAGTGACTTGACCCAAAGAATAGTGACTTCAATACCGGGCTACTGCAGTGGTGAACAAAAACTTGGAGTGCTGAGTTAAAAAGAGATAACTGGGGCATCCGAACGACGCATGACACGTGGAACTAGAACAATCTACATCGGTGGACGAAATAAAGGGCCCAGTTCGAAATTCCAATTACCTGAAGACGGCCGGAGGGTACAATGGCTGAAACTTTGTAAATATGACAATAAAGATGAGGACAACAGTCTGAACAATGTAAATAATGTTTTTTTTTCGGTGGGGGGTCACTATTTGCCCATAACTGTTATACCTTTCCCAGGGGTGTCAGCATTTAAGTGAATGTAATGGATTCGACTGGAATTCGAACTTGGCTCTCCGATTCGTCCATCCGAGCCGCTATCCGCCGACTTCAATAGATATACAAAAATAGAAAGGGGTATGCAGAGTTACTGAACTTTGAACGACAGTTTTTATGGGCTTGGAAGCACCTCCTAATTGCTTTTGTTCCTAGGTCCGCCCTGACCCGGGTGGTAGCACCTGTTAAGGTCAAAGTTATGAGCAAATAGTTAAGCCTTATGGGCAAATAGTGAAATAGCTCAATACTCTTTTCTTTGTTTCTAACGATTTTTTTTTCTGTTTCTTAATACTTTGCTGAGCTTTTGGAAGGCATCTTTGGCCATCCCACTGCACCTACGGATTTCAGTTACGCACTTACCGTCCTCTGTTAGAACATTTCCCTCATATTTAATTTTTCTATTTGTTTGATTTTGGTGCCTCCAATCTGCAACTCGAACTTTGGGGCCGCCGTTTTGCTCACAAACGTTCATTCTGTCTACTTGCAGTTGAAATTTAATCCTTTCTTCTCGCTTTCCATCACGACCTTCTGTAAGAGTTTTTGTAGTTTGCTTTCCGTGTCTCCTATCAACCGTGTGTCATCTTCTGCTGTTAAGATTGCGGCCACCAATAATGAATCTTGGTCGTTCTAATTCTCTCAAAATATCCTCAGTCTATAGGTTGAATAAGTCCGGTGAGAAGAAGCACCTTTGTCTCATACCCCTTTCTATTTTTGTATATCTGAACTCGGTGGAGTAATGGATAGCAGCTCGGATTGAAGAATGGGAGAGCTGAGTTCGAATTCCAGTCGAATCCATTACATTCACTTATATACTAATACCCTTGGGAAAGGTGTGAATCCTCTTATCCCCCATCTATGTTTAAAATAGCAGGAGAGACCAGGTTCTATAGCCTTGGATGGCAACTGGTCTACCGCAGAAAGGAAAGTCAAGCGGGAAAAAAAATCTACCTAGTCAGTTATGTATCGAAAGATACCATGATCACGCATGGATATAATTAACTGGACTCATTTCTTATCCGTATTCAAGTGGTTTGCTGTCAGGATAGGTTCTTGATTATTCTAATATCCTCCTCACATATGAACATTTATAACATGATTTTGAGACCTACTTTATTGAACGCCTTTAATCTATAAAACACGGGTACACGCCGGCATTTGAATTGGTTTTTCTGATATCAATCAGCGCCTAAATATTGTGTTCCTTGTTCCAGTGTCTTTAACGAACCCGCACTGTTCTTGTCCTATCTCTGGTCTACTTCTTTTTTTTCTTTTTTTCTTTTAAGTGTTTCACCCCAAGCGAGGTGGGACGCCACTAGCACGTAAGGGGTTACAGAGAGTTGGAGTTAGAGCGAATAGGAGGGATAGAGGAAAGGATGAAGAGAAGGATAGGGGATAGATCAGGGCATCTGGAGACGTCGATTGACATAACATTTGAATAGTTAGAGATTATAGCTATCAGGGAAACAGGAAGAGGAGCGGGAGTTCCACAGGTGAGAGGTGCGAGACATGAAGCTATTGGAGTAGAAGAGATGGATGCATTTAACAGTTTCGACGGTGAAAGGGTGTGAGCGAGATGCCAGCCTAGTAGAACGCTTAAATTCATGAAGTTTGGGAACCAGCGATAACAGCTCCTCAGAGCAGTTACCATGAAAGTATTTGTAAAAAAGATAGAGGGAGGCAACGGCACGTCTGTGAGAGAGCGACTGCAGACGAAATACCAGATCAGGGCCAATTACGTTGCATACCCGTCTCTGGATCTTATCAAGAAGCTTGAAACAAACAGAAGGGGCATTGACCATATATGGCAGCAATACTCCACGCAAGGGCGAATGGTTGATTTGAAGTATCAATTCCGGCGGGAAAAATCTCCTGGTTTGCACCCTTCAGCAACCAAAAACTTGATAACTGACCGCTGTTCAATCCTGGAGCATGCTTCTTGGTCGGCCATCTTTGTTAATCGCTAAAACTCTCAAAGTTTTTTTAATCTCTAAAAGAAATTAAATCCATGTGAAAAAGAAAAAAGTGTAAGCTTCTATGTGTATTAGAAGTCCCTCTACCGAAAAATCCAACTTATTTATTGAATGACACTCGTATATATATATATATATATATATATATATATATATATATATATATATATATATATATATATATATATATATGTATATATATATATAGTATTAAATTGTAAGTGTGTTAAATGCCAAAATTGCTAGTTCTTTTCCCGTAGTTTATTGGAGGGACGCCATTACATATATATATATATATATATATATATATATATATATATATATATATATATATATATATATATATATATAGTTTCAAAACTGCTCAATGGAAAATCTCATGATGCCATTTCTGACCTTAGATCTCTGGACCCAGAAAGAAATGAGTATACACCAGAACTCAAAGGAAATAAAACAACAACAACAATAATAATAATAATAATAATAATAATAATGATACAAAATTCTCCACCTGAAGAGAGTTTAAAAAACAAATTGCCTTTTCCTAGGTTTTCGTAGTTTGAGATCAATCTCTGACCAATTTATTTACTTTTAGGTGAAAGAATTTTCCAGGCGTTGCGCGTCGGATTAAACAAAATATTTATAATCAGGAAAAAAAGGTACTGGACTGTTATGCAATATCAGTTCCCCAGTATAGCAATGATTGCTGGACAATTTCCTCACAGATGAGAAGGATACTTCAGGCAACAGTGATATGTCTCTAAAGAAGGATACTTCTAATACCACAGACGGAAAATGTGAATAACGAGGAAGTTTTTTTTTTTAAAAAAAGGAAACAAAAACGACACTTGTCCTTAGAATCAGAAAAAGAGTCAATGTCTGGAACACATAGTGAGGAAAGAGTGCTTGGAGAATGCGACACTCACAGGATATTGAAGGCTAAATGAGCAAAAAGGAACTATCGAGTGATATATGTAACGAGATTTTGTGAATGGCTGGCGGAACAGGGACTGGAAGATATATTAAGAAGACTTTGCTATAAAGAATTGGAAGTTGTGGAGAGCTGCGATAAAATGCGTCCTGAAGAGGCAGATGAAAAAAAAACGAACTTGTGTAAATTGGTGGCACAACAACCGCAGGGTGGGATAGTAAGTGTGGAAATTGTTTACACTTACAACGGATAGAATGTTGGGAAGAGCCATGACCAGCAAGCACCAGAAGGGACACGGCGCATAAATGAAACGGTGCAATCCATTTTAAAATCTGTTTAATGGGTGAAAAAAAGAGGAATCATAAAACAATTAAGAAATCGGTAAATTCAGAGTTGGCACGATACCGAACAAGATATCCTTGTGGTAACAGGCACCCTTTTCCCTTAGAGCCATGGGTAGTAAGTTAGTTTTTCAAATCACTACTGCCGTAATAGATTAACCAAACTCGAATCGAAGTGGCAGGTTTTCATTTAGCCCTTACGTTGAGGGCTAGTGTAGGAGTGACAATACAGCCGATCAATCTCATCGCCAAATAATAATAATAATAATAAAATTGTTACAGTTCCTATCTCCGAGTTACAGATGGGTGCGGAAATAAAATTAAACACAATACAACGATTGAAGCTGCAATATGCTTAAAAAGAAAGCAAAGGCAACCGACCAGATACGGAAACGATGGCGAGATAAACCGCTTCACGGCCAATACTCTGCTCGTATCAAACAAACTGACGTAGACAAAACCTGTACCCATCAGTAGTTACGTAGTGCAGGGTTAAAAGCTGAAACCGAAGGTTTCATTCTTGCTGCACAGGATTAGTTATTGTTAATTAAAAATTATAAAGCACACATACTATAATACTGTGTTAGCCCAAAATGCAGATTCTGTGATAAATATCCAGAAACAATTGATCATCTTGTATCAGGTTGCACGATATTGGCACCCACTGAATATTCAACCTGTCATGACAGAGTGGGCCAATATCTGCACCGGAAAATTTGCAACTCCTACGGGCGGGAAACTGAAAGAAACTGGCACGAACGAACTGTTGTAGTTGGAGTCCTTGGACTGGTTGGAAAAGATTCCAGTAGACTAATTGAAGGGATCCCTGGAAGTCCATGCCTCAAAGAGATACAAAAAATTGTTCTGACAAGTACAGCCCACACTTTACGAAGGGCTTTATCTATGTCATTTTTTTTTTTTTGCAGTGGAAAGCGTCATGATGCCATTTCTAACCTTAGGTTCCTGGGCGGGACCCGGAAAGAAATGTGTAAACGCCAGATATCAAAGAAAATTAAAAAAAAAATAATAATATTGATAGTACTCGTGATAACGTCACTGTTTTTTGTTAGAATCTCCTGATGAATATCAATACTTAAGTAAATTATTGAATACACGATTACATGAATTTAAGCGTGCTACTAGATTGGCATTTAGGTCTCAACGTTTCTCTGTGGAAGTAGCTAGATGCAACCGCCACTTCTAGTCTAACAGTTTCTTTTCCCGCATTTCTCACCTGTGGAATTCCCTTCCGATTTCTTGCTTCCCACTCAAAATCTTCAAAAACCTAAATGCAATTTCAATCGCCATCTTTTGTCTTCTTGAAGCTTGTTGCTTTATTGTCCTTTCCTCACTTCTCCTCACGAAAGTCCTCTCAATCTCTTGCACTCCCAGCCACCCATTGCAGCCTAGTGGCTTTATCACCTTGAATGGGTGAAATGATTACAAAACAAAAAATTCCTTGCGAGTTCTACGACGCTAAAATATCGACGGAAATTCACCTACTGCATGGTGAAATGTTTGAACGTAATAACTTTAATAAAATGATGCAATAACTATCGTAAGTGTAAATGTCGGTCATTATCTGAAGAAGTAAGGGGATACAAATAAAAAGATTAAAAACTGATAAGATTTTCTATTTTACTAAAGCAGATGTTAAATACATGAATGTTATCACTTCCTCTATCTCCCCTTTCTTTGTTTCTTCCTTCCTTCCTTCCTTTATTCAATCGTTTTAGCTTTCTTTAATTAATTCATTCTGTCTTTCCCTAAAACAAAATATCACCCCTAATATAGTGATTTTCTAAGCATAGCTTAGATGTGGCACAAGGCCGAAAGTATGGGGCACCTAGTGAGGATCGAACTCACTACTCAGTCGTAATTGTTCTAGCGAGACAAGTTTGCTAACCATTACACCACCTCGAGGTGTCCTGTGATTTTCCAAGTGTTGCTTGGATGTGGCACAAGGCCGAAAGAAAGGGGAATCCAGTGAGGATTGAACTCACGACTCAGTAGTAATTATTCTAGCGAGACAAGCTTGCTAACCATTACACGATCTCGAGGTGCCCATATCACCTCTAATATATCTTTTCTTCTGTATTTGCTCGCATTCAAACAGTCCATTATTTATCCGGGGTATTTGCTGGTTTAGTAACTTTAACAAAATATTACAGTATTAAGTATAAATGCCGGTCATTATCTGAAGAAGTAAGAGGGTACAAATAAAAAGATTAAAAACTGACAAGGTTTTTTATTTCACTGAAGCAGAATCTAAAGGCACCAGAGCGTTATTGGCTCCTCTGTGTTCCCTTTCTTGCTTTCTCTCTTTCTACTTTTTTTTTCTATTTCTCACTAAAACCAAACACCGTCTTTGATATATCTTTTTCTTCCTCACAATCATAACAGAATGGTCCGTTATTTATTTGCGGTAATGGCAGAGAGTAATGTACGCAGTAAGTAACTCACTAACACACTAAATTAGGAATGAAGGCATAACAACAACAACAACAATAATAATAATAATAATAATAATAATAATAATAATAATTAATGATCAAAGACCACAAAAACAGGATGTGCTTTCTTATTGACATGATAGTTCCTGCAGTCTGTTAGTCCTGGGTATGACGATAAATTACATCCGGCAGCAAGGATTCTGTTTGGGAGATTTGAGGTTTTAGGTTTTTACCTCTTAATTTGTGTTGTCATCAGGTCCACCCCGACCCGGGTTGGTAGCATCTGTTAAGGTCCCAGCTACGTGAAAATGTTTAATCCACCAGACAAAAATCAAAGCTCTATGAAAGTACAAAATACATTTTATAGTAAAAATACCAGCAATACATTTTTATATATATAAAAAAATTATCAACAATACATATTTATACTAAAATTATCAACAATACATATTTATACTAAAATTATCAACAATACATTTTTATAGTGTATTTTATCTATATTTTATATAGGCATACTGTAGCGTTCAAAATATTTATATTTCGGCATTAAATAACCCATAGAGGTGTTGATATGTCAGTCAACCAATCAACTTGCAGACTGTAAAGCGTCTTGAAATACAAAGATTTTGAAGTGGAAATCTTAAAAATATTGCACATGAGGATATAAATATTTTCCAGTTGGTTGGAACTCTCGAAGTGATTGGAATTGATTGATAGTCTCAGTGAAGAGATTCTTTGTAGACCATTCCTTTAAGAAATACGAAATTGTTGGCACAAGTACAGCTCACAACTTACGAAGGGCTTTATCGATATAAACTGAGTGTGATCTTTGTTTGTTTGTTTTTTATCTATTTCTTTTTTTACAAAAATGTTTACTTCAAAATCTCATCATGCTTTTTGTGACCTTAGGTCACAAAGAAATGAGTATCCCAACACTCCAAAGAAATAAATCTGGCGGCTAGATAATCCCCACTGCAGACGCCTTCTCAGACACGTTTGTGTTTGTTCGACACCCACTGTGGTTTATACTGCAACTAAGATTAACGGGCCTCAGTTACAGTTTCTGGGAGAGAGCGCGTTATCTAGCGTGATCAATAGTCTGAACAAGGCCAACCCTCGGTCACGATGACTTGTGACTTCGTGCTAGCACAAAAACCGACGGCTCCCATATAGTTCCGTCGAACTAGTTTCAATCACAAGGTTTGGGTCAACCAGTGGTGTGGTTTTCAGGTACTTTCCAAAGGTGCCGCATGCTAGGATCGACTCCTTCCAGACCAATAACATCAGAAAATCACCTTCCTGACAAATCAACCATGGTGGGGTTCGAACCCGGGTCTCATGTTCAGAAAGCGAACGTTCTAACCATTCGGTTGCGTGCCCCCAAGAAATAATTTTAATAATAATAATAATAATAAATTCAAAATGACGCTGGTTCCTAGGCCTCATGAATTTAAACGTCCTACGAGGCTGGAATCCCGTTCCCACCCCTTCACCGTTGAAACTGTTAGATGTAGACGTCGCTTCTACTCCAATAGCTTCATGTCTCGCACATCTCCCCTGTGGAACTCCCTTCCTTATTCCTGTTTCCCTGACAAATACAATCTCCAACTATTTAAGTGTAACGTCAATCGATATCTCCAGTTGCCTTGATCTATCCACTTCCCTTCTCCACATCCTTTCACCTTTCATTCCTATCTGCTCTCGCTCCAAATCTTCTGTAACCCTCTTGCCTTGATCGATCCACAGTCTTTCTCCACATCCTCTCCTTTACCACCCCTGTCTGCTCTTCCTACATACCTTCTGTAACCCCTTGCGTGCTAGTGGCTTCCAGCCTTGCTTGGGGTGATAAGCTTAAAACAAAAAAAAAAACATAAAAAACTAAGTAATTGAGGGAGAGGCGAGCAAGTGTATAATCACCTCTTTAAATCACTCTCCCACAACGGAAGGTAAGAATTCATATCTCTCTGAACTCTTCCATTGCCAGATCAAAACTTAAATTAAATTAAAAAATAGAAAAATAAAAATGAAGGAGAGAGAGCAAGAGAAGGATTACCTTTGTAAACCACTCTTCCATAACTCCCAGGTTGTTATAATATTTTTTAAAAATGTCAAATAAAATATAAAACATTGACAGGAAGCAGCCATTTTGTTAGAAGCAACACATTTTCGTAACCAGAATGTAGTCGGTCTGAAAAAAAAAAAAAAATGGAAAGCATAGTTTACCATTTCAAAGAATAAAAAAAATTTCTTACAGAAAAGAAAGGAAAAAACTATTTACAAAACAAATCAAAACTTCACAAATGAGAGAACGAAAAAAAGGAAAAAAAAAAAAAAAAAGGAAAATAACTGGGGGGGAAAAAAACTTGTAAAATCTCTCGAGAACTTGTAAGCCTAGAATAGAAAAACCAGTGACTTGCTTGATTTATGTCTCAACCATTTCTTAAATCCAGGACTTGCTTCACTGAAAAGATAAGATTCTAAGCCTTTGCTTGTGTTTCAAGAGTGTTTATTTTTATTTATTTATTTTTTTTTTGTAGATTATTTCTCTCAAATCTCGATTATCCGTTCAGTACTCACAACGTTTGACGGAGTGAGTCTATCTACTTTCCTTCGTAAACCAGTTTTTATATTTTTCCCCAGTTCACCTTTCTTCCGACTAAATTAATCATGAGTTATCTCAAATGTACACTGCTTGGTAAAGAAAGATAGGCTCTTTTCGATCAGCTTGTGGTTATATTTGTTCGTATTTCGGAATTTGTTATTTTTCGATGATTGTCTTCTTTATTTTTCTAAACAAATGAATTAGTAACGCCTTTGCACACGCATCTTTGAAGACACATCTCAGTGGAACACTAGGTATCGTAGGATCTTATTACGAACGCACACAGAAAATATTTATCGTGTACACACAAGTAAGCATGTATATATAAATGCGAGTTAGTGCGTGTTAAACGATACTTACCAAAGAAGACAAAAATATAATTGTTATATCTCTATCTATGAAAGGCAGGGTATGTGTGTGTGTGTGTGTGTGTGTGTGTGTGTGTGTGTGTAACGAATGCACGGCCGCAATTTTCGACGGATTTCCACCACAATTTACATGGACATGCTCCGAGTTAGCAAAAAAGACCAAGGCCGACTTTGCATTTCCCAACTCCCATCGATAGTGGAAATAATCGATTTTTTCATGCTTCTACGGCAGTTTTCATGTAGTTTGCGGCCATTTTCTACTGGCCAGAGTGAGAGCCTATAGCTGGCTGCCACGAATAGGCAGGAAGATTCTATTGGCCAGCGTGAGAGCCAACAGCTGACCGACATGAATGTTAACTAGCATGCTAGCATGCAAAAACAAAATCGGTAGCTGCATTTGTCACAAGTAGGAAAAATTTAAATCTGCATGGCACTTTACTCCAATTGGCTCATTCGCTTGCTTAAACTCAACGTTGATTCTGATTCCGCAGAACTGGGTTGGGTGTGAAAACGTATTTGTTGTTAACATTCTTATTTCATTCGGTTTTTCCAGTTACGAGTCCTTTTTTAAAGCTGATCGTTTTGTGTTCATTTTGTTTATTTCTTTTTTCGTAACAGATTTAATGTTTAGTATAGAGCTTAGAAAAAATTCGCAGTTTGAGAAGTAAGGCATGTAGCAACATCAGCACGGCAAAGGGCGCTCCTTTAAAGGCAAGGAAGGGCAAAAATATTTTAAGTCGAGTGATAGCGATTGCTGTATGAGTCGTACGATTTTTGAATCAAGCACGGGCAATGTCGAACTGAACCCTTTATTTCGATCGGTGGAGTAGACTGTTCTAGTTCCACGTGCCATGTTTAATGGATGTCAGTTATCAGTTATCTCCTGTTAATTCACCTCTCCAAGTTCTCCATTGCCTTAACCAGGTACTGAACTCACAACTCTTTGGGTCCTGTCACTCGATCTAACCAACGCCTGTCCTTAAGGACACATGGCACAGTAGATAAAGGAGTTGGTTAGATCCAGTGACAGGACCCAAAGAGTTGTGAGTTCAACACCTGGTTAAGGCAGTGAAGAACTTGGAGAGGTAAATTAACAGAAGATAACTGACATCCATTAGACATGGCACATGGAACTAGAACAGTCTACCCCATTGAGCGAAATAAATGGTTCAGTTCGAAATTCCAACCACCTGAAGAAAGCCGGAGCGTACAACGGAAGAAACGTTGTAATAAATATGGCAACAGAGATGAGGACAATAGTCCGAATAATGTAAATAGTGTACATAATACCTAATCTCAGAAATATAGACATATACAGATTCTGGAAAAATAAATTATTTAGCACGATATAGTGAAGGACCTCTCCTAGCAGCAGGCCTAGCAGTTGATTTAGTATCATCTTTCCACTTCAGATACATATTTTCGTGCAATTTGGGTAATCAAGGAGTCTGTTGTATTTCAGTTTAAGGATGGTACTGGTCTTCTTTAGTTTATGTAATTATACTCTGAACTAGCATACATCTGGAAAATGTCCGTCATGAAATATAGGGTTGTAAAAAGAAAATTGTCTATCGTTGGTACAGTCAGTGGTGTAGCGTCGCAGTCTGAATGAAGCCATAGACGATGATCACAAACATCTGAGTTATATTCATACACATGTAGTCCAAACCTATTTTCTTATTCGAAAACAAGAAAACTTGAGTAAAAGACGATGTTGCAATGAAATGTCGCACACTCCCTATCGCCTATGTGGACTGACTATATCAGTAGATATATATGGTGAGAACAAAATATACCTGGGGTCTTGCTTGAGCAATTAGTTGGAGATTCGTCTCAAGCTGTGATTGTCGAACTCTCTGCTTTCGGGCGAAGAGGAACCCAGCCGAGGCTATGCCGAAAGGCAGAGTCTCGTCTGGGGTGGTAGACAGCTACGCGACCCCGTTTTTTACGGGGTCTACGCAGAATTTTTGCCCGAGCCTACGGGCTCGGATACCCCACTTTAAATTTGGTCTTGTGACACAACTGACCGCGTGAGGCGGTTGGCAAATATCCTTGCTTCGGCAATT
>OZ038494.1:24353822-24478822 GCA_964036315.1 Acanthosepion esculentum | reverse complement strand
TTAAAAATAAACGAAAAAATGTAAAAAAAATGGCGGCATCAACATATTTACAATCGTTGCACTATTTCTCGAGACGAAATAGAAATCTCCATCATTAACATGTTGTTTCTTCGATTCTGTAAAAGGCAAATTCAACGCGAAGGACTAGCAGTGGATGGAAATTCGGCCGCCAACAGAGGTACTCATGCGTACAGTTAATGTAGTCTGTCATAAAACATCTGGATATGCGTATATCTAAATTATTCCCCGGTCCACGGAGTAGAATAAATAGTTGCGCCTTTCTCTGTATTTATTTTTATCTTTTGCCATTGTTGGCCAGAGATATCCAACTGAGTATACATTGGTCAGCGCAATTTCCTTCTGTTACGTTGCAGCATTTACACATTCATAGAATGTGTTATAGTCTTAAATAAATAAATTGGCAATGACAAATGTAATTTTTGGCATTTCAGAGGATCGCTCAGTGTAACAAAATGTTTCATATCAATTTCCCCTTTCTCTCTCTCTCTCTCTCTCTCTCTGTCATATATATATATATATATATATATATATATATATATATATATATATATATATATGGCATAATGAGAAGCCACGTATACTTTCTTAATACGTATATATAGAAAAAACAACTGAGAAGTTGCAAATTAAAAAAATATAGTTACAAAAATTATTTTTAAACAACATCTAAAATATTATTACAGTTAAATTTACGTTAGAAATATTCGAACATAGTGGCATTCCATATCACGTGACGTCCGCGTCTCGGGATGGACGCTACTTGTAAACAAACTTCTTTAAACAGTTACTTCTGATGAAAGATCGGGGTCGATCTGAAATATCAAATAGATATATATATATAAAAATATAAATAAATACTTTCACAAAAAAAAACATCCAATTTTTTTTAATTTGCAATTTTTCAGTTGTTTTATATATATATATATATATAGAAAGAGATATGAATAGAATATGAATAGACTGAAATAGACAGATCTGAATATTTCTGAATACATTTGTATACACACACACACACACACACACACACACATATATATATATATATATATATATATATATATATATATAACGTGATATACATAGGCTGAGATAGATAGATAGATAGATTCGAATATTTCTGAATAGATTTACATTTATATATATAATTAAGTAATTTATTGACTCAGTGAATTACTTAATTATAATTATCAAATCCTCATAACAATTTCTATCATGTGTATATCATTGCTTGATCCGGCTTCTAATGCTTCAGTTTGAGCGGCTTGGTGGTAGTAGTCGTGGCTCCGGGGGGCACAGTCCTATGGTTACAGAGAATTTCAGTTGAGTTTCACCACGGAATATGTGAGCGAGCGGGGCTATATTGAGCCTGATTTGCTACCTCTTCGTCACCGAGACCCGTTAGACGTTAGTTGGTATGACGTTTGCTTCATAACTCAAATGTCAGGGTTTCAAATCTCGGTAGTGGATGCACACTGCTGATGAGTCCCAAATATAGGACGAAACGGCCGTCCAGTGCTTTCTGCATTCTGTTGAGGTTTCTTCCAGACTCAATGAATTACTTAATTATAATTATCAAATGCACCTAACAATTTCTATTATATATATATATATATATATATATATATATATATATATATATATATATATATATATCTATATAAAGAGATGTGAATAGACTGAGATAGATAAATAGATAGATAGATAGATCCGAATATTTCTGAATAGATTTATATATATATATATATATATATATATATATATATATATATATATATATATATATATATATATATATATATTATGAAATGGACAAAGTCCGACAATTATTTTAAGACATTTCAATGTTTATACATTCTTTTTATAGATACAAATATTTAAGTAAATGCTCTTTTTTATACTAAACTGTATTAAAAAACATTTACCGGGCTGAATGTCAGAGAAATTTCGGTAAATGTTGTTTAATACAGTTTATTATAAAACAGAGCATTTACTTTCATATTGGTATTTATAAAAAGATTGTATAAACATAAAAATGTCTTTAAAAAAATTGTCGGACTTTGTCCATTTCATAATGTGTGACGTCATTTGTTTACATTTGATACGCCATGAGCAGTTATGAATGTACGTGAGAGAATCATGGAAGATTAAAGTTTAAAGTGGAAGCGTGCTGGGCTCATAACCTGTGGTGTGAGTAACCATGGTCAAATGCAAAAATAAATAACATAACTGTTCACCAAACATATTTAACAAAGTTTGCAATAAAAAGACAAAGGAACACGGCAAAATGAAATAATATCAAACAAACAATATATTCAAGGCAAATTAAGAGTAAGAAGGCAAAAATTTCACAAAGATTTGTCGTCGGCACACAAAAACAAGTTCGGACAAGTGTACGTAGAGTTCTAACATCTAGAGAAGGCAAATCGAGACTGTGTGTTTTGTCTATAAAATTGGTGGGGCAAGTATTTTGCAGTCATTCCTTACGACTGAAATCAACAATATATATATATATATATATATATATATATATATATATATATATATATATAACGTAAATCATTCATACGAAAAACAGATAATGAAGTTAATTATATGGCAAGAATCACTCTCGCAAAGAATATTTAATAATAAAATACAATCAACCTCGAATCCGTTAATGAATGGTATAACCCTTGTTTATAAATTCCGGTTTTATATAAGACCTGATAAAACCGGAATTAGGAGCATACCATTCATTAACGGATTCGAGGTTGATTGTATTTTATTATTAAATATTGTTTGCGAGAGTGATTCTTGCCATATAATTAACTTCATTATCTGTTTTTCGTATGAATGATTTACGTTATATATATATATATATATATATATATATATATATATATATATATATAGATATAGATATAGAGATAGAGAGAGAGAGAGAGAGAAATAAATAAAAGGAAAGAACAGTAAGATATATAATCCGGTGTTCTTATAGCTATTTTTATTTTTACACAATAGTGCTCAATGTAAATTTACAGAGCATTAATATCATTAATATCATAAATTAACTGATTTAAAATATGTTTTTTTCGCTATGTGTGTGTGTGTGTGTGAAAATTTTTCAGAGTTAACCTGTAGATAAGACAATTTTTTAAATATTAAGGACAATAGGAAAACACTATTAATTGCTGACGCGTTTCGTCCAATGTGGACTTTCTCAAAGCAAAAAACGAAATGAATTTAATTAAACAAGGAAACTAATCAAAAATAAAAAACACAGAGTGTTCTTAGCAACTGAAATGCAGGAAACGCTATTTTCATATTGTTAACTGAAAATAACGTCAGTTGATGTCACGTGTGGAGAATATTATCTGTGTTGGCGGATTTAACCATTTTCTTTCGATTTTACGATATTGTTGTGTATGTTTGTTTGTGAGAGCAGTAATTTTGTTAAGAAAGGTGAAATAGAGAAAAGGCCTGGTCGTTGATTAATATTTGGGTAATGTTCTATGGCGGCACTCTCTAGAATTTTCCTTCTGGGTGTTTTATTTTCTTTCTTTATAAATATAGAATTTCCAAAATCAAAATTGTGGTTGAATTTATTCTTCTGTATTACTAGTGCATTAGCTAAGTTGTTTAATGTAAGGTCTCTTCTGTGTTCATAGATACGTTTTTTTTAAATTTCTACTTGTTTTTCCAATATATTGGGAGGGACAGTTTTGGCAATTTATTTTATAAATGCCTGCTTCAGAAATGCTATTGCAATTGTTGTTTGAAGGTCTTAGTATATCCATAATTGTTTTGGAAGTGTTTGTGACTATTTCAAGATTATTTAGATGGGATAGGTTATTCTGGATAGTGGACATGACAGAGTTGGTCGGTAGTATTATGTATCTGTTTTCATGTAATTTACTATTGCGGATGATGTTATTAGTTTTGTTTCGATTGTGTATTTTGTGTGCCTTTCTTCTTGCGTTATGGATGAAATGATATGGGTATTGTAGGTTTTTGAATGTATTTTCTATGTATGTTTCTTCTTTAAGTAAATATTGGGGACTACAGATTCTTAATGCTCTTAGATAGAAACCTATAATAATTCCAGATGTAATTTTTGAAGAGTGGTTTGAGTAGAAACTGATCATATTATTTTTGTTTGTGGTTTTTCTGTAAACGTCAAAATTAAGTTCGTTATTATTTCTATGTAACAAAACGTCCAGGAAAGGAAGAGTGTAGTTGGTTTCAGTTTCGAAACTGAAGTTTATTGTAGGTTCAACGTTGTTAAGTTTGGAGAGAAGATCCGTTAAATTGGTGTTTTTTGGATATATTAATAATGAGTCGTCTATGTATCTGAAATATGAAGAGTTTGTAGGGAGAATATTTTTGAATGAGTCACTTTCTAGAAATTCTAAAAATAGACATGCAAC
Organism: Acanthosepion esculentum; assembly: GCA_964036315.1. Lineage (NCBI taxonomy): Eukaryota > Metazoa > Mollusca > Cephalopoda > Sepiida > Sepiidae > Acanthosepion > Acanthosepion esculentum. The sequence continues at coordinate 24,474,395 of OZ038494.1, read as the reverse complement.
AACGCCGCTGAGAGGAGATCCCATTGGTAAACCAAATTTCTGTCTGTAATGTTGGTTATTAAAATTAAAGAAACATTGCTTGGTAATAAGTTGGCATATTTTTATGATTTTATGTGTAGATAGAGGTAATTTAATTTTTGCATTTGTTAGGTGTTTTTTTAGTAGATTTAAGCATTTCTCTATGGGGACGTTTGTATAGAGAGATTTTATATCTAAACTAGCCATATATCTGTTTTTAATGTCGGTTTTTTAATTTATTTAGGAGTTCGCCTGAAATTTTTATGTGTGCTAGACTAATGGTGCCGAGAAGTGGAGTTAAAATTTTGCTTACTTTGATGGGTATTTTATGTGGAGCGCTGCCTATCCCTGATATGATAGGTCTCATTGGTACGTTCGGTTTATGTGTTTTTGGTAATCCGTATAATATGGGTGTTTTGGGGTGGTATTCAATAAGCTTTACCCAGGAGACGTCTTCATTTTTCAATAGTTTTTTGATGTTGCTTGTGAATTTTAATAATAGCAAATGGTCCAAGGTCGGCAGAAAAGACCTAGTAACAAATCTATCCAAATTCCAACTATCGGATACACAACTAGAAGCACTCAGCTTTGGTCAGAAATTTGCCACTGGAATACCAAAATATGACACCACGGATTACATAATTAAAAATCATCACCACTATGAGTCCGATTTTACCAAAGGCTATATCCAGGGCCTACTCAACGCACTTCCAAGAAGATACATCAAAGCCTTGAAAGAATTAGCTAAGAACATAAACATCCATATATCTACTTCTGATAAGGGCGGTGGAATTGTAATCATGGATAAACACATTTACCAACAGAAGATGAGAGAACGATGATAACATCTATGAAAAAGTAAATGAAATGGAAGCTATAAAGGAAACACAAAAATTCACAATAAATTCAAAATCAACGCTCTAACACACTAGGCTATTGGACAATTCTCTGTGAAAAGCTTGAAGCTTTAAACCTAACATGCCTACCGGCAAGGGCTGCTGTATACACCTGATGAAGGTCGGAAGTCAGAACGTGCAAAACGTGATAACAAATATGAGCATAATAGTCCACATGTAAATAGCCTATATAAAGGCAACTAATCATTTCAAAAACTGAATTTTAATATATATACAGGGTGCGGCTGTTATTTGAGGACACAGTTTTAAGATTAATACTGCTTCCCACTAACTTTTAATGCTTTTATTTTTCAGAAATCAAAATGGCAAACCCTATGATAACAAATGAAATGAAAAGGCATGCTGTGATTGTGGCATTAAAGGCTGATCATAGCGATTTGGATATTGCACGTTTCCTCAGAGTTGCAAGATCGTTTGTCCACACGATACGAAAAGAGTTAGAAGACGCTGACAGTTCCCCAATGTCTGTATCAAAACGTAAAAGACATTCTGCACGTTCTGATAAAGTGAGAACATCCGAATTTATTCAGGAAGTCAAGCAGACAATTGATGAAAACCGAGGTCAATCAATGAGGTCAATTGCCAAAAAGCTGCATGTGTCTGAAAAAACGATCAGGAGTGTTCATGAAGACATTCGATACAAGTCCTACGTGAAGAAGAGTGGTTAATTTATATCTGAAAAAACAAAAGAAAACCGTTTAAACAGATCCAAAAGGCTTTTAAACAAACTTAAAAAGCCTTCAGAAGCTGGTGTGATTTGGTTTTTCTCGAGAAAACTTTTGATCAAGATCAAAAACTTAAAAGAAGAAATGACCAATGGCTTTGTTCAGATCCTTCTGAGGTGCCAAGAGTGATGCGCACAAAATTTCCTTCAACTGTTATGGTATTGGGTGTTATTAGCAATGAAGGACATGTTATGACACCACACTTTTTTCCACAAGGTCTTAGAGTAAATGCTGCTGCTTACATTGAGGTTCTAGAAACAGTTGTCAAACCCTGGATTGACAACATATGCAACGGCAGGCCATACATATTCCAGCAAGATTCGGCCCCATCTCACAAGACTCTACGAACACAAGAATGGATGGCTGACCATTTGTACGACCACATCACACCCATCGCCTCATTGGCCGAATCGGTTAAGGCACGTCAAGCTATATGACGGTTCCGTATAGGATACAGGTTCGAATCCTGTCGGAGGAAGAATATTTTCTATGAAAATTTCTCGGACATTCAGGCCGGTAAATGTTATTTAATACTGTTTATTATAAACAGAGCATTTACTTAAATAGTTGTATCTATAAAAAGAATGTTAAACATAAAAATGTCTTAATATATATATATATATATATATATATATATATATATATATATACTACAGTTCAAAAGTTTTAGACCCCCCCCCAAAAAAAAAATTAGCATGGGATGATAGAAGAATGAAAAAAAAAAGCTCTTAGAGTCATAGAAAAATAAAATGGAATCAATTATACTTTGAGAAATTTATGCAAGTAATGCCAAAACTTTGCGCTGCAGTAACCAAGGCTAAAGGAGGATATTTTGGCGAGAGCAAAATTTAATCAAGAATCCTTTTTTTCTCTTTGTCATAATAAAATTTCTAATAAAAATCATGTCTCATTTTTTTTTAACCATGTATAGTAATTTTCTCTTACTTAAAGTACGAATCAACTAGTTTTGTGGATAATTTATGAAAAGTGTAAATTATGAAAATAATATTTCAAAATCTTTAGGTCGATATTCTTACTAACGATTTAACGTACTGAAAATGACGTATTTCCTTCAGTAAGATTTTCGATCTCGAGGACGGTAGACATTAATTTCAATACGTAATCCTAACACAGAAACAAAAGAAAGAACGAAACAAACAAGGTTTTCTAAGCACGCATGTTTACCCAATAAAATATAACTTTTAGAGATATAAAACTCTTAACTTAGTTGTTGGCACATTAAAATCATTTTCCCTATTGGATATATTATTTTTGAAAATATATCCCTTCACATAAATCTTATATAGGGTATAGGACCCCAACTCTCCGCCGTAGTCTCACATATCATAATTCCTACATACTGTACGGTAACACGCGAAAAAAAAAACTATAAAAGTAAGACAACTGCTTTTGAATAACACAATAATGAAAAAAAGCAAACGTTAAATAAATATTATAATTTTTTAGAAACTATTCATTTAGAGTAAGCCATTCTATAAAATATTTTCAATAAATAATCTTACACAGTAGGCGTATGTTTGAAGAGTACTTGCAGTACCCTTGTTTAATCGACGATAGCGTTCTAAGTTTATTACTATGTGCTACTGATAGAGATGTTACCTTGACAATCATTTACAATATTAAAAGATTACTTCTCAGTAAACTTATATTTTAAATAAATTTTTTAATGTACTTTCTATGAATGTGTTTTTAAATATACTATTTAACTCATATTAAATCCCTAAATTAGTTGTAAAAGAGTTAAATATTTAAATTGCTAGTAAACATCAAATTTATTTCTTCGGTGATTTTTTATACATTTAAATTACTATCAAACATTAAAATCTCTTCTCTTTTTTTTTTACATAAATTGCTAAATTACCACCCCTCCTCTTCCTTCGTAAAACCTAATTAAAGCTTCTTTCTCTTTACTTCAGCCTTCTTTCTTTCTTTTTTGCTTTTTATTTTTTCTCTCTCCTCCCCTTCACTTTCAATATATCACTTCCATTAAGTTAACCGATTAAATAGGTCAATGTCTGGTCCCTCCTCCCCTAATGCTAAGTATGATAGATATAAATATAAAAATAAACCCTCTCTAAACTCGATCATGTCTCTCACACCACTCCTCACTACCCTCTCTGTTAAATTACATAAACTTAATACTACACGTTAAAAGTGTAAATTTTATTTTTCGTTTCACATTTTGTAAGTCAAGTCTGATGATCCAGCGTCCTTTAAAAGGGCTATGGTGAAATAAATTATTAGATGGAGCCTTAAAGTGGTCTGTTTTTCTTTAAATTATTAGCTCTGAATTTACATTGAGCTCTCAGGATTTCATCCTCCTTGGGACTACCCATACGGATTGCCAAGTTTTTCGTAACTTATATATATATATATATATATATATATATATATATATATATATATATATATATTAGGACATTTTTATGTTTAACATTCTTTTTATAGATACAAATATTTAAGTAAATGCTCTGTTTATAATAAACATAAAATATTGAATGTCCGAGAAATTTTCATAGAAAATATTCGTCCTCCGAGAGGATTCTAACCTGTATCTTATACGGAACCGTCATATAACCTGACGTGCCTTTTAACCGATTCGGCCACAGAGGATCGTTCGGGTGGCAAGGTCGAATTTGCTGCTTATAAACTTCAATCTTCCCTGAATCTTTCACGTGCATTCATATCTGCTCATGGCGTATCAAATGTAAACATTTGACGTCACACATTATGAAATGGACAAAGTCCGACAATTATTTTAATTATTTGTATCTATAAAAAGAATATTAAACATAAAAAATGTCTTAAGATAATTGTCGGACTTTGACCATTTCATTATATATATATATACATATATACATATATATATATATATATATATATATATATATAGTCATTCATATATATATATATATATATATATATATATATATATATACATATATATATATATATATATATATATATATATATATATATATAATTTAAAAATCAGGAGCTCTGTTGAATCCGCTACCTTGGTTTCAACCTTACGGCGTCTTCAGGCGATTTTTATCAAATGACCTCTTAATGCTTTAAGAATAAATTAACATAATAAAAGCATATTGCGGTTAATTTGAAAAAACAGATTTATATATTTAGTAGTTAATGTTGGATATTAATTTAAGCATTTCAAAGTTTTCCACCAAATAAACTAGGAAATAAATATAATGTGATTATAAGATAAATAAACAAAAATATTACTATTATTAACATTATTAACATTGACTGTCCGACTCGAAGTTTCAAGCCTTGTTCAATCTTCAGTTACTGATCATTGTTTACAGTTTGGTTAATATTTTTGGGTCTCGCGAGTTCGAAGTGACCCAGAAATATTAACCAAACTGTAGACAATGATCTCTGCCTGAAGATTGCACAAGGCATGAAACTCTGAGTCGTACTGTCGACGTAGGATTTTGTGTGTTTTTACTAATATTTATAATCTTATTTAGTATTGAACACTGTTTTTCTTACACAAAAGGATATATGTATATATTTGTGAACACTTACACCTACATTTATATTTATTCATTTGATTACACACACATATATATATATATATATATATATATATGCACACACACACACATACACACACACATGCCCACACACACACACACACACACACATATATATATATATATATATATATATATATATATATATATATATATATATAGATGGATAAAGACAATAAGGAAATTATCTTAGACGACGTGTTTCGTTCTCTGATGGATTTTATCAAGGCAAATGTAAAGGTTTTATTTTCCAAAAAGTATTTATAAACCAATGATTCCCAACGCGGGGCGCATGCCTCAACCGGTAGGGCATTGTAATATTTTGGTAGGATATGCGTAGGACGTGTACCCTTCGGCGTACTATACCGACAGAATAAGGGGGCAATTCGAGAACGAGTTATTAACAGTGTATTGTTTTCTAGTGAGTCTGAGTGAGAAATGTTAATGTTAATGCGTGTTAATACATACGACGCGTATACAGTATGTATGCATAGAGATATTTTGTGTGTATGTACGTATATGTGTAATTTGCATACATGTAAGAATTAAATATTACAGGTTCGGGGGGGGGGCAGAATTTTAGAAATACCAAGGTGGGGATGGACCCCAAATCTGTTGGGAGCCATTGTTATAAACAAATGTAAATTTTTTTTCATTTTAAATTTCAGACGTGTACATAAATATTCATCAGGCTAACGGAAATGTCTAAGGGAAGTATGGAGGATTCTAAGTGACGTAATTTAATCTCTATCTATAAAAGGCAGGATGTGTGTGTGTGTGTGTGTGTGTGTGTGTGTGTGTGTGTGTGTGTGTGTGTAACGAATGCACGGCCGCAATTTCCGACGGATTTGCACCAAAATTTACATGCACATGCTCCAAGTTAGCGAAAAAGGCCAAGACCGACTTTGCATTTCCCAACTCCCATCGATAGTGGAAATAATCGATTTTTTTCATGCTTCTACGGCAGTTTTCATGTAGTTTGCGGCTATTTTCTACTGGCCAAAGTGAGAGCCTATAGCTGGCTGCCACGAATAGGCTGGAATATTCTATTGGCCAGCGTGAGAGACAACAGCCGACTGACACGAATGTTAACTAGCATCGATACCTGCGTTCGTCACAAGTGGGAAAAATTTAAATCTGCATGGCACTTTACTCCAATTGGCTCATTCGCTTGCTTAAACTCAACGTTGATTCTGATTCCGCAGAACTGGGTTGGGTGTGAAAACGTATTTGTTGTTAACATTCTTATTTCATTCGGTTTTTGCAGTTACGAGTCCTTTTTTAAAGCTGATCGTTTTGTGTTCATTTTGTTTAGTTCTTTTTTCGTAACAGATTTGATGTTTAGTATAGAGCTTAGAAAAAATTCGCAGTGTGAGATAGGCAAGAAGTAAGACATGTAGCAACATCAGCACGGCAAAGGGCACTCCTTTAAAGGCAAGGAAGGGTAAAAATATTTTAAGTCAAGTGATAGCGATTGCTGTATGAGTCGTACGATTTTTTAATCAAGCACGGGCAACGCCGGGCCATGCTGCTAGTGTCTAAAAAAAGGTGAGTAAATGGCGTTATTTTTCCTTTTTTTTAATAATGTAATTAATATTTTTATTATTTTTGTTTGGGATTAATTCATGTATTATATATTTTAGATAAACGGAGATTATGAGTTTAACTGTTTTCTTTTTTTGTTTAACATTTCTATAGTCATGTACTTTGGCTTGGGAAAAGAGTAATTCTTTCAGAAACGGAGATACTTTTTAAAAAATCCAGGGGGTGTATTTATATTTTGATAAGATTCAGTACCGCCATTCTCAAGATATTTCCGTTTCAATCCGTTACTTTCTCTTTTAACAAAATGTGGCCTTCATAAAATCAAAGTTGTGGTTGCATTTGAAACTCATCGGTTTTTCTTATGTTTTTATTTATATTGTCATTTTACAGTCAAATCTTTGGTTATTTCTGAAATTTTAAACGCACACACACTCCTCCACTCTCACTCGTCCGATTTCAATGATTCATATCTCTATCAAAAGCTCTAGAAAAGTTAAGCGCAGTGTATGATTTTCGTTGAGTTCAGATTCACGGTTGCCAGATTATGTGAGGTTAAAAATATATATTAATACATTATATTAGCCATCATCATTGCTTTCATGGTTCAGGGGGAGTAACTCTTATTTTCCTTTTGTATCCAAAATTGCAGTGCACGTTTTATTATAAAGTAGCTTAAAAGCCGCCCTATCTAGCTTCTGTGTAGGACTCTTGTTTTGTCTATCATCACAATAGCTAGGGAGGAGTAGATGCGATAGGCATCAATAAACTACAGAAGAACTCAAAATTGATCGCTGCATTCAAGTATTGAATTAATGTTTGAGCTTACCTTTTATAAGTTCGGCGATAATTCTTCTGCTGCCACATAATTTAAAGACGATTTTATGTACGTAGATGCTTATTTTCTGTACAAAAATTATTTTTTTTTCATGGGTGACAGAACAGGGGACAATTTATATGACACAGTTAATATAGTGTAAATATGAGAAAATAGAATTAGTTATACATTCAACATTTGAAGAGTTAGAGAAACATAATAGTTAATTAAGTAAAACCTATATTATGGAATCTATATGAATAAATGCGAAATTGGAGCTCAATTCAACTTACGAATTCTGAGATTAAAAAGCCCCAACTCTACTTTATAGCAATTTAAACGCTGAATGCTCAATATCTGTATTATATATTATCTACTTCAAGGTACTATCACTCTTCAGGTTTAACTAATTTGCATATTGATATTTAAAAAAAAAAATTCCTTAATTAACTGTCCTTCATTACTGATCTTTTATTCTAGAATTGTTTTGATTTTCATCTCAAAAACAGTTCTGTTTAGGAATATAATCTTATATAGTGCAGAATAGTGTTTGAAATTTGCATTTTATTTGGCCTTCAACAAGTTGGCATCTATTTGTAAAACTTTCTTTAACTATAATATGCCAATTTATGAATGAAATGTTCATTTAAAATTTTTGTTTCAAATATTTCAAGTAGTGAATATATTTCACTTTGCGAAGCGATAGCAAGTGGACGAAGCCTGCTAGTAATAAATAAAAACTCCAACTCTTACCGCTTTCACTGCCTGATCCTCTTCTGGGATCGTCATAAGACAGTAATTGTCAGGACTCTTAGATTTCTACTACTTGCATTAGTATGTTTATATATGTACCGTCAGTTACTGGAGGGGAAAATACATATAATAACATTTTTTTCTTTTTATGTGTGTTATGACCGTGTTAGGGCCAGAAATAAAGACACAAAAGAGAGGAATTGAGTTAAAGAAATATATTAACAGAAACAGTAATACAAACATATACAAACGAGAGTGTTACAGCAAGAATGTTCGGCTCGACTCTCAGAGCTGACTGCTAGAAAGTTCCCTCGCTAAATGGCAGTACCTGCTCCTATTTATAGCTAGAAGAGTCGATGTGTGCATAGGTAAATTACCATAACAATGTCCCAATCATCTTTCAGAAGGTAGGTGATCATGGCTCTCCACCTCCCTCTTTCCTTTGCAGTTCTCAAGAACTTCCTTCCCTCTTCTTCCTCCCCAATGAAAACACGTGTGAGATCTACCTGACCAAGTGAGATCTACCTGACCAATGAAAAAACATGTGACATCTACCTGACCATGTGAGATCTACCTGACCAATGAAAAAACATGTGAGATCTACCTGACAAATAAAAAACATGTGAGATCTACCTGACCATGTGAGATCTAACTGACCAATGAAAAAACAAATGAGGTAGGTTTCTGGTTGTACGCCATATTGAATTGTTGGTGCGTGAATATCGCGAGTAAGTTCTGACTTACACGGAAAATCACGTTACGACCCATCTTAGGAACGGAACTCTGATGTAGGTCGAGGAAAACCTTGTATATATGAATTGAAATCAAATATCATATATAATTTTAATGGATTAAAATTATATATATATATATATATATATATATATATATATATATATATATATATATATATATGTATATATATATAAATGCTTATACGTACATTTATTTATTTGATGATATATATATATATATATATATATATATATATATATATATATATATATATATGAATAAAATCAAAAAGAAAAATTATTTTAGCCGTCGTGTTTCGTCCTTTGATGGACTTCATCAAGGCAAATTGTGGACAAAACGCGTCGGGTTGGATAAGTTTTCCTTTTGTCTTTATTCATATAAACCTTTTAAAGATATATATATATATATATATATATATATATATATATATATATATATATATATATATATATGTATGTATGTATGTATGTATGTGTATATATATATATATATATATGAATAAAAACAAAAACTTGATTTAGCCGTCGCGTTTCGTCCTCTTTTGTCTTTATTCATATGGCCCTTTTAAAGATATACTCTAAATGAAAGTTTTACACACACACACACACATATATATATATATATATATATATATATATATATATATATATATATATATATATAAGGTTAGAAACACACTCAACTGACAATGAAATTTTAACATAATGAAATCTCACACGACCAAATATGTTCTTGTAAATATTTCTAATACAGAAAAACGTATGCTCTGAAATTCCCCTAGTACATTCTTATATAAAGATAATCATGGCCACCAACTTCTGTTCCTATGTATTTAAGTTCCCCTTGTTTGTAATTTTTTTCCTCTAATAAATACTATGATTACTTAAAATTTAGATTTGTTCTCGACGCAAAATATTTCGCTTCCTTTTTTTCTGAAATTTCAACAGTATAATCGTAATATTATTTTTTCAGAAAGTCTGGAATATTGGTACCATGAGAATCTATGAATATATATTATTTGGTCGGAACACGTTCTCGGGCATCTTACCCTGGAGCAGTACCGAGCAGGCTAAGTCTTGAAGGCATTCCCTATATAGTAAAGTCGATAAATCCTGAATATTCCGCACTTGTGTCTTTGTACGCCTTACTGAGCGCGGTAAAACTTTGAGATTAATCAATCTTTTCGTTTCCAAAACACTTTAATTTCCTATTGGTCACCATCAAAATACTGATCGGCAAGAAAGTTGCTTGAGCCGGGAAATTGATCTAACACTTAAATAAGTACATAGTTTTTATTATTTTTATTTTTTTTTACGAGATCTCTGGACTTTTTTTTTTCGATTTTCTCCTCATTTTAGAGAACCACTTCAAGATCCAGCCCCCATACACCTAAAGGCATTCAGTTTCCAGCAAATATGTCTTGAAGCGACAATACAAGAAGTAGTGCCGTTACCTTTCGGTGCGTGTTCTTTCATCCCTTTAGGCATAGGACGTATAAGGCGGTGGGTCAGTTTTAGGAATTTGTCAATTTCAAGCTTGAAAGGTTTTCTTCTCTTTATTTTTTCTTTTGTTGTTCAATATGAATCACATTCCGTTTGACAAAATTCTCATTTGACTTCATTTTATTTACCTTTCCTTATTTCTCGTCTGTCGCCATTTTCCATCAATTCCATAAGTTTTTTTTCTTTTTCTTTCTTTCTTTTTTTCTTTCATTCTTTCTTTCTTTCTTTCTTTCTTTCTTTCTTTAAAATTGCTCATTCCTCTTCTTCGTTCCTATAATTTATAATATCTTTTTTTATTCAGTCACTAAATTCGCCACGTCATGAGTCCCGTAACCCGATCTATCTATCTATCTATCTATCTATCTATCTATCTATCTATCTATCTATCTATCTATCTATCTATCTATCTATCTATCTCCGTTCATTATGTATGTTTATATCTATATATCTATTTCACTTCACATTCTCTCTCTCTCGCTCTGTATCTATCTATCTATCTATCTATCTATCTATCTATCTATCTATTTCCGTTCATTATGTATGTTTATATCTATATATCTATTTCAATTCACATTCTCTCTCTCTCGTTCTGTATGTATCTATCTATCTATCTATCTATCTATCTCAGTTCATTATCTTATCTAGTTCATTATCTATCTAATAATTTCCATCACTTATATATATATATATGTATATATATATATATATATATATATATATATATATATATATATAGAGAGAGAGAGAGAGAGAGAGATAGATAGATAGATAGATAGATAGATAGATAGATAGATAGATATAAATATATAGTTCGTAACTGATGAGTTGGTAGAACCACGAAGCTTTAAGTTGCACTTCGAACCTAGGTATATGTATATTTATTAGCGACGCACATTGAGTCAGATTTGCTACATCTCCGTCGCCGAGGCCCGTTGGAACAGTTGGTATGACGTTTGCTTGATAACTCAACTGTCAGGGTTTCAATTCTCGGTAGTGGATGTGCACTGCTGATGGGTCCCAAATATAGGACGAAACGGCCGTCTAGTGCATTCTGCATTCTGTTAAGGTTTCTTTCAGACGCAATAAATTACTTAATTATAATTGTCTAATCCTCCTAACAATTTGTATCATTTATCAATATGTATTTCTTATCTTTAACCGCAATGAGCACTGTTTTGTTTACACCTTATATTAAATTAAGTAAATACGAGGGTCATTCAATAAATAAGGTGAATTTTTCGGTATAAGGACTTCTAATACAGATAGAAGCTTAGTTTTTTTTGTTTTACTTCTTTTTCACATGGATGCAATTTCTTTTGCAGATTAAAAAAAACTTTGAGAGTTTTGGCGATTAACATAGATGGCCGACCAAGAAGCCTGCTCCAGGATTGAACAGCGGTCAGTTATCAAGTTTTTGGTTGCTGAAGAGTGCAAACCAGTTGAAATTCATAGGAGAATGTCAACTGTGTATGGTGCCACATGTTTCATCCAAAGAAATGTCTACAAGTGGGCTAAATTGTTTAAAGAAGGACGGAGCAGTGTTGAGGATGAAGACAGGCCTGGGAGGCCTACAGAAGTGAGGTCTCCTGAGGTGATCGAATCTGTCAATGATCTCATTCAGTCTGACAGAAGGGTGACAATGGATGACATTGCAAGGACTTTGAGCTTATCTGTTGGGACAAACGCAGTGGTCATCAGTCAGAAGGAGTCATCTTGCATCATGACAACGCAAGGCCTCACACAGCAGCCCAAACGGTGCAGACCATCAACGAGCTGGGCTGGGAAGTGCTCCCTCATCCCCCTTATAGCCCAGACCTTGCCCCTTCAGACTTTCACCTGTTTGGTCCCTTGAAAGCGTTCACGAGAGGCACGAAGTTTAAAAGTGACGATAATGTCAAAAGTGTTGTGAGCGACTGGCTGAGACATCAGTCCAAAGATTTTTACGCTGGGGGAATACAGAAGCTTGTGCACAGATGTGAAAAGTGTGTGACAGTGCTGGGAGACTACTTTGAAAAAAAAGTAAGCTTCTATCTGTATTAGAAGTCCTTATACCGAAAAATTCACCTTATTTATTGAATGACCCTCGTATTTATTTGCTTAGCTGTGTATGCTAGGTTAACGCAAGTATATTCAATTGCTAATATTTAATTATTTGGCTTATATATATATATATATATATATATATATATATATATATATATATATATATATATATATATATATATATGTATTATAGAAAAAAGGTTTTGCACAACATTGCATTTCTTTAAAAATACCTTAAAATGAGATTATTTCCAACAGTTTTCGAAAAAAACCCGAAGATGTTAGAACTTTCCAGGAATTCTTCAAGCAGTGAAAAGCTCACTCTTACTCATTTGGCAATGTCTAAAAGGGGGTTCATACAGAATATTTATAATTTAGAAAATTTTTATTGTTGACAGACGAATCCAACTTTGAACATTTTGGTGGGAAGAGAAGCTTGGAGAATGATTGAAAAATAAACTTTACTTACTGAAATTTTACTTTTAAAAAAATATACATATATATATATATATCATTTCCAGGTGTATTAATAATAAATATACATTTTTTTCCTCACCGGTAGAACGGCTCTGAGTTCCATGCACAACGCAATCGTTAGGTGCTGCTTGAAAACTGACTGTTGCATAATTAAAATACTGTATTTATACTGAAGAGAAATGATAGTGGATCAGTCTATTTCATTTATGGGTGCCGGGTGGGGACAAAAATCTCAGTGTTTTGATACCGATGTGGAAAAATATATATATATTATTAATATAAATTATAGCTCTGTTATTATTATACGAGCACTCTTTTATTATCACCAACACCTAGTGTGCAATATTCTCTCTCTCTCTCTCTCTCTATATATATATATATCTATATATACATATATACATATATATATATATATATATATATATATATATATATATATATATAGGTAACTATACTCGTGTCGAAAAACCTTCGAATTCTTGATTTAACAATAGTCAAATAGGTTTGTCTGGCTCATTAGGTTTGACCATATATATATATATATATATATATATATATATATATATATATATATATATATATATATATAATAATAATAATAATAATAATAATAATAAACACAGTATTTACTTAAATATTTGTAATATAAAAAAATGTTAAACATAAAAATGTCTTAAAAATAATTGTCGGACTTTGTCCATTTCATAATGTGTGACGTCATTTGTTTACATTTGATACGCCATGAGCAGATATGAATGTACGTGAGAGATTCATGGATGATAGAAGTTTAAAAGCAGTAAATTCGACTTTGCCAACCGAACGATCCACTGTGGCCGAATCGGTAAAAAAAGAAGGCACGTCAGGCTATATGACGTATTTCTCGGAAATTTAGGCCGGTAAATGTCATTTAATACTGTTTATTATAAACAGAGCATTTACTTAAATATTTGTATCTATAAACAGAATGTATAAGCATAAAAATGTCTTAAAATAATTGTCGGACTTTGTCCATTTCATAATGTGTGACGTCATTTGTTTACATTTGATACGCCATGAGCAGATATGAATGTACGTGAGAGATTCCTTGATGATAGATGTTTAAAAGCAGTAAATTCGACTTTGCCAACCGAACGATCAACTGTGGCCGAATCGGTAAAAAAAGAAGCCACGTCAGGCTATATGACGTATTTCTCGGAAATTTAGGCCGGTAAATGTCATTTAATTCTGTTTATTATAAACAGAGCATTTACTTAAATATTTGTATCTATAAAAAGTATGTTTAACCTAAAAATGTCTTAATATATATATATATATATATATATATATATATATATAAGTGAGCATAGAAGTCAACACTTAGAGGCGACAGTCTGTTTCATGCTAGATGCAATCGTCAGGCAACCAGTGCTGTTATTTTTCTCTGATATTTACCGGTTACCTGACGATTGCATCTAGCATGAAACAGACTGTCGCCTATAAGTGTTAACTTCTATGTTCACTTTTATATTTACACACGTTCTATCTCTGATATTGAGCACTTTATCCCATAAATATAGCACACTTTAAGACTATATTTCTTCATATATATATATATATATATATATATATATATATATATATATATATCAAATATGCCCCATTACTTTCTAATTTGTCTTTTCCCCTAGTATCAATTATTAAATGCTTTTTTTTTTTTTAGAAAATTCTTTTTTTCTATACTGGCGATTTTATTGGTCGCCATTTTCCTTTAATTATCTCCCCTTCCATTCCACATTGTTTCATGCTCATCTTATTTTTTTTTATTTTTCTCTCAACCCTCACATCGCCTATTCAGGTTATTTCCCCTTTTTCATCAAACGAAGCAGCATTACACACTTGTTAAATTTCCGCCTTTTTTTTTGCCGTAAAGAATAAAAATTAAAAGTCAATTCGATGCGTACAAAATGTAGAAAACAATCGGATTTTTCACCGAAGCAAAAGGCACTGAAAGAAGTTTTACATGAAGAAGTAGAAACTTGTGTTTTAATGTTTGCCACAGAGAAATCCCCAGCAGGTTACCTAATTTTTTGTTGAAAAGTAAAAGGGAGCAAATAATAATAATAATAATAATAATAATAATAATAATACGGCGAGAATGGAGGAAGCGACCGAAACAACGAAAGAAGGAACAGAAAATTTATTAAAAGATGGAGGAAATGAAGAAAGACAAGTCAAATGAAAAAAGTAAAAAGGTAGTAGCAATTAGAATAATAAAAGAAAATTTCTAAAACTAAAACAAAAAAGAGAAAAGTCAAATAAGAAAAATTAGAAAAGAAAGAAAGAAGAAGAAGAAGAAGAAGAAGAAGAAGAAGAAGAAGAAGAAGAAGAAGAAGAAGAAGAAGACGTGGACGCAAAGAAGAGAAAGAACGATGACCAATATAAAACGGTAGGAAAAGTGAGAAAACAGTGAAAAGGGAAAGAGGAAGAAAAAGAATCAAAGGAAAAGAAGAGGTGTAAGAACAATGAGAAATAGAAAAGAAGGAAATGAAGAAAAGAGGGAAAAGAAAAAGAAAGGGAAGGGAAAAAGATGCTGAATTAAAAACGAAAAAAGAAGAAGAAGGTAAGAAGTAAAAATAAAGAGAGTAATAAAAGCGAAGGAATTACGAAATGTGAAGTTAATCGAGTTATACACGATTCCTTTGGAGGTTGACAAACATTGTAGACATAAAGTCGGAATTCCTTCAGGAAAACAAGCACATTTTTATCTGCAGAAGAATCATTAAATGAAACATATATAAGTATATGGAAAAATTTCTCTCTCTCTCTCTCTCTCTCTCTCTCTCTCTCTATATATATATATATATATATATATATATATATATATTTATATATATAGGCAGAGGGACTACATTAATATATACGTACACAAACGCGCGGGATCTCTGATACACTCACACACAATTGCGCGCGCGCGCACACAGACACACACACACACACACGCATATATGTATATATAATGACTTATTGTAATGCACAGAGAAACACAGGAAAATGGAAACACCAGGATACTTATATAAGTTGATTAACAGTATTAAAACAACTATATTGTATGTCTTTATGTTGTAGAAATCTCCCTCTCTACATCTACATATATATATATATGTATATATATATATATATATATATATATATATATATATATATATATATATATATATAGTTACACAGCATATTTTAATTCAAGTATAATTTAGACGTATTATATCAACTCATTTTATGTTTCATCTATACAAGTTCACGAATTGTATGCATATATGTTGTTGAACTATCTATCTATCTATCTATCTATCTATCTCTTTCTCCCCCTCTCTCTCTCTCTCTATATATATATATATATATATATACATACATACATAGTACATATATATATATATATATATATATATATATATATATATATATATATATATATATATATATAGTTACGCGGCATATTTTAATTCAAGCATAATTTAGATGTATTATGTCTATTCATTTTAGGATTATTTCTTTCAAGTCCACGAATTAAATTTTTGATAGGTGTAGAACAAATAAATATACATAATACGTCTAAATTATTTAACCAAACACGCTTGAATATATATATATATATATATATATATATATATATATATATATATATATTCAAGCACGTTTGGTTAAAAAAATTAGACGTATTATGCCTATATATATATATATATATATATATATATATATATATATATATATATATATGTTTGAACTTAAATTATAATATGTATATATATATTATAATTCGATAATGTCAAAATCTGCAACTCAGAGTTTCGTGTGACATAAATCACTAGTCACAAATATAAATATAAAAAACATATAAAACTGACAATTTTCACAATAAAAAATATGCCGAAGACTGAGTGAAAAAGCATGCAACTTTTAGTTGTGGCTGGTCAGAGTTTACTGGATAGTTATTTATAACATACGAATGATCTGACGATTTTGAGCTTTTTATTCCTCGGGGGAATCTAGATAAATAAAACATTCGTATAACTCTAGATACATACATAAAGCAATCCATGCATACAGTTATAGAAATAAAAATAAAATATACCCTTGATAATGGCTAAAAGAATAGCCAAAAACGTTTGGACAAACATTCGGACAATTTCTGCATAATTTATGTCCAGAAAAGTAAAACATAAGAATACAAGAAAAAATAAATAAAATTTACCACAGCAACTTGCTAATCGTTTTTAATGAAACCTGTATAAACGAGGGATTGTTGCCAAAAGGCACAATATATATTGTTATGCTCTGTTATAATAAATAAATTGAACTGTTTTTGTGTATCAGTTTTAATATTTCCTATAACTAGGATCCACTTGGATTATATACAGATTTATTAACTTTACTATATATATATAATATAAAAGGCTCGAACACTAATATTCCATGGTTATAATTTATTACATTGGAATCGTAATCACGATCCAATTTACATTTATATTATATTCTTACTCTGTCCTGGACATTGGACATTGAGTTCTACCTAGATCCTATTCTCTTGGAATATATATATATATATATATATATATATATATATATATATATATATATATATAAATATATATATATATATATATATATATATATATATTTATATATATATATATATATATATATATATATATATATATATATATATTAATTTACTTTTTGTATGAATGAGTCATTTTAATCATTATAATATAAATTATTGAACGGTACCATATATATATATATATATATATATATATATATATATATATATATATATATATATATATATATATATAAATATATATATATATATATATATATATTTATATATATATATATATATATATATATATATATATATATATATATGGTACCGTTCAATTTATATTATAATGATTAAAATGACTCATTCATACAAAAAGTAAATTAGTAAGTTAATATATATATATATATATATATATATATATATATATATATATATATATATTGCCATCCACAGACAGACTGTTTCGCTGTATCATTTCTCAAAGTGGACTCTCCTGTCGTATTGCCCATAGCTGAAAGGAGAAGAAGAAGTATACTTATTACTTGTTACTGTCTGAGAGTTTGGTGTAATTTGAGAGGATAATACAAAAGTTATGGATGATTTAGTGATTTACTGCAAAACCCATGGCGACCAAAATGATCAGGGGTAGAGAGGTCAGACAATAACAATTAATATCGTATTTATTGTCTGTGAAAATTATAGAATATAAAACAACTTTGATAAAAACTTATACCTACTTTTCTGACGAAAACAATGCCGTTCTGAACATTTTGGCCGCAACTGTATAACATACCTTAAAACTCTATTTTTATCATATATATATATATATATATATATATATATATATATATATATATATATATATATATATATATATATATATATATATATATATATATATGAGAAAACGATATAACTTTTTTATATATCAAGAACAATATTGGGAAAAAATGTATGACATATTAGAAAAAAAATTATGGGTAAAAGTGCTCAATATCAGATACATAGAGCGATGTTTGTTTGTTTTTTTACTATTGTTCACCCAATACAAGGCCCAAGGGCCAATCAAGTTAGAGGGTTACTATGTGGAGTTGTATTATCATAAGAAAGTGCAAGATAAAAGCAAAGAAATACAGTTAATTCTTGAATGAAAAGACTAAGAATTATTTAGGGAATGCAGTTTCAGTGTTCTAGGCGGGACGTTAGGAGTATAGAGTTGAAGTCGACTTTAGAAGAAACCGGAAGCACCATCCTAAGCAGGAAATAATGGATAAACCTTTACTCCTGTTCGAAAGCCTGGGGAGGAGTGTGAACCGGACGATAGGCGAACCTATCTACTCCTTTGCGGGAGAGAAGGAAAAAAATAATTATTGAATAAAATTTCAGGTTTTAAAATCGGAGGCGTTAGGAGAAAGATTTGAAGTAGACTTAAGAAGAAACCGGAAATGCAATCTGAAACAGGAAACAAAAGCTGAACATCTACTCGTGTTCAAAAGACCAGGGAGGAGTGTGAACCGGACGGTAGGGGAACATATCAATTCCTACTGGAAAAGAAGAAAAAATAATTATTGAATAAAATTTCAGAGTTCAGTAGGAGACGTTTGGTGCAAAGAGTTGAAGTAGACTTTGGAAGAAATCAGAAACCCAATCCTGAACAAGAAACAAGGCATAAAACTCTACCCCTGTTCAAAATCTGGGGAGGAATGTGAACCGGACGATAGGCGAACCTATCTACTCCTTTTAGTGCATATATAAATGTAATAGTGAATATTGAGATGAACACTGAGCGGCGACAGTCTGTTTCATGCTTGAACACCCTCTTTCCCTCTCTCACTCTGTTAGTTTTAAATTAACATTTCATTTTTCATATAACCCCAATTTAATGTCATAAGGTTAATATCCGGGTTTAATTTTATAAAACCTCTTCTCTTTAAGATAGATACAGTGTAACGCGGATATAAGAGACCCGGATATAAGAGAAACCCGGGTATAAGAGAATCCCGGATATAAGAGAGATTTTATCTGGTCCCAAATTAGAGCCTGTGTTAATAAAACAAAATAGACCAAAACCGGATATAAGAGACTTCTTCTCCGGTCCCGGCAACTCTCTTATATCCGGGTTACACTGTACCTTCCAGCCTCCTCTGACCACTGACTCGTGCCTTTTGTCTGATTGAAACATTGAAGTGGATAAATTCTGTATTAGATTTTCGGCGTTTTTTTTTATAGCTTTCACAGGTAAATTTCTATTTCCGACACAAACTCAGTCTATAACGGGGTTGAATAAGACTGACGAATTATATTTTCGTCAGTCGAAATAAGTTTATTCGCCATATGAGGTGATTTGGGATTTTATTGTTTATTATTTGCTCTGTAATAATAAATACATTGAGCTCTTTTTGTGGATCAGTTTTAATATTTTATATTACTAGGATCCGCTTGGATTATATACCTACGGGTCGTATTTATTACCTTTACTGTGTATATATATATATATATATATATATATATATATATATATATATATATATATATATATATATATATATATATATATATTGTCAGTGGTGTATCACAGCTCATCAGTGTAGTTAGACGTCCGGTTGTCTCTAGCTAGGATCGAAACCAGACTGAATTGGCGTCAGTTGGGGATTCTACCACTAAGCGGTTGGCGCACGACAGGGATGAAGGTGAATTTAAGCGTATTTATTTTTAGATAAACACACAGTGACTGAGAAAACTCGATTTTACAGAATAGTCTTGCCTTATTAGCAGTAATAGTCAATGTATATATATATATATATATATATATATATATATATATATGAAGAAATATAGTCTTAAAGTGTGGTATATTTATGGGATAAAGTGCTCAATATCAGAGATAGAGCGTGTGTAAATATAAAAGTGAACATAGAAGTCAACACTTAGAGGCGACAGTCTGTTTCATGCTAGTGCAATCGTCAGGCAGACTGTCGCCTGTAAATGTTGACTTCTATGTTCACTTTTATATATATATATATATATATATGTATATATATATATATATATGGTACCATTCAATTTATATTATAATGATTAAAATGACTCATTCATACAAAAAGTAAATTAGTAAGTTAATATATATATATATATATATATATATATATATATATATATATATATATATATATTGTCATCCACAGACAGACTGTTTCGCTGTATCATTTCTCGTCAGTGTGGCTAGACATCCGGTTGCCTGTCGCTAGGATGAAACCCGGCTGAATTGGCGTCAGTCGGGGGATTCTACCTCTAAGCCGTTGGCACACGGCAGGGATGAAGGTGAATTTAAGCGTATTTATTTTTAGATGAACACACAGTGAGAGAACTCGATTTCGTTATGATGGACGAGCGAGAGAAAGAGAGATATTAAGATTAACATAACTGACATTAGCTCTGGGCATCTACTTAAAATCAAAATGGTATCACGAGTAGTAGTGTACAATACGAACTTATTAACGGTCACTCTGTGGCAAGTGATCTGATGTTAATTATAGATTAGATACTGACCACGATGAAATGAAAGTGAAACTGATTGAATAAATTATAAGAGCAGATTAGCAGAAATTAACATATATGAATCGTCACTAACTGCAGCGGTGTGTTGTGCAAGCCTGTAGTGAGTTCGATCCTCATTGGATGCCCTACAGAGGTAACCTTGCGTAGACAATGCTTGGTTTAGTAACTGATTTAAAACATTCGTGTTCGTTTGCATCTGTATTTATCTTCTTTTCTTTTTTTCGTCTTTCGCTTTGCAGACCATTTCTTGATTTTGTTAGGTGTCATGGCTTCCCACTGTCTTTTCTGTAAATATTTTCATGGCAATTATTCTAATGAGCTGTTCTCCTCGCTACAGCATGAATTTGATTGTAATACTAGATTGGTAATTAGGTCTCAGCGTTTCACTGTTAAATGAAACCAATGTAACCGTAAGTTCGATTTTATTAAATAGCGTCGTACAAGTCGAAATTCCAATCCTTTTTTTTTTTTCAAAACTAAGAGCCGGCGTATATTGGCGGTTTTAAAATGCAATCCTTTACCACCGAGTTGTAAATTAATGGAACAGCACTCCTAGCAATTACTGTATACCACTTACCATACGTGCCGCAGGTGGTCACAAATATATCCCAATAAAACTTGTGTTTGGTAAACATATTTGGCATATTAACATGAGAATTAATGTAAAATAATAAAATAGTAGCATAAATTTACTATTCTATTAACGTTACATCACGCATCGCGACAAACCGCTGATACACTAAGCGGAAACACTGACTGAAGTTTTAGGCTACTGTTAGCCTATCGCATGTGTGCGGGTCGACTTATACGGCAGATATAGGCATAAAATCTTGAGGTCGACTTTTACTCCAGGTCGACTTGTACTCCAGGTCGACTTGTACTCCAGGTCGACTTGTACGCCGCAATTTAGGGTAGTTTCTTTCTCGTACTTTTTGCCTGTGGAGCTCTCTTCTGGTTTATTTCTTCCCTGCCAACTGCAAATCTTTAAAAATTTAAATGAAGCGCCAATCGCCAACTTCTGTCTTGCAGAACTTGTTATTTTATTGTTATTTATCCTCATTAAAGTCTTCTTCTCTTTCACTCCCCTTGCGTCTTAGTGGCATTATCGCCTTGCTTCCAAACTAAAATCCTCAAAAATTTAAATGCAACGTCAATCGTCATCTTCTGTCTTCCTGAGGCCTGTTCAATTATTGTCCTTGCCTCACTCTACACACTAAAGTTTTCTCATTCCCTTTCACTTCCTGCAATCCCTTGCGTCTTAGCGGCTTTATCGCCTTGCTTTCGACTGATTACTTCCCTTCTAACTACAATCTCCAAAAATTTAAACGCAGCGTCAATCGCAATCTTTTGTTTTGCTGAACCTGTTATTTTATTGTCCTTTCTCCTCACTAAAGTCTTCTCATTCTCTTTCACTACCAGTAACCTCTTGCGTCTTAGTCGCATTATCGGCTTGCTTAGCGTGAAATGATTTAAAAATATGTAACTTAATATTACCCAAGGAATTTCTTTAACGATTGCAGGTTGCGCTGAGTATTTGTTGAATAAATGCCTTCGTGACTTTGTTTTCTTATCTTTGTGCTAGGTCTACTGAGAGGATTTAAAAAATTAACATGCGCGCTATTTCTTTCAGGTTTCTTACTCTTCAATATGGTTTTCTGTCTATTCCAACATAAATTAACAACTTTCTGAATTATTTTAATGAAAAAATCGCCTGAATATGAGTAGCGGAATGTCATTTTTTTACTATTCTGTCAGGTGGAGACCCGAGAAATATTTTACTATGTAAACAAATACTTTCACGGTAATTGCTCCGATGAGCTGCTTTCGCTGGCTCCCAGGCCTCATGAATTTAAACGTCCTACGAGGCTGGCATCCCGTTCCCACTCCTTCACCGTTGAAACTGTTAGATGTAGACGTCTCTTCTACTCCAATAGCTTCATGTATCACACCTCTCACCTGTGGAACTCCCTTCCTTATTCCTGTTTCCCTGACAAATATAATCTCCAACTATTTAAGTGTAACGTCAATCGACATCTCCAGTTGCCTTGATCTATCCACTTCCTTTCTCCACATCCTTTCACCTTTCATTCCTATCTGCTCTCGCTCCAAATCTTCTGTAACCCCCTTGCCTTGATCGATCCACTATCTTTCTCCACATCCTCTCCTTTACCACTCCTATCTGCTCTTCCTCCATACCTTCTGTAACCCCTTGCGTGCTAGTGGCTTCCAGCCTTGCTTGGGGTGAAAAGCTTAAAAAAAAATGTTCCCCCAATACAAGACCCAAGAGGGTTACTTAATGAAGTATGTAATATGAATGTACAAATAGGAAGCAAGAAGTGAAGATTACAAGGACACAGCAAACGATTGATCCTTGACTTGGAGACTTTAATATTCTAGTGTTTGTTGAACCGTCCGCGAGAGAGAGAGAGCCTGCCTATCAAAGCAACGGTTCTTGGGGTGAAAAAGCTGTCTGAGTGGAACTTTTTTCCCACAATTAGAACACGGGGGGAATGGAGGTGGTTCGATTCTGTTTAGATGTAGTATGACGGGTCTTAGATGTAAAAGACTGAACTGGTGGAACTAAAGAATGAATCTTCTCTGAAGAATTGCCATGGAAATACCAAAAGAGTAAGGATAAACTTCTTAATGTTGTGTCCGTAAGGAAGAGGCTGCAGAATTGAAAATAAGTCATCTCCCAAAAGACCACGGAAACGATTTGTGAATCTATCAAGCCTGGAAACTGTGTATTATGCAGCTCCAGCTCATGAATAGCGGTAATACTCAATCTTTGGTCTAATTTGACTTTTGTAAAGATAAAGCAAGATAGAAGAAGACAGATACTTTCCAGGGTGGTACCAGGAGCCGACTAGTGTTCAACATTTTTAGCAATGGATCGTTTACATGAGTTCGTATTGAGGTTTGGTGTGATAAATGTTGAAAGCAAATGGCCACATTGAGAGAGCAGAAGTGTTCATCTTGACTGATTAAATCTCGGGGTCTGGTTGGTGATTGTGAAATGATTCTAGCCTGGGTTTGGGGGCAATAAAACTTACAAGACAGTTTTTAAAAGGAAATCTACTTTAAATCTTTAAATCTGCATGTCCTCTATTTAAGACACGCTGAAGACAAAGGTAAGAAAGAAAAAAAATAAAGAACGAAAACAAGAAAGAAGATACAGGTAAGAAAGGGGGAATTCTGAGAACTAAAAATAAGAAATAAACAAATAATGAAATGAAATAAAGAAAGAAAGCCAGAAGAAAAGTGTGAGAGAAAAATGAGAAGAGCAAAAAGAAAAAGAAGAAGAGTAAGGTGGCGAAGAAGGAAAGAAGAAGAGAAGAGTAAGGTAGAGAAGAAAGAAAGAAAAAGAAGAGTAAGGTGGAGAAGAAGGAAAGAAGAAAAAGAGTAAGGTGAGGAAGAAGGAAAAAAGAAGAGCAAGGTGAAGAAGAAGGAAAGAAGAAGAAGAGTAAGGTAGAGAGAATGAAAGAAAAAGAAGAGTAAGATGGAGAAGAAGGAAAGAAGAAGAAGAGTAAGGTGAAGAAGAAGGAAAGAAGAAGTGTAATGTAGAGAAGAAGGAAAGAAAAATAAGAGTAAGCTGGAGAAGAAGGAAAGAAAAAAGAGAAAGAAAAAGAAGAGTAAAGTGGAGAAAAAGGAAAGAAAAAGAGAAAGAAATAGAATAAGGTGCAGAAGAAGAAAAGAAAAAAGAAGAAAAATGAAGAGTGAGGTGGAGAAGAATAAAAAAAAGAAAAGACAGAAAACGAAGCACAACGTGGTGAAGAAGGGAAAAAATAAAGAAAGTGAAGAGTAAGGTGGAGAAGGAGGAAAGAAAAAGATAAAGATAAGGAAGAGTAAGGTGGAAAAGAAGGGAAGAAAAAGAGAAAGATAAAGAAGAGTAAGGTGGAAAAGAAGGGAAGAAAAAGAGAAAGAAAAAGAAGAGTAACGTGGAGAAGAAGGAAAGAAAAAGCGAAAGAAAAAGCGAAAGAAAAAGAAGAGTAAGATGGAAAAGAAGGAAAGAAAAAAGAGAAGGAAAAAGAAGAGTAAGGTGGAGAAGAAGGAAAGAAAAAAGAGAAACAAAAAGTAGACTAAGAGAGAGAACAAGAGAAGAAAACGAGAGAATAAAAGGAGCGTAAGTTGGAGGAAAGAAAAAGAAAAACAAAAGACAGAGAAAGAGAAAGAGAAGTGTAAGAGTAGGGAGAAGAAGAAATGAAAAAGAAAATGAGAAGACAAGTAAAAGAAGAGGAGGAGGAAGAGCTATGTGAAAACAAAAGAAATATTTCAATTAGAAACTATAAAAAGACAAAATGGTCGTTGAGTGAAAATAAAACTGTTAGTTAAGAAAAAGAATATCAACAACTATCACTACTACTACTACTACTACTACTACTACTACTACTACTACTACTACGACAACCTTCATCATCATAATAACGGTGAAGAAAAAACTGATCGGTGAAGAAAAGCCTGAATAACTGAATAGTGAATGAAGGACCAGGAAAAAAATCTAACAAACACTTCAGCGTGTGTAGTCAATACTTGCAACATATAACCTCGAGCAGATATCACAGTTAACACGGCCCATAATGAAGCGGCCGGGATATTTTTTGTATTCAGTGGCAGTCGGTGAAGGGAGATATTGGGCCTAAAATACATTGTTCATCAAACATTGTCAACAAGTTATATTCCTTTCACGGATACACACACGTACACACAAGATATATATATATATATATATATATATATATATATATATATATATATATATATACACACACACACACACACATATATATATATATATATACACACACACACACACACACACATATATATATATATGATAAATTAGACAAAGTGGGAAGCTGTTTTATAGACCAAGCGTTTCGCCTTCGATAGATAGGTTTTATATATATATATATATATATATATATATATATATATATATATATGTGATAAATCAGACAAAGGGGAAAGCTGTTTTATAGACCAAGCGTTTCGCCTTCGATAGATAGGTTACTTGGAATACAGAATAAAATAAATCTGTGGGTGTGTGTATTATAATATTAAAAATATCAAGAATTTAATATTAAATCACAAACACACATAAATACAGGGTGACCCCCAAAAACGGGAATTTTTGAAGTGCGTATTGCCAGACTTCTTCAGGAAATGTAGTTGTACAACTCAAAAGGACCAGGATTTTAAATTACAAAAATTGAAAACTTTGTTAATTAAAATTCTTACACTTTTTTCTCCTAATAAGAATTTAATATGAAAATTTGGTATGCTTAGTTTATATATTGACTACTGAAAATAAAATAGCGAATAAAATTATCGAAATATGGAAAAAAAAGATTAAAAATCGATTTTCGTAAGATTTCGTAAGATTGATTTTTATTATTAATCGAAAGGAAAATACTAGGGTATCTTTAGCCTAACAGTATCACCAGTCTGTTTTTAGCTTATATGGAGGCCAAACCACAAGCATACCGGTTTATGAATAAAGATATTATTGGCATAAATTTGTATTCTGGTGGGCAATAGCGTAGCGTGGGCGGGGTCATCGTGGTGGTAGCCGTTGATGTAAAGTTCGTAGGGTCGCAAAATTTTATAAGAAAAATATATACTGGGTGACCCCAAAAAACGGGAATTTTTGAAGTGCGTATTGCCAGACATGAGCAAGTGGCAACACTGCGAGACAGTGACATTGAGCAAGTAAACATTTCGCCATTTTAGTAACGAGAATGAAATTCACAGTATCCCAGCTGAGCTGTTGCAGCAGTCAATGAGGAATCTCAACAGCAGATTTCAAGAATGCATTCGTACAGAAGGACGCCATCTACAGGACGTAATTTGAAAAAAAATGAAAATTCCATCATTGTTTCTTAAATGGCATGTTTCATGGTTTCAATTACTATGAATTAAATATTTTTCTTCCATCACTCTTGGTTTTATTGGATTGTTAAAAAGTTTTTTTTGGGTCACCCTGTACTTTATGGTGAATGTTTTGACGAACTTTGCTCTATTGCTTTATTATTTACTTTATTAATTTGCTTCAGTAATTTAAGCGCATCACCAGATTGGCGGCTAGGTCTCATCGTTTTACAGTTGAAATTGCCAGATGTTACCGTAAATTCTATGATAACAGTTTCTTCTACGCACTTCTCGCTTGTGGAACTTTCTTCTGGTTACTCGTCTCGACTTGCTAACGTCACTCGAAAATCTCAACACAGCCATCAAGACGCGACTCTCAAGGTACACCCGTCTCGACTGATCCAGTCAGACGTTAAATGAACTTTATTGCTGCAAGTATTATCTTTGAACTCTATCTAACTTGTTCATACTTTCCAAACATGTTACACTATTCTTAATATGAACTCAATCACAATTTCACCAAGTCAAAGAGACGTAACTCTGTCTCCATATACATTATTTAGAGCGGTTTAGCGTATGGTATTCTTCTGTTCTTCATATAATTGGCGGTACCGAGAAATTGCCCAATTTTCCAAACATCTCACAATCATTAATATTTTAACTTGAAAATTGTATTTATAATCTTTCCATAGTAAATGCATTGATCTTTTATATTTCGATATTTTTTAATGTAAATTTCTGGATCTAATTAAATCGTTCAATTTTTTTAACAAAAAATCAGAAATTTACTTTTAAGACCTTAAAAATAAGAATGAAAACAAGATCAAAGTATTCCAAAAATTTTAATAGAGACAAATATTCAAATATGTATTTTTATTATCGGCTTATATTATAAAATGTATCGATTTATAACAGTCCATTTTTTTTAACATTACTATAATTACTTAAGTAACGTAATACTTGACAGACAAAATAGTTACCTATTTTCCATTTTTAAATTTTAGAAAATTTTTAATTAATCGGTAAATATATAAAAAGAAAATCAATTTTCCATTACTTTGGTTAAACTGAAGAATGTTTTACTGCACTAATCAAGTATTATGTATGCACTAATCAAATTTTGGTATATTAAAATTGTAGCGTACTAATCCAAAAGCATTAATCGAATGTGCATTAATCGAGGGATTCTTGTATAATGCTTTGCGGTTTTTTAATCATTTTACCCCAAAAAGGCAATAAAGCCATTAAGAAGCAATTAGTTTCTGAATGTTAGAAATAATGCAAAAAAAAAACATTATTAATTTATCTTGTTTTCTTCTATCACCCAGTCCAGGAAGTCGTGTAGTTTCCTTTTCGAGAAGGCCACATTGTTCCACTAATAGAAGATATTTTTTTTATACCAGACGAGGATTAATTTTGATTTTTTTTATCAATAATATACACGTAAAAGACTAAAATACAATATATGCTAACACGTCGTGTTTAAAAACAATTAATTCCTGTCTGGTGTCAAAGATAAGTCTCACGGATCACTAAAAGTTTAAGAAAAATCTTGTACAAAAAACGTCAACAGTCTATACCAAGTATTATTTTTTTAATCATTTTACTCCAGACAAGGCAATAAAGCCGCTAAGATGAAAGAGAAAATACGAGAAAACATTATTAAGGAGAGCGAATAATGAAAGAACAGGAATTACTTTTTTTAATCATTTCATTCCAAGCAAGGCAATAAAGCCACTAACACCAGGGGCGGGGGTTCTGAGTGTGAGAGAATCTGAGAAAAAGAAAACATTATTAAGGAGAGAGAACCATAAAATAACAGAAATGGCTTTTTAATCATTTCACCCCAAGCAAAGCAATAAAGCCACTAAAACGCAAGGGGTTACTGAGTGTGAGAGAATAAGGGAATTAATAAACATTATTAAGGAGAGAGAACAATAAAAGTACAGGAATTAGGAAGACAGAAAATAACGATTGACATAGCATTTAAATTTCTGAAGATCAAAGTTAACTGGAACGCAAGTAGCCAGAAGAAAGTTCCACAAGCGAGAAGTTTGGGGCAATTGGGCAATTTCTCGGTACCGCCAATTATATGAAGAACAGAAGAATACCATACGCTAAACCGCTCTAAATAATGTATGTGGAGACAGAGTTACGCCTCTTTGACTTGTGAAATTGTGATTGAGCTCATATTAAGAATAGTGTAACATGTTTGGAAAGTATGTGCAAGTTAGATAGAGTTCAAAGATAATACTTGCAGGAATAAAGTTCATTTAACGTCTGACTGGATCAGTCGAGACGGGTGTACCTTGAGAGTCACATCTTGATGGCTGTGTTGAGATGTTCGAGTGACGTTAGCAAGTCGAGAAGAGTAACCAGAAGAAAGTTCCACAAGCGAGAAGTGCGTAGAAGAAACTGTTATCATAGAACTTACGGTAACATCTGGCAATTTCAACTGTAAAATGATGAGATCTCGCCGCCAATTTTCCAAACATCTCATAATCATTAATATTTTAACTTGGAAATTGTATTTATAATCTTTCCATAGTAAATGCATTGATCTTTTATATTTCGATATTTTTTAATGTAAATTTCTGGATCTAATTAAATCGTCCAAAAAAACAAAAAAAAGCAAGACATTAATTCTTCAATATCTGTCTATATATGATTACTTGCATTATTCGGACTGTATCACAACGTTTCGACCTTTCTACGCTCCGAAGGTGATTGGAATTTCCAACCGAACCCATTATTTCGTTCACCGGGGTAGATTGTTCTGTTTCCAAGTGCCAGTGCCACGATGTCTCAGTTATTAAAGAATTAATTATTTACAGTATTCGGACTGTTATCCTCATTGTCATTGCCATATTTACAACGTTTTGGCCGTTATACTCTCCGGTCTTGTTCAGGTGATTGGAATTTTCCCTATAACTTAACTCGTCAAGTTTTTATTCGCCACTGCTATGGCCTAGTATTGAACTTTGGGTCTAGTCATTAGATATAACCAACATCTTTATCCACTGAGCCATGTCTTCTTTAGGACATCTGTGTATGAATTTTTTGGACTTATAAACCTAATGTCTCAGCCATCATGTTTTTCACCAGTGCTCATATTACAATTTTTGTTATTATTATTTCATTTTTACCAGACCTTATATTACTTTTTTTTTTCATTGCTTTTCTATAGGCGCGGTGAACCAAAACTTGGAGAGTTGAGTTAAAGGGAAATAATTGAGACATCCGGAAGAGGCAGGGTACGTGGAAGTAGAACAATCTACTCCGTTGGACAAAATAAAGGGTTCGGTTCGAAATTCCAATTACCTGAAGAAGGCCGGAGCGTACAACGCCCGAAACGTTATGAATATGGCAATGAAGATGAGGATAACAGTCCGAATAATGTAAATAATGCAAGTAAACATTTTTTTAAAGCAATTCATACCAAGCAATGCGGGAGAGCCACTAGTACGCAAGGGGCTACGGAGAGTGTAAATAAGGGAAAATACTGGGTAGAGGCGGGGCTCAGGAAAGGATAAAATGAAGAACGGGGATCAAAGCAACAGAAGATGTCGATTGACATTACGTTTAAATTTTTGAAGGATATAATTAACAAGGAAGAAGGTAAAAGGAAGGGAGTTCCACTGTCGGGAAGTGCGAGAGAAGAAGCTGTTGGAGTAGAAGAGGCGGTTACATTTAACTGTATCGACAGTAAAAGGGTGGGACCGAGAAGCCAATCTAGTAGCAGGCTTTAATTCATGCAGTCGGGGCACCATCGAAAATAACTCGTTAGAGCAGTTGCCATGAAAATATTCGTAGAAAAGACAGACGAGAGCTAGATTACGTCGGTGAGAAAGTAACTGAAGGCGAGACCCCAAGTCAGAGACGGTCACATGGCATATGCGTCTTTGGATTTTGTCGAGAACCTCGAGATGAACGGCGGGAGCACCAGACCATATATAGCAACAGTATTTCATGCATGGACGAATGATAGATTTGTAGATGTGAAGGGTGGACTTAGACGAGAAAAACCTTCTGGCGCGAAACAGAGAACCAACTTTCCTTGCAGTAGATGCAGCAATTGATTCAATAATTGTGAATGAGACTAAAATTTGAGGCACAAATTACACCATTTCCTATAAGTTATTATATTCGATTAATGCGCTTTCGATTAGTGCGTATCTTTTAATGGACACATCAGCCGCATTAATCGAGGGATTCCTGTATAACCAGGGAAAACAGTGTTTCCCCATCCCTCCAAAGTTCAAGGTCTTGGTGATGAGGTGCCGCTATATCAATGAAACATTTTTTATAGCTGGGAGACAAATGATCTTGATAAAAAAAAAAATCAACATCCTTTACCAAGTATTACAAGAAATAAGAATCAACTCTTTACAAAAATAGAAACTATAATCTCGAAATTGGAATGAAAAAAGTGATGGCACCTCCACTGAATCCATCCAAAAAATTCAGTATGTGGAATTAGTTAAATACTAAAGACTTCAAATAATTCGATATTTGGATCAGTTATTAAAAGTTTAGTATAGGACACAAGGAAATGTATCCCGCAATAGGCTGCACCGTGTGTAGTTTCACCCAACACTGCAAATTGATACAAAACCAAACCATCAAACTTTCTCAAGCTTTATTTACCATTTTTCAAAATCATTTCACACCAGGCAAAGCAATATAGTTAATAAGACGCACTGACTGCGAGAGAATATAAAATCAAAAAGCATTATTAAGGAGAGAGAAAATGTGTTTTAAAAAACCCCGGAAAACGTTAGCCCAAGAAGGCGCTATGTTTCACTCTCATGGTGGTTAGCATTAGTCATATTGATGGCAAGCAAAATAAGTTTCTTCTCGGGCGCTTAAATCAGAGCAATTATTTCTTGCCACAGTTTTGAGATCATCTGTCAATTTGACCTGATCGAACCGATCACAGTTACTATTTAGACATGAGTAAATAGTTGTATTATCAGTTAGATGTTAGTTTAGCTAAAACATAAACAATGCCATTATTAATAAGAAGAGCTGAAATTAAAGCTTGCAAGGTTCCACAGCTCTAGCATAATTCTTTCAGAGTCAGCCCTTAAAGTTTTCAGCCCACCTTTGTACTTCTGAAGTCTTCTTTGAACAGTCAGATGTCAGTGCACCTGTAAAGAAACAATGCTGTTATTAATAAGAAGAGCTGAAATTAAAGCATGCAATATTTCACAGCTCCAGCATAATTCATTTATAATCAACCGATAAAGTTTTCGGCCCACATTTGTACTTCTGAAGTCTTCTTTTAAAAGTCAGTTGCCAGTCTACCTAGAAAGAAACAATGTTGTTATTAATAAGAGTTGAAATTAATGCACGCAAATGTTCACAGCTGTATCACAGTGTCTTTCATAGTCAGCCGATGAACATTTTAGCGTATCCTTGTACTCTAGAAGTTGTCTTTGAACAGTCGGTTTTTAGTTTAACTGGAAGTAAACAATGCAGTTTCCTACGAGGGATTTGTTCTTTTAAACTCAGTTAAGAGCTAATTTGTGTTGAACCTGAACTGAAAATTCTGTCCTAGACGAAAGTTGGTAGCCAAAATAAACAAATGCAGTTATGTGCTGAATTGGCTTTTCCATAGACTGTTATGCTGAATAGGACCATCGTTCTGTGTAAGACGATAAACTACATCCGCATCCTGAGTAAGACGATAAACTACACCCGGGAGCAAGGCATTTGATCAGGAGGTTTTGAGGAGCATGAAGCTGTGGAATCGTCCATAACAACCAACTCTACCCTTTTAGGAAATGCACACTTCCTACTTGAGGTAAATAACATCTACTTACATACAAAAATATCAACGAGAATCCATTGGTCGATCACCGTAAATCCAGCTTGCTGATTGGTCAGTTTCGACCAATCAGATCGCT
This sequence comes from Acanthosepion esculentum, assembly GCA_964036315.1. Lineage (NCBI taxonomy): Eukaryota > Metazoa > Mollusca > Cephalopoda > Sepiida > Sepiidae > Acanthosepion > Acanthosepion esculentum. The sequence continues at coordinate 24,441,350 of OZ038494.1, read as the reverse complement.
TCCACGCGCAGAATCAATTTAGACGCCAAGTCAGTTTTGAGCCTATCACGTGATACAGCGAATATATATAAACCCGACACGTGTGACCCTCACGCGGACTCTCGTATACCCTCACTCACTCTTCTCGACTTGCTAACGTCACTCGAACATCTCAACACAGCCATCAAGATGTGACTCTCAAGGTACACTCGACTCGACTGATCCAGTCAGACGTTAAATGAATTATACTTTATCCATGCAAGTATTATCTTTGAACTCTATCTAACTTGTTCATACTTTCCAAACATGTTACACTATTCTTAATATGAGCTCAATCACAATTTCACCAAGTCAAAGAGACATAACTCCGCCTCCACATACATGTATATTCATTTCCACAATAAATCCTATTGTTATGTTGTTATCAACTTTATCTTCTGTCTTGTATTTTGTCATCTGCTATTTTACATCAAATGTAATTGGCATAATTCTTTACTCACCTTTTCCTGTTCAGAAATAAATATTTGTGGCGAACGCCCCTTCACACACACACAACAAATATGGCTACTCTATTAAACACAGGGTCCGTCCGCTACAAAACCACCTCTTAATTGCTGGTGTTCCAAGGTCCACCCTGACGTGGGGTGGTAGCATCTGTCAGAGTCCTAGATATGGGCAAATTGTTAACCCTCCAAAAGGGGTCAAAACACTATGAAAGTATAAAAATAGGTTTTAATACCAGCAATATTTTTTTTGAAAATTTTTTACAAGCAATAGATTTTAAAAAAATTACCAGCAATACATTTTTGAAAAAAAAATACCAACAATATATTTTTGAAAAAAAAAAGATATTACCAGCAATAAAAATCTTGTCCGCATTAAATAACCCATTGAGGTGTTGATATACCTTAAAACAAAACAAAACAAGTCAAAACTAAAACCATTTATAACCATGCACTTTCTTTTTGATATGTTTATAACCGGCCTTACTTCCTCAGAACTTTTGGAAATGTGTTGAGAAATGTCTACATTTTCTTTTTAGATGGAGCCAAGAGTATTGCCACCATATATGCTCTAGTGCTCCTGCTATATGTCTCGAGACTATCGACAAAATCCAAAGACGGGTCTGCAATCGTATCGATCCTAACCTGGCATTTCGATTTATGTCACTTTCCCACCACCGAAACGTGGCTTCCCTGTGTATTTTTTATAAATACTTTTATGTCACTTCCTCTGATGAGTTATCCACTTCAGTAACTCAACGGCTTGAATTTAAGCATACTACTTGATTGGCAAGTAAGTTTCATTGTGATGCAGTTGAAATAGATAGATTTTTAAAAAATCGGAATCACCCCAAGCAAGGCAATAACGCCACTAAAACACAAGAGATTACAGTGTGTGGATGTTGTGGAGTTATTTCCTTAGTGGAAACTGTATTCGGACTAAATGCGTCCTAAATAGGTTAAACGTACAAAAACGTTAGGAACTTGTAATAAAGTATTACGCAGAGTAATCGAGTTGTGGTCGCTGACTACTTTCTTCCCTCGACTACTACTGCCTCCTACTTATAATAGATGGGATTGTCTAATATCTAGACAAGGTGTCTTTCACTATAACACCTCCCTACTAAAACCTTACTCCGTAGGAGTAAAACTTTTCTTATTTTATTGCATTTATTTTTTGAACGGCAATGTGTGCTTCTATGCCTAACTCTTACTCTTCCACAGTTGAAACATTTCTTATTCTTAAAATTGCAATATCTGTACCAGTGTAGTTCACCGCAAGCAAAACATGGCTTCGGGCGTTTTTGTTTGTCTTTCTCTGGTATTTTACTTATTGCTTGATAATCTACAATTTTATAATTCTTTTTGTTAGACTGACTTTCTTCTTTGTACCGTATTTTCCTTACATGCGAAACGCCAGGCTGTTCTATCTTTTTTGCATCTTTTTTACGCTAACATATCTTGTGCAGTCTTCTGCCAATTTCTGTACCGTAATACTTGGATTGCTTTCCAATTTTGCCAGCACTAATTTTCTCAACTATGCGTCTTTTTCCGCTACATACCTTGAACAAACACTAAGCACTTAAAATTGTCTGCGCTTAACTCTTCTAGCTTAAATTCTTCGCAATGCTTATTCACATTGGCTGCGTACGTTATATAGTCATGTTCGTCATCTTTCATCAAATTCAAACATTTCCACCTCTTGTGGAACAAAGATGTCTTTTGACTAAATAATTCACTTAATATATTTACCGCCTCGGTAAATGTCAACTCGTTAGTTTTTTTCGGTAAAATGTAGTTTACCAATTTGTTATGCTCAGCAGTTCCTAATTTGCTTAAAAGAAGCCTAACCTTCTTTCCTTCAGACCACAAGTGGCAGTCCTCATTATACACGTCCGTATATTTTTTATAATATTCTTCAAACGTTATCTCTTCATCTGGACTGTACGTGAATAATTCAATTGAATTCCATATTGTATTCTCTGGGAAAGAATAATTTTGTAGACTTTTCTCTTTCCAGTTCTCAGTTATTTCCACAATTTTGCTTTGAAACTCCCCATGCATCTGTTCCATTTTCTGTTGGAATTGCATTTGTCTATTGAAAGTTTCCTCCTGTAACTGCATCTGGAATGTATTTTGTTGTTCTAATATTTTCGTTTGTTGTTCCAACTGGAACTTTAAAAAATCCTGGAATAGACTTTTGCATTCCTCCATTTTTTTTTTCAAATTTTAAATCCGAGACTTTGTCGCCCACATTGTGGCGAACAAAATTTTTCTTCCTCCCTATGAGTGCGAATTTCGTCGTCAAAACCACTGTGGTGAACGAACATTTTCTTCCTCCGTATGAGTGCAAATCCTCGCCGCCAAAAGTTATATTGGCGAACGAAAAAAAAATTTTTCCCTCCGTATGAGTGCAAATCCTCGTCGCCAAAATTTGTTGTGGAGTTATTTCCTTAGTGGAAACTGTATTCGAACTAAATGCGTCCTAAATAGGTTAAACGCACAAAAACGTTAGGAACTTGTAATAAAGTATTACGCAGAGTAATCGAGTTGTGGTCGCTGACTACTTTCTTCCCTCGACTACTACTGACTCCTACTTATAATAGATGGGAGAGTCTATTATCTAGACAAGGTGTCTTTCACTATAACAGTGGAAGAATTAGGAAGAGAAACATTAATGATGTGCGTAAAAAGAAAAGAGTAATCAGGAAGACAGTAGACGACGATTGATATGCCATTTAAATTTTTGCAGATTAAAGTTGGCTGGAAAGCCTGAAGCCGGAAAGGAGTTCCACAAGAAAAAAGTGCGCGAGAAGAAACTGTTAGCATAGGACTTACAGATAAATCTATCCAAATATATTGATGAGATCTCGACGCTAGTCTCGTGCTGCTCTAAAATTCAAAAACCTTAGTTACCATAACGAAGAGCTTATCCGAAAAAATTACCATAAAAGTATTTATAAAAAATAAAAAAAACACACAGAGGCGACCTTAAGACGGTGGGGAAGTGACTGGAGCCGAGCCGCCAGATCAGGACCAATAATATTGCTGATTCTTCTTTGGATTTTATCAAGGAGCTCCAGGTAAATAGCAGGAGCACCGGACCATATGTAGCAGTAATATTCTAAGCATGGACGAATGGTAGACTTATAGAGATGTAAGATAGATTCTGGAGAGAAAAATTGTCTAGCCCGACATAGTGAACCGAATTTCATAGCAGCTGATCTAGCGATGGATTCAATATCGTCTTTCCCCTTCATATCAGCAGAGAACGTGAGCCCGAGAAGGGGCAACGTGTCACTTATCTGGAGGATAGCATCAGCCATGCTGATGGAAGGCAACAAGGGGTCTCTAAGATGATTAACAGAGAGTGGTTTAGTTTTGGAACCGCTAAAATTAACAAGCCATCTTCTGCCCCAGTTAATTACAGACTTGAAGTCGTTTTGAACACCGGCTGCCATTTTGACCTTTTCAGACTGATCAGCTTTACTAACGGGGCAGGAGTAAATTGTTGTGTCGTCGGCGTAGATGCCAAGTTGACAGCTGATGTCAGGAAGATCATTAATGAAATATAAAAACGTATGACCCACGATTGATCCCTAGGGTAGACTCTCGTTAGTACGAAAGGATCTAGACGAGTCGCCGTTCAGGGTAATTTTCATTTTACGATTTGATAGGAAAAAATGGATCAGTTCAGAAAAAGTGTCCGGAGACACCTTAACTTTTCAGCTTGTGAAAAAGACCTGAATGCTAGACCCAGTCAAAGGCCTTCCAGATGTCCAATGGAACAGTCCGGGCTTCAACGTTTTTACTTACGGTATGATTAACTCTTTCCACAAATATCGTCAGTACACCAGCAGTTGACCCGGAGAAATGAAAGCCATATTGCTTGTCTAAGAAAAGCCCTGCGATGAGAGATGATGAACCAATTCAGCATTGATTAGGGCCTCTAGGAGTTCTCCCAAGTGAGGCAGAAGACTAATAGGCCGATAGTTGGAAAGGTCGGAGGATTTATCAGATTTTTAAAAAACTGGAACAACAGATGATGACTTCCAGCGGGCAGTAAATCAGGAGGCAGCGAGGCATTCATTAAACAGTTTAGAGAAAACCTGAGTCAGTTAGGGAACATACTTCTTAATGACTATTACAGGGATACCATCGGGTCCACATGCTAGAGATGATAGCAAAAAACATGGAAAGGGTTATATGCATATCACTCAACAAAGATTCAGTTCTAGTGGGGAAGTTAGGCAGGGATATTCCGGGGGCGTCAAGATTAGAATTCGAGGAGAATTTACAGGCAAAGCATTCAGCTTTATCAGTAGAGGATGATAACATTTGTAGTGATTAAAGAGGGAAGGAATATAGACCGTACACTTAGTTAATGCCATATTACAGAGACGCTAGTAAACACGAGGGACAATGTTGTTAGAGACTATACTTTGCTCCTTCGATGGCCCGCTTTCATTTATTGCCAGCAGCCATGAATAGGCGTCTATTGTGATGAGAGCCGAAAATAGTGGTCCCTATGTGCTATATTGACCGAGCATGCTGGTGTGAACCAGGGAGAGTGTTGCGGTTTCACCTTGGTATTTACGCAGCCGCATCAAGTTGCCAAATAATGCAGTGCCACCGCCACCACCAGACATTGGTTCCAGAAGTTCAGGTCTGCAGATCTGCCCCTTTGTGGTTAAACCCGCAGTGGGCGGCCACAGGACCTGGATAGTGAGGCCCTGAAGGCAACCATAGTGGAAAGCAATAGCCAAACCTGTGGTGAACTTGCCGAACGCTTCCAGGTTTCTGATGAAACAATCAAACTTCACCTGCACGGCACAGGGAAGGGGTTAAAGTTGAGCAAGTGGCTACCCCCACACATTGTCAGAAGCCAACAAGCAACAACAAATGACGGCCTGTTTCTCGTTGCTTTAACGCAACGTACCCATATTTGATTGGTGTGCTGAAAAGTGGGTCCTGTATGAAACCCTGCCAGACATTGGTTACCACCATGGAACCCTCTAACTCACACTACAAGACCACTTCTACACCCATGCAAGATTATGCTCTTTATCTAGTGGACTAGTCAACAAGTAGTTCAGTATGAGCTGCTACTTACAGGTCAAATCATCACTGCAGATCAATATTCGCAGCAGTTGGGACTTATGCAACAGCACTGAAGCAGAAAGAGCCAGCATTGGTTAATCGCAAGGGTGTCCTGTTCCTCCATGTCAGTGAAAAGCCTTATGTGGCACGGGTGGCCAGGGATATCATACGGCGACTTGGTTGGGAGACACGGTACTCCTCACCTTACTCCCCAGATCTTATACCAGCAGATTACCACCTCTTCCATTTTCTGGACAACCACTTTCGTTGGAAATTGTTTCGCAAATGATGCCTTCTTGCGTCAGGCACTCACAAACTTCTATTCGTCCAAGACACCTGATTCTTAGTGTCATGGCATTGCGCTGCTGGGGGAAAGTTGGCAAAATGTTCTGGAGGCCAATTGGGCTTACTTTGAGGACGAACGCTGTATTAAATTTGCTGTATACCTTTTTTAATAAATAACAAATGACAAGGACTTTTTCGTTATATTGTCATAAAAAGATAATATTAAAATTCTTACGAAAGTCTAATATTTATTTATTTTTCTGTTTATTATATTTTAAATTTTAATGAGATATCTGAGTTTGACATTCTTTGCGAATATTTTTTCTGTAAGTAGATGCAAACTCTTAAATATTCTTCCAATTATTCTAGCCGTGACCCATGTTTGTTTTTAATATTGTTTATTGCAAAAAAGCTTGCTTCTTACACTTTTTGTGCCTTGTATTTCATTCAAAAAGGATTTAATTAATGACCTTTAAAATTTTTAGCAGCACACCTTCGACCCTTTCGGGGTACACCAGTGTGCCACGGCACACCATTTAAAAATAAACTGATCTAGAGGCAAATATAGCTAGAATCTTGGTCAGAATTAGCTATAATTATTGACGTTTTTACCACAAGATGCAAAAAGATCCCAAATGGCCTTACATTATCCAAATCCCCGATGACATAAATTTTATTTAAAATAGAGGCGATTCTGCGCACGCATCTAAATTTAATTCAACTACCGTTGATTAAATTCAATGTATTTCAAACTGGGCGTTCTTTTATAAAGATCGTTATTTTATCATAGTCATCAACATTATTATTATTATTATTATTATTATTATTATTATTATTATTATTATTATTATTATTTACATTGTGCTGCGCACTTAACTTGCTTGTGGCAAAATATCCGAAGAATTTTTGGAAAAATTAGAATCTTATCTTCTTTCTATATTACGTTTCCAGGATAAATTACGAATCGGTTCTTTTATATTAAAAAAGACGTGTATTATTATTTTTATTAATAATATTCTTATCTGCAGGCGTGCTCATGCGCAATAGCAACAAGCATTGTCACGCATGCGTGCACACGCTCGAAAATACAGCTGAGCATGCGCATAGGACTACGCGTAAGCGACATGGATAAAAACAAGCCGGCATGATGAGCATAAAAAGGAAAAGACGAGAAAGGGAATAAGTTTAACTTGAGTTTCCATGGCAATTTCGCTGACGTCACTTGGAAATACGTCTATATCATGTCTGTAAGGTATCTAGGCGGATGAAGATTTTTTTTCCAAAGATAAGTTTGATAATTTTCGGAAAGAATTAAAAATAAAAGTTCGGTTGTGTATTCCCAATGGAGGTGGAGAAAGAGAAACACGAACGTTTGCAGTTAACCCAATGACATGACCTGAAGAGACAAGAAATACTTTGAAATAAAATTTAAAGAACACGTATTTTTAAATGATTTAAATAGCTCAGTCACGATAGGTATTTATTCGTTTTTACTTTAGTATAGCTTAAGGTTATTCATTGTATCGGATTCAGTGAGAATTGATATCACAACAAGTATCACGGATTTAAGAGGCTTAAGAGATTAATCAATGATCCACGGAGGAACTATTAACTAAGTTTCTCCTAGTCTGTGACAAAGCTAGATTACTCGAAATGGAATTAAATGAATAAAGAAAATACCTATTAATGTAGGTAAACCCATCCAGTAATTAGTTCATTTAATTTGATTTGTTTGTTTAACGGCATACTAACTCCTTATGGGTCATTTTATGCTGAAATTTAATTTTCTTTCTTAATTTTTTTTTGTCAGGAAAGAGATATCCTGGTGTTATTGGAATACCACAGTTTGACATTGTGAGTGAAATTGGGCCGTTGATAGCTGTGCTAGCACGAACTCACAAGTCACGTTCAAATTGTAGATCACGCGAGATAACACGCTCTTTACCAGAAACTGCCACTAAGGTCTGCTCAGCATAGATGCAGTATAAACCTGGGCTTTGTGGGTGTTGAATAAACACAAATGCACACCTGAGCAAGCATCTTCTAGCCGCCTTAGTAGACGGGTAACCTCGAATACGAGTGGCCAGCTGTACGTGATAGATGTTACTCACTTTTTTGTAAATATACATGTTTGTGTAGACGTAATTACCAGAGGCGAGGATATATGTGTTTTATATTTGTAGTTTTGTTGAAGTCATATTTTGGAATACAGTTTGATTTCTTTAAGAAATTATAATATACGGGGTAATGTCATGAATGTGTTCTGTGACACTATGAGTTGGATATATGCGCACGCGTCTGTGTGTGCGCCCGCACATCTGTGTGTGTGTATATATACACCCCTACATCTGTGTGTGCGTGTGCGCGCACACATATGTGCGAGAAGATTAGTTAGATTTGACCTGGGTATCAAACTTCAAGACCCAATGACTAGATTAGGAATCTAGATAAAACCATGTTTTGAACATATGGCCAAAAGGGTAGATGAGTGTTAAGTACTTGTCAAAATACGAAGATAGGAAAAAGACCGGCTCTGGTCAAAACTTAAAAGGGTCTGAATTTAATGTCCCTGAATCGGAGTCAGCTAGGCTAAGAAATATTTTTATGTCCACTTTCTTCAAAGGGAGAAATGGTCATGAAAAAGTTATGGGTTTATTCGTGGGTGTCCCTTGTCCGGAAATGATGAAAGAGGATTCTGCATATATACGGGAGCGCTTTGGGCCACGGCAGTTAGACTTAGTTTAGGTTCGAGGAAGGTTGATTTAGGCCGGAGCACGTAGCAACGAAGAGCGACCCATTAGCAGCCGGACATTGTTAGCTAAGATATATATATTTTTTTGCCAGCCGAGAATCAGCCCAGAGTTAATCATACACAAAAAGGTCACACGCCCTCCCTCTTCTTTTCGTCCTACCCAAGTTTCTAGTTGTGTTTTTCTTTTGCCTGTGAGCCTGCCTCTCGCTCGATCCGCCGCACAGAAATTCTACGACGTGGGGTCTATATCATTGTGCAACGAGTTGCAGAGGTGGGTAGTCTTACAGTTCTTCCATGTTGCTTGTTCGTTTTATTGATTGATTTTGTTTAGCGGTATATCAACCTCTATGGGTCATTTAATGCCGAAATTGAAATATTTTGAACACAGTTGTATGCCTGTAACTACAGATAAAATGTATTGTTGGTCATTTTACTATAAAATTCATTATTGGTAATTCTGCTATAAAATATACTGATAGTCATGTTTGCTTTAAAATGTATTGTTGCTAATTTTACTATAAATATGTCTGGCTGATATTTGTATACTTTCATAGTGTTTTTTCTGGGGAGGGGTTCACTATTTACCCAAGATTTCTTTAGGAAATTCTATAATATTTTACGGACTAATGCCCTGAAAGAGACCTTTCATGTTGCTTCTTTGATTTAATTTTGCCGTATATATCAACCTCTATGGGTTATTCAATAGCAAAATTTAAATATTTTGAACACAGTTTCATGGCTTCAACTTCAGATAAAATATATTATTGGTTTACTATAAACATGTTTCGTTGGTAATTGTTTTATATAAAAATGTATTGTTGATATTTTTACTATGAAAATTTATTTTTATACTTTCATGGTGTTTTTTGGAGGTGGGGGGGAATCCCTATTTGTCCATAGCTGGGACCCTACCAGGTGCTAGGACTCTGGGTTAGGGTGTATCTGGTAACAAAAGCAATTAAGAGGTGGTTCCACGTTTCTCAAAACCTCCAACATATGTTGGAAATCCTAATCTGTTGTGCCTGTCTTTAGGAACTCAGGTGAACTGTCCAAACCTTCCTAGTATGGGCCTCTTAGCTTTCCAACACTTTTTGATAAACTACGAGAAGCAGTTAAATTAGTTAAGCATCTCACATCGCCGGGCCTTCTTTCAGGCGATCAATATGGCTTTCTTATTTCTTTTTTTTTTTTTAAGGTTAGGAGTGGCCAAATTTGCTTAATGTAAGAGACACATACAATAAAGTTCAGGTGTTTGACAGCTGCAAGACAAACAAAATTTACACATACGTTTTTGTTACATACCCATTAACATTAAACTTGTGTTTTAATCCAATGGGGTCTCAATTCATGCCCAGGAAATAATTATAAAGCATGAAGTTTTTTTTTTATATTGACTGTGATGAAAAAATATTTCTAAGAGCTGTATATTAAAGGTCAAAGAGCCGCATGTGGCTAGTGAGACACAGTTTGGTCGTTCCAGCAATAAAGGATCTGGGTATATGAAATGCTCTTTTTAGTATGACCTAATCAGTATGACTTATATATAGGAGTTGATGTGCCCTCAAACTCTACTTGTATTTTTACTATAAATATGTATTCATAGTGTTTTGTTTTTGTTTGGGCATTCACTATTTGACCATAGCTGGGACCATAACAGGTGCTGCCACCTCAGGTCAGGGTGGACCTGGGAACAACAGCCATTAAGAGGTTGTTCCATGCTCCTCAAAACTTTCAATATATGTTGGAAATTTTAATCTGTTGTTCCTGTATTTAAGAACCTGGGTGAACTGTCCAACCCTTCCTAGTATGTGCCTATTAGCCTCCCACCACTTTTTGATAAACTAGTAAAGATAGTTTAATTAGTTAAGTATCTCACATTGCATCTTTCAGACGAACAATATGGCTTTCATTTCTTTTCTTTTTTTAGGTAAGGAGTGGCCAAACTTGCTTAATGTAAGAGACGCATGCAATAAAGTTCAGGTGACTGAGACAAGACATGAACAAAATTTACACATACGTTTTTGTTACATACACATTGACATTGACGGAGAGCTAGCTGCCGGATGAAGTTTATCGTCATACCCAGGACTAATTAATTACTTCGCAATTACTGGATTAACCACTTAGTGTCTATTGTTCCTCTACTAATTTTCGCGTCCCTTTAAGACATAGGCGTCCATGGCTCTCCACAATTTTCTAATCAGTGTAGCTCTTAATTTTTTTTCCTTTCCTAATGACCGCGATCTCCGACCCACCATCTATTCACATAAACTCGCCAGGTAAGTGGATTGCTGCCCTCTCCCATCTCCTTTGCCATTAACATGCCCCATGAAGGTTAAGTTTTCTAAGCCCTCCTTTCTTATTATGTATCCAAGGAATTTCAGTTATCTTCTCATTCTGAGTAGAAGGGTTCTTTCTGTTGCCATTTTAAGTCTTGCCTTCAATATGACCCGTGAGGGTTAAGTTTTCCAAACCTTCCTTCCTCATTACGTTTCCATGGAATTTCAGCTGTCTTTTCCTGATTATGAGAATAAGGGTACTTTTTGATACTTCCTTGATTTAGTGATTCGTTTTCTATTGCTTATCAACCCTTTGCAGGTTATTTAAAGCCAGAAAATATTTTTAGATTGTAAGATTTTAAAAAAAATAATAATGATTTACTGATACACGCCCTATTAATTAACCGATAACTGGGGAAAAAGTGGATTAATATATACCCAACTAATTACATCCCTTAATTATATCACAATAACTGGATTAACCATTTAGTGTCCATTGTTAGAATTCTTCAACTTCGACATGACACGTCTCTTAAGAACAACTGTCCTGGTTATGATGATAAACTACATCCGGCAGCAAGGCCTCCGATCAGGAGGTTTTGAGGAGCGTGGAACCACCTCTTAATTGTTGGTGTTCCCTGTTCCAGCCTGATCTGCGGTTGTAGTACCTGTTAGATTTCCAGCTGTGGGCAAATAGTTTATCCCCAAACTGGGCTCAAACAGCATGAAAGTGTAAAAATAGGTTTTAAAAACTGCAACACATTTTTTGAAAAAATTATTACCAGCAATAGATTTTTTCTAAAATTTACCAGCGATGAAAATCTTGCCGGCATTAAATAACCCATTGAGGTGTTGATATGCCATCAAAGAAACCAAACCAATCTTCAGAACGTTCTATCACTTGTAGTCTTTTCGCTCTGGTAAGGCTCACATCCTCAACTCAACCGTTAATTCATACAAACTCGTCAGGCAAGAGGTTTGGGCCTTCCCCTATCTCTCTTGTCCCTAATATACCCAGTAATGGTTAAGATTTTCACGCCCTCCTTCATTATTTTGTGTCCATGGAATTTCAGCCGTCTTTTCCTGGTTCTGTGTAGAAGTGGTCTTTCTTTTGCTATTTTAAGACTTACCCTCAATATGCCCAGTGAGGGTTAAGTTTTCCAAGGCCACCTTCCTCATGGTGTGTCCAAAGAATCTCTGCTATCTTTTCCTGATTCCGAATAGAACGGCTCTTCCTGTTGCCATCTTAATACTTGCCCTCAATATGCCACGTGAGTGTTAAGTTTTCCAAGCCCTCCTACCTCATGATGTGTCCATGGAATTTCTCTTCCTGATTCTGATTAGAAGTGTTGGTTCTGTTGCCATTTTAAGACTTGCCCTCAATATGCCACGTGAGTGTTAAGTTTTCCAAGCCCTCCTTCCTCATTATGTGTTTCCCAAACCACTCCTTTTTCATTATGTGTTCTAGGAATTTCAGCCTTCTCTTCTTGATTCTGAGTAGAAGTGTTCTTTTTCTTGTCATTTTAAGACTGCCCCCAATATGCCCTGTGAGGGTTAAGTTTTCATGCCCTCCTTCCTCATTATGTATCCCAAAAAGGTTCAGCTATCTTCTCCTGATTCTGAGAGTAAGTGTCCTTTTTGTTGCCATTTTCTTGGTGATTTCGCCGTTGTTTTCTCGTTCCGTCCCTGAAATTCTCAGTATTCCTCTACAGAACTAGATTTCAGGCGCTTGTAGTTTTTTCATCATCCTTCGGGAGATTATCTAACATTCTCTGCCATAAAATAGGATGGATAACATATAAATCCAGCACTCCCTCCTTTGTAACTAACGAAAATCTTTCGTTTCTCACCTCCTTGATTAGCTTTTTGAATGCCGCTTGCGGTTTCGAATCTCAGTGTCGCATTTTCTATCCTTTGTTCAAAAGTGTCTTAGATATTTCACCTTCTTCGCTTACTTGATATTTGTATCTCCAATTCCTAACTCGCATCTTGAGGCTTTTCCTCTTATTGATGACCATATTTTCTGTTTTCTTTTTGTTGATTTTTAGTCCGTTTTTTTTCACTTTCTTCTACCACCCTGCCCAGGACGCCGTTTTCCGACTCGTCTACACATTGGTCCACTAATAGAGCATATCTTAATACATTCTTTTGAATACCTGATTATTTTTACCGACAATATTTTTTAAGCTTTTCACCCCAAGCAAGGCTGGAAGCCACTAGCACGCAAGAAGGTTACAGAAGGTTTGGAGGAAGAGCAGATAGGAGTGGTAAAGGAGAGAATGTGGAGAAAGATAGTGGATCGATCAAGGCAAGGGGGTTACAGAAGATTTGGAGCAAGATCAGATAGGAATGGAAGGGACAGTCTTTGAGAATTAAGTTTGTGAGTCGTCACTACTTTCCATGTTCTAGTTGGCCTTTTCTCTGCTTGCTTGGTAAAAATATTATTTCGACGTGGAATTGTCTGACCGTTTCTTTCTCCTGTTGATTTGAATTTTTTTTTATTAAAAGCACGCATCCCAAGCCCACTACCGGTGGTGGTTCGTGGTGAGGAATGGCCGTTTGACACTCCCCTCCCCCCCATCACTGCGTTCATTGTAACTTGAAGCTTGGCGATAAAGGAATATACACAGAAAATACTAAAATACGATATGCTTGCAAGTCGTGTTTAAATATAATTAATTCTTGTTTGGTAAATGGATATTTAAGTTTTTATTTCTCATCCACAAGTGCATTGTGGCTTTTAGTAATCATTTAGATGCCGTTGTTAAATGTTTCAAAATCTTTTTAAGCAACGGCAGACCTAGGAGCAAATGAAAATATCACGGCACGAAATTTTTAAAGGATATACAGGGTGTCCCCCAAAATTTCCCCGTGTGATTTCTTTTTGTGGGGATATGTGAAGGGACTCGTCTATGTCTACTCTCTTCCTGCTAGCACTGATGGACTCAAGCAGGGAATCACTTCCGCACTGGATAATGACACATGCTACAGCGTGTTTGGCAAAAGCTTAAATACCGACTTGACGTGTGCCGTGTCACAGGCGGTGCACATGTTGAACACTTATGAAATCGGTCCCATAATAAACTTTATGATGTTCAACACCTAAACTGTTTAATTTCATTGAGCTAGACTTAGTAGTTTTCAAGATAATTGCTTTTAAAATAATGTCAATTTTTTGCGACACCATGTATATTTAAATGTTATGAAATAAAAGCATAGATTAAAAAATGCACAAAAATATGAATTAATTTATTTTAATACTTATATTCAAATATTTGTGCAGCTTATTTAGTGTGAAAACTGGTGTTTTTTTTTTTCGCGATTTCTTCCATGTTTGGTCGAATGTGTGATAATCAGTCCGTCATTTCTTCTTCAGTTGAGTGTAGTCTTTCTCGCTTCTTATTTTTAATGTTATTTAGGGTTGGGAAACCTAATTCACAGAAATAGGAAGTAAAAAAAATTGCAATAAAACTGATAAAGCCTTTCTAGCTAATGTGGGTTTGGTTTGGTTTGGTTTACGGCAAATCAACCTCAATGGATTATTTAATGCCGACCATTTTTTATTTCTGGTAATTAAATATAAAAGTTAACATTGAAGTCAGCACTCAGAGGCGACAGACTGTTTCATGCTGAACGCAATCGGCCTGACGATTGCGTTCAGCATGAAACGCGCGGAACAATAGTGTGACGCGCCACGACGGTGTTGAGTGTTACGTGCACTAGTGGAACATGTTTTCAGACATTTTTTAAAAATAGCAGACTAGCATTACCTTTGATTATTTTGTTGATAATATTATGATATATATGGGGAAGACAATACTTAAATATGTACTTAAACATTGTGCTAGGAAAGTAACCTCTAAGTGGTGCCATATTGAAATTTGGTATATAGATGCAACCGTAAGTTCTATTTTAATAATTTCTTTTATCGCCTGTGAAAATCTCTTCAGATCTCTTACATTCCTGTCATTGTCATTTGTCTTTCAGAAAACTATTCTTTTATTGACCTTTCTCCTCACTAAAATCTTCTTCTTACTGAGTGTTAGAAACTATGAGAAAAAAAACTATTAATTTTTTTCTCGGTTTCGCCTAGCAACCAGCCCAGGTGGCCGTGTAGTTTCCTTTCCGAGTCGACTATCAACACATTGTTCCACTAACAGAATATATTTTAAGACATTTTTTATTATACCAGACGAGGATTCATTTTGATTATTGTTATCGATACTATACACGGAAAAGACTAAAATACAACATATGGTCAGTACTTATTGGAAAGCGCTCAATATCAGTGAAAGACCTAACATATTTAGTTGAATTGATGTGAGTTTGTGACACTATCTGCAATCGTCAGACAAACTGATTAAATTTTGAAATTTGGGATTTATTTATGTGTTGTGAGACCAATACTTCCCTACATCATGGACTCTCCCAGTACTATATTATTATGTGAATCATAGGAGTAGCACCAGTAATGCGCAGCCGCGTACGATACCAATATCAGACACCACTGGATAGTAAGCTCTGCTTTCACTATTCTTTGTAACTTTTCTGTTTAATATATCTTTCTTACCTCTAACCCGTGTTCCGTGTTTTCCTTCCGTGGCCCCTACTTCGGGTCCACATCATTATGTTTGCGAGAAAACATTATTCCGCGAACAAAATAGACGAAAGGTCTGTGCGTTGACAATGCGACATGGAAAGAAGTTGGCTACACAATCCAACATTGAATACAGCAACTAAACGCATACGAATGCACGCAACGACACATGGATGCTCATATACGCCCAGTCCCACAAGTCGTGCTTAAATACAATTAATTCCTGTCTGGTGTCAAACATAAGCCTTAAAATAGGGTCACTAGAAGGTTAGGAAGCATCTTACAAAATCATTTCATAATCATTTCAGCCCTAGGAAGGCAATAAAGCCACTAGGAACCAAATGGTCAATGAGTGAGAGAGAATATGAGAGAAAAAATATGAAGAAGAGAGAAGAAGAAGCCGAAAGAGAGTTCCGCAATTGCAAGAGAAGAAACTGTTAGCATCGAACGTACGATTAGATCTAGCCATTTTAACTGTAAAATGATGAGACCTAACTGCCAATCTAGTACTTTTGATCTAAAAAAGTAAAAGTTACGATAAACCTTTCTAAGACAGAAACAATGATCTGGAATTAGAATGAAGTTAGTGACAGCATTTACCCTCTAATGATCAACAATATATACGTGCGTCTAATCTCTTGTTTTATACTTTTACAAACACAGATGCGAAGAAATATATCTAGAATACTTCAATATACCGTATCACATCGAATTTTTGCTGTTGGAAGGTTTCATCATGTTAAAATTTAAAAGGCTAGATGCAACCGCAAGTTCTATGCCAACAGTATCTTCTATCTCAATTCTCGTTTGTGTAACTCTTCTGGTTTCTTGTTTTCAAGTCAAGTTTGATCTTCAAACATTTAAATGCAATTTCAATCATCTTATTAATTTCTGTTCTTTTATTGTTCTCTCTCTTTAATAATGTTTTTCATATGCTTTCACACAAACACTGTGTAATAGTGGCTTTGTTGCCTTGCTTTAGGTGAAATGATTTTAAAAAAGAGAGAGAAAAATATTTAAAAAAATATGTAAATATGAATGAAATATTTCCATAAAAGGTATGAATAAATTATATGTAAACGTTTTCATCAAAATTGACTTCAATTAGGAAGAGGTTCGATTTCTGGAGTTCGGAGGAGAGGACCTGTATTTGAATCTACCAGCCATGTGACCTTAATGACCTTTGTTCGAATTTTCATCTTTCTGTCAAAGAGAAACGGAATTGTGAACAAGAGAGAGAATGGGAGAAGTGTATAAAGTGAATGACAGCGAAAGTGAGAGAGTGAGATAGAGTCAGTATTATAAGAAAAACCGTTGGCTTTCTGTGTCCCCAAAAGATATACCGAGAGTAATGAAAATCAAATATCCAGTCAATAACATGTTGTTTGAAATGCTCGCAGCTTATAGCGACTTTATGCTTCCATACATCTTCCCACAAGGCCTCAGATTCAACATGGAGGCCTACACGAGGGACTAGTGCTGCCCTGGATCAAGAGGGTGGCTGCTGGAAGTCTCTTTATCTGGCAACAGGACTGCGCACCACGACACAGAAGCAGAAAAACCCCAGCATTCACCAACTTAAATAGAAAAAAATTCAGATTAGGAAAGAAAGAGAAAACGGGAGTGAGTGAGTGAGTGAGTGAGTGAGGGAGACAATGATAGAAACAAAGACTGACAGAGTGAGTGTGAAAAAGTGATATTGAGAGTGGGTAACGAGTGATGTAGAAAGAGAGAGAAAGTGATAAAATAGTGAACGTGAATAGTACAGGGAGAGAGTGATGCACAGAAAGAGAGAGAGAGAGAGAGAGAGAACGAGAGTGTGAGTGAAAGGTTGAGATTATGATAGCGTGAGAGTGTGATGTAGAATGATAAAATAATAAAGTGAGGGAATGTGAAGGAGAATCTCCCACTCTCTGTATTACTGATGCAGGGAGTTAGAGAAATAAAGACAGAGAGGTGGAGAGAGTTAAAGTGAGAGAGAGAGAGAGAGAGAGAGAATGAAACTGAAAGATGGAGAGAGTGAATGAGAGAGTTATAGAATAAGAGTGTAAGAAGAACGAAAGTGAGAAAAAGAGTGAGGGGTGGAAATTGATGCAAAGGTATACAGAGTGCGACAGGTAAATTGTTACCATTTTATGTATTTAATTTCCCGCATGTTGTTTGCTTTTTATTTTGTTGACAACACAGTATAATAGGGTCAGTTGGGCACCGTCTTTGAGAAAAAGAGCACCATGACGTAATTTTTCCGCCAGAAAACGGCATGCTGTATTGCTTGGCATTCGCGCCGGAAGCTTCAATACGAACTTTTAAGAGTGTTTGGGTGTCAATCTAGGGACAGTACAGAAGATACGGAAAGGAGTTGGAGGAGTCTAACAGTTATTACGAAGGTAGATCATCTCGAAAATCCCACTCAGATAGTTCTGATAAGAAAAAATATCTCTTGAATTTGTTGGTAAAATCCAGGTCATGACCGACAATGATCCCTCCAATCAGGTCCATAACCCGGGACACAGGAGTGCCTGAGTTTCTTATAAGGCAGGTAGTGCATGAAGACATTCAGTATTTCTCATACAAGATGAGAATGAGCCAATTTTTATCCCAAGTCACGAAGGAGAAGATGAAAATACCGCGCTACGAAGCTCTTGAACAAACTCAAGCATCAAGCGAACGTGCTTTGTCTTTTCTCAGGCGAGAAAAACATTCTGCCAGGATAAGATGGTGAACGCAAAGAAGAACCGTTGGCTTGCTGTGTCCCCCAAAGATATACCGAGAGTAATGAAAATCAAATATCCAGTCAATATAATGTTGTTTGGAGGGATCACTACTTATGGCGACGTTATGCTTCCATACATCTTCCCAAAAGGCGTCAGATTCAACAAGGAGGCCTACACGCATCCAGAGGGTGACTGCTGGAAGACACCATGCCTGGCAACAGGACTCTGCACCACGCCACACAAGCAGAAGAACCCAGTAATGTCAGGCAATTTCTGCGACCACATCACCTCTTACTTACATCTGACCGGCTAACTCCCTAAACTGTAACCTCTTTGATTATTATGTGTGGTGTGCAGTTGAGCGAGAGACCAACAAAACTCCTTGTAAAACCAAAGATAAACTGAAGGCAAGGATTATGACAGCATTCGCCAATTTAATCAGGGAGACCGCCCAGAAGAGTTGCAGGAGATTCCGAAGTCATATGGAGTCCGTAGTTGAAGCCAATGGTGATTTTATGGAATAAATTTACTATTTCAAGATATTTTTGTGTAATTTTGGTAAATATATTTGTTAAAATGAGATGTCAGTTTTATTTTCATTTTTGAGTAATTTAGACAACAATTTATCCATCGCATCATATATATATATATATATATATATATATATATATATATATATATATATATATATATATATATATATACAGAGTTAGATAGGTTTAGAGTTAGAGTGAGTGAAAGGTTAAGGAAGATAGAGGGAATATAGGAGTGAGACTGCGATAGCGAGAGATAGAGAAGTGTGTGAGAGGTTGAGAGAGGAAAGTGTGAGAGTTGGTGTAAGAGACTATTACTGGCATATAGAGAGTGTGAGGCACTAAGATAAAGAGAGTGAGTGCGTTGGAGAGAATAAGGAAGCTATTGGCGGCGTGATAGAAGGGAAACGAGAAAGACAAATAGAGTGATGGAGAGAAACGTATTGAGAAAAAGAGTCTGTAAATATATGAGGGTGGGATAGAGAGACTAAGCGAGTGATACAGGAAGACATTGATAGAGAGCGATTTATATAGTGATACTGATAGAGAGACTGATACAGATAGTAAGAGAGTGGTAAAGAGAGAGAGAGAGAGAGAGAGAGAGAGAGAGTGAGTTTCAGAGTGAGGTAGAGGGGAATAGAGAGTGATTTAGACTGTGATAGCGGGCGTGAGAGAATGGCTGAGAGTAAAATAGTGAAAGAGAGAGAGAGAGAGAGAGAGAGAGAGAAAGCGTGATAGAAAGAGTGCAATAGGGATACAGAGGAAGTGTGTGAGTGAGAGGAAAAGTCGGGAAATGACAAAGAGCGAAGGAATGAGAAAGAGAGTAAGACTCAAAGAGAGAGAGAGAGAGAGAGACTCGGTGAGAGAAAGTAAGGAGTGATAGAGAGATTGACAAAGGGAAAGAGAGTGAGTGAGGTATACTGAGAAACGTTGTTTGAGAGAGAGTTATATAGTGGGAATGGGAGAGAGAATGAAGTGAGGGAGGAATAGAAAGAGTATTGGACACTGTTAGAGAGTGTGAGAGTGAGAATGTATAAGAGAATGAGGGAGAAGCAGTGACAAGAGAAAGGGTTCCCTACCCCATTTTTCTAGTAAGTTGTGAAGAAGATTATAAATTTGCAGCATGTGTGGTCCTTTGCTCATCTAACTTTTTTTTTTCAAAATCCGAGAAGGCGTTTGGTGCTTTAAAAAGTTGAAATTGATATAAAAAGCAAATAAAAATCTACAGAACAAGAAGAGCCCAACCCTTACCCTAACCCTGTCCAACCCTACCCGACTCCACAAAAAAGGTAATTACTAAGTGAAATAACCAGATGACTGTTGGTAAACGTAGATGTTTATGTACTGGGATTATGTAAGTGTTTCTGCTTTACGTAGACATTAATAAATGATTGACAGGATTAGGTTCATGCCTCTGTGGGTGGCGATATACAGGGTGCGATGGATAAATTGTCGTCTAAACGAGGCCAAAATGAAAATACCACCGACCTCATCTTAACAGATATAAAGGGTGCGATGGATAAATTGTCGTCTAAACGAGGCGAAAATGAAACTAACACTGACATCTCATTATAACAGATATAGCGGTGCGATGGATAAATTGTCGTCTGAATTACGGAAAAATGAAAATAACAGACATCTCATTTTAACAGATATATTTTTAAAAATTAGAAAAAAAATATCTTGAAATACTAAAGAGTAAATTCAATAGAATCGCCATTAGCTTTAACCACGGCCTCCAGACGACTTCGGAATCTCTTGCAACTCTTCTGGACGGTTTCCTTGTTTAAGTTGGTGAATGCTGCCATAATCCTTGCCTTCAGTTCATCTTTGGTGTTGCAAAAACTTTTGTTGTTCTCTCGCTCAACTGCATCCCACACATAATAATCAAGGCGGGGTTGCAGTCTGGGGAGATAGGTGGCCAGGTGTAAGGAGTCATGTGGTCACAGAAATTGTCTAACGGCCATGATAGGGTTCTCCTGCTTGTGTGGTATGGTGCAGAGTCCTGTTGCCAGCAGCCACTCTCTTGATCCAGGGCAGCCCTACCTCAACAAGGCACTTGGTGTCGGCCTCCGTGTTGAGTCTGAGGGCCGTGAGATGACGAATCGAGACATAATATTGCCATCACTAGTGATTACTCCAAATACTCTTTCCGAATCATTTGCCCTGTCCTCAGATTGACACTGAATCACTCTGAAATGTTCGTATTGGAGATTCCGGTGCGAATACTAAGCAGTACAGCATGTTGTTTCCAAATTTCTAGCGGAGTGAATTGCGTCATGGTACTCTTTATATGAACAGACGGTGCTCAAATAACCCTAGTATACTTTACATTCAATTTACACATCGCATTCTGTATTTGCTCTTACGATTTCATTCCGTTGTCTTTGCGGATGGATAAACGTGTTGGCGGAGACCCCGGGTTTCAGCTTGTCACTGTTATTGTTAATGAATGTATATTTGAAGATTAAAAAGGATAATAATAATAATAATAATGATAATAATAATATCAGAAGTGGAGGCACGGTGGATAGTGGCTCGGATCGAGGAATCGGAGAGCTGAGTTCGAATTCCAGTCGAATCCATTGCATCCACTTAGGTGGGTAATCTTGGGAAAGGTATGAATCCTCTTCTTCTCCCCCAAGCTATGAGTAAATAGCAAAATGGATGGCAACTTGTCTACCGCAAACAGAAAGAAATGGTAACTTACTGCGGGAAAAAATCTGCTTCGTCAGTCATGTATCGAAAGATACATGATCGTCTAAGCGTGTATCACGCATGACACATAACTGACTGACTGAATGTCAGAAGAAAAAATGCCATTCTGGCATTGAATACTGCTGCCATATTTGGTATGATGTTCCTACTGTATCCTTTGAGATTCTTGACAAAATTCAAAGAAGTGACTGCAATGTTATAAGTCCTGGTCTGGCATCTCGGCATCAGTTAATTTAAAAAATGTTACGTGGTTTCCCTTTTCTACAAGGCTTACGTCGACATCGCGCCGGGCATAAGCAAGTAGATGGTCTGGGGGAGTTGGCAGAGGCACGAAACTTATTGAGAGCTACAAGGGATAGGGGGGAGTGGAGAGCCATGATCGCCTACGTCCTGAAAGGACACGGCACATAAAAAGAATGGAAAAAGTATCGATAAATTGCCTCCGATTTAATCGTCATTAAGGGTGTGAGAATTCATTTGGAAAACGAAGAGAGAGGGAAAGTGATGAAGAATTGATGGACACATGAAAGGGAACAAGAAGGAAATGAAGAAAGAAACGATAGGGAAGAAGAGGGAAGTAGGATTGGGAAATAAAGAGGAAGAAAATGGAGAGTGAAGGGAAGGGAAATCTAAATGAGAAAATGGAAGACCTAAAGAAGAGAAGGGGCAAAGAAAAACGGAAGAAGAAAATGAAATGTGGAGGAAGGAAAAAAAAACGAAGGAATTGAGAAGAAAAAGTAAAAGAGAGAAAGAAGAAGAAGAAGAAGAAGAAGAAGAAGAAGAAGAAGAAGAAGAAGAAGAAGAAGAAGAAGAACTAGAAAAGAAATAAGAACAAGAGAAAAATAAAATGATGAGAAGAAGAAGTGGAGAATTAAAATAGGTCAAAAGGAAGAAATTATAAAAAGTTGGTAATAACAAAATGAAAGTCGTAGCCAGTGAAAAAGGAGAAAAACCGAAAAAGGGTGAAAAGAATAATGGCTAATACGATGGAAGCCACAAAGGCAAGAAAGCGTTGAACAGAGAAAGAGAAAGAAAGATACTAAAAGAAATAAAACGCAGTAGAAGAAAAAAGAATAAAAAAGAAAAAGAAGGCAAGAAAAATTTAATACAAATAAACAAAAGTGAAACTGAATGGAGTAATGAAGTCTAAGGAATTGTCAAATGAAGCATTAATCGAGTCATACAAGATTCCTTTGGCGTTTGCCAAACATTCGTAGAAATTGAGTAAATAGAAGAATAGAAACGTGACGCTCTCTGAAAGAAGGAAAAAGGAAAATGTGAGAAGCAGAGAAAAAAGGCAAAAAGAGGAGGAAGAAGAAGAAGAAGATGAAGAAGAAGAAGAAGAACAATTGTAGAAAATGAAAAAAATACTGACGGTAGAAATAAGAATAAAGGGTGAACACCTGACGAGAAGTCGTAGCGAATCCAAAAGAAGAAGAAGATGAAGAAGAAGAAGAAGAAGATGATGAAGAAGAAGAAGATAGATAAAAAGAAGAAGAAGAAGAAGATAAGTAAGAAGAAAAAAAAGAAGATAGGTAAGAAGAAGAAGAAGTAGAAGATAGGTAAGAGGAAAAAGAAGAAGAAGAAGATAGGTAAGAAGAAGAAGAAGAAGAAGAAGAAGATAGGTAAGAAGAAGAAGAAGAAAAAGAAAAAGAAAAAGAAGAAGAAGACGAAGAAGAAGATAGGTAAGAAGAAGAAGAAGAAAAAGAAAAAGAAGAAGAAGAAGAAGAAGAAGAAGAAGAAGCAAAACAACAATAACAATGACGACAGCAGCAAGATAAAGGAATTAAAACGGCTAGAATTAATGAATATTGCGTGAACGCAAGCCGTCATTCGAAGCGAGTGGAGAAAAGAAGGAGAAAAGAAGGAGAAAAGGAAAAAGTGGGAAGAAAGAGAGAAAAAAAGAAAAATAGGTAAGAAGAATAAGAAGAAATATATCGAAAAAAACTTGAACAAAAAAAAAAAAGACCTGAAGAAAGAATAAAGAGAGCCTGAAAAAAAAGTGTAAGAAAAGTGAATGTTTTCGATGACTTGTTGGCGTCCTTGCGTCTTCTATTGCGGTGCGACGAGTACACGTGGCCCAGCTGTTAATAAACAAAAAGTGCTGTGCACAATTGCGCCCAAAAGGATTTGGTCGGCGAGAAAAGGTGGAAACGGACGAATGTCATCGTCGCTTTTACTAAACACGAGTGCGCAGGTGTTGAACGTAACAACAATGGTCGATGTGATGAATACGCTCCTCGAACTAAATTATCTTCTCACAATGACAGATATATTTATCCTAACATTCCATACCTATAATGACATATATATATATATTCAGACATTTTTTATGTTCATACGTTCTTTTTATAGATACAAATATTTAACTAAATGCTCTGTTTATAATAAACAGTATGAACAATATTTACCGGCCTGAATGTCCGAGAAATTTTCATAGAAAATGTGCGTCCTCCGACAGGAATCGAACCTATATCCTATACGGAACCGTCATATAGCCTGACGTGCCTTAACCGATTGTGCCACAGAGGAGCGTTCGGTTAGCAAGGTCGATTTTACTGATTTTAAACACAATTCTCTATGATTTTCTCTCATACATTCATATCTGCTCAATGCGTATCCAAATGTGAACAAAAGACGTCATACATTATGTCCGCCAAAGTCCGCCAATTATTTTTTAAGACATTTTTTATGTTTATACGTTTTTTTTTCCAAATAAATGCCTCAATTCACCAATGTCGGAACTTCTGCAATTGGTCATCCAGTCCACGCGGTGACATTGCCAGTTTATTTTCCCTCTGTCTGCTTCTTCTTCTTTTGCCTAAGATGGTATTGAATACTGGATAATCTCTTCACTGATGAAGTAGAGACTCGAAGCAATAGAAATGTGGTTCTACAGAAGGATGCTGAGAATGAACCTGCGTGCAACGACGGAGTTTTAAAGAAAATAGAAACAATGAAAGGACACTTAGAATTTACATAAGAATGAGAGTTGAGATTTCTAGGGCTCATAGTGAGGAAAGCGGCCCCAGGAAATTTGACACTCACAAGACCAATTGAATGAAATAGAGACAGAGGAAGGCAGCACATAACTTACCTAACGAGCTTCTGTAAATCGTTGACAAGAACAGGGATTAAGAGCGAAAGCTAAAATACAATCTTTATATAGAGCTACAAAGTACAGGAAATTGTAGAGAGCCACGATCGCCCAAGTTCCGAAGGGACACGGCACATAGAAATATGTTTCAAGATGGCAATTGAAAGATTATTGATTCTTATATCATGTCTATATAATTTTTGATTTCTCGTAATAACGATGATTATGAAGTCTTCAAGTCAGTCTGTTTCTTGTGTCTCCATCGGCGTTATTTGTAATGCGGTCAACAAAGGAGATACTGAGCATGATTCTGTAGCATCCGTGGTTCTTTTTCTCTCCATTCTGCTGTTAATGTCTAAGTTTCGAAAGCGAATGGAAAGATTGAGAAAGCCAAAGCACGAAATAATCTGATCTTTGATAAAAGGAAGCAATCTTATCATTGATATGAGGAAGCAATCTGATCATTGATATCTGGAAGCATTCTGATCTTTGATAAAAGGAAGTAATCGTATTATTGATATGAGGAAGCAATCTGATCTTTGCCATAAGGAAGCAATCTGATCTTTGATAAAAGGAAGCAATCTGATCATTGATATGAGGAAGCATTCTGATCTTTGATAAAAGGAAGCAATCTGATCTTTGATATATTGAAGCAATCTGATCTTTGAGTTAAGGAAACAATCTGATCTTTGCCATAAGATAAGCAATCTGATCTTTGATAAAAGGAATCAATCTGATCATTGATATGACGAAGCATTCTGATCTTTGATAAAAGGAAGCAATCTGATCTTTGATATATTGAAGCAATCTGATCTTTGAGCTAAGGAAACAATCTGATCTTTGCTATAAGGAAGCAATCTGATCTTTGATATAAGGAATTTATATAAGCATGCTGTCTTTCCAGATGATTTTTAAAGATATTCTAAATATAAATCCACCTAACCAGCGAAATTATCTTCCTCTTTCTTTATGCACCATGTGAGTTTAGGATGCAAATGATCATGGCTCTCCACAGCTTCTTTTTAAACATGCGTGTTTTACCAACAAGGCTAGCTTATTAAATAACTGTCGAAATGTGTCAACCATTTTTTTAATAGCGTCTGTTTCGTTTACGAAGCGGCTAATGGTTGTTTGACGAGACCACCAAAGTTGGGAACCGAAACAAATGAACCCCAAATATTGGAGAAACATCATTCGGAGTTCCACATCACGATCCATTTAAGAAACAAGAGCGAAGACGGCGGAGAGATTTCCCGCCCTCGCGGGGAGAATCGCACATCCTTCATAGTTTTCAAAGATTCCATGATCGAATCGACATTACAAGGCACCTTTAGACACATCGACTGTGCCAAATGCGAAGAAATGGGAACCACCCCATATTTCATATGAGAACAGCATTCAACGACGGCAGTCTTTTTCGGGGCAGCTGTATTATCAATGAAACTTTTGGCACATCTCCGTCGCCTTTGCTCCTGTTTCCTGAATGCATTTCGATTGAATTGTGGATGAAACTCAGAGCTGTTCTACCGGTGAGGAGATAAGAAAATATATATATATATATATATATATATATATTTTCTTATCTCCTATATATATATATATATATGCATGCAGAAATCCTTCGTTTATGCATGTTTCATTATAAACGACAGAGAAGGTACTACGGTTAAGCATTTTATTTAATTTTTCTTGTGTTTGAACAAGAGCTTTCTTTTCTGGACAAAGGGTTTGTAAAAACTGTCCAAATATTTTATAGTTCCAAGCGCTTTCGGCTATACCTTTAGCCATTATCAAGGATCATTCGATTTTTCAGCTTAATTGTGTGTGTGCATTATGTGTATGTTTTAGTGTGTTGTAGGGATATTTTAATTTCCGAATACGGTTAGCATATTGTGGCCTTGTTCGTAGTTAATATTGTTAAGAGTAAAAGCCAACTCTTAACAATATTAACTACGTACAAGGCCACAATATAAACTATAATTTTCTTTAAAGGTATTGCTTACTATGAATTCCTTAAAAATTAAATTAAATTAAAAAAATATATTAAAGTGTTATTAAAGGTTGTAGCGTTTTTGTCAAAGTATTTACCAAACAAATCAGCCTATTCAAAATTTACAAATCGTCCATGGATCACTGGTTGCTCGGTCAATGTATGCCAAATGTTTCCTTATAAGGAAACTGCTAATTTTCCCCTTACAGTTATAGATGAGGAGAACAGATGCTGCATTTTGATCCCAGCCCAATGACCAAGGAATGAAGAAAATCGCTGCTCCACACCAACCGTCCGGGGCGCACTGGCGGCTGGGTCAATGAGTGCCGAACGATTCCTCATAAGGAAACAGCATGTTACCATTGCCGTCGGAGAGTAGGAGAACAGATACTACACTTCGATCTTAACTCGATGGCCAGGAAATTACAAAAATCGTCATTTGAGTAACACTGGCGGCTCGTTCAATGAATGCCGAATGTTTCCTTTTAAAGAAACAGCTCATATTACCGTTAAAATTACCATTAGTTTTTTTGCGTGTATATATATATATATATATATATATATATATATATATATATATATATATATATATATATATATTAGTAAACTTGATGTTTCTCACTTTGATCTTTGTAGTATTCATTTATTTAGAAATATTTGTTCGAAATAAGAGTACTTTGTTCTTTCTCCCGGAAAAATAGAGTTCACCAAAGTCTTTGAAGAAATAAATCTTTTAAAAGTTTTGAAAAAAAAAGGAAGAAGAAAAATAAAGGAAAGACAAAGAAAAAAAGTAAAGAAAAATGCCCGGATATCCGCTGTTTTTTAAGTAAGAAAACACTTTAAAGTAACGACTTCCCACTTTTCATTTTTCAAGAGGCTTTCTCAAATCTTTGATTTACAATCTCGAAAAAGAAAAACTAATAAGGAGGTCCTGTGTTCGCAGTTGCTTGTCAAGTTATCGTCCAGAAGTGGGTCCAAAACTCTTGTACACGAATAAATAAAGGAATAAAACCCGTTTTTTATTAAAAATTTAAAAAAAGAACGCCAAAAATTTGACATTATTTCGTAGGCCAATAATTTTGGCAATTCTTGGTGAAATAACCTCAGATTTTCACAGAATGCATAGAAACGGATTAAGATTTTATGTTTAATGTTTCATTTTTGTTCTGTTTGCAAGTTGAGCGATGCCATTCACACCCAAAGAGAAGTCATTTTCGCGTCTTGGAATATGCTCGCACACAGTTACTGAAGACTGTGTAGCGTGCCTTCAAGGCAAATTTGGAAAAACTTCACCAACTGGCAAAATCACCAACTGGGATCGTTGCCATTTTGGGATCGTAAGAACAAGTCGATTTCAAAATCTTTCTCATAAAAAACATTCGCCATTCATTGACAAAACAGCCGGTGTTACTCGAGTTACGCTTTTCTTGATTCTCTGGTCATCGGGTTGGAATCGAAGTGTAATATCTGTTTTCCGTGGAAAAATGTTCAAGAACACTCGTCCCTTCCGCATTCGGGGACGCCTCAGGCACCAGACGATAAACCCAGACCACTCCCAAAGGAGAGGTATTGACTGGGGTGACGGTCCCCTGGGGCTTATGAATGATATTAATTTCAACCTCCTTTGATCGAAATCTGAAACTAGTGAAGAATAAATGATTTTCTAAGCTATGCTCACGTGTAAAACAAGGCCAAAAGTGTAGAGCACCCAGTGAGGATCGAACTCACTAGTCAGTCATAACTGACCTCGCTATACAAGCGGGCTAACCATTACACCACGTCGTAGTGTCCACCCACATCTTTAATGTTAATGGTTAAATTACATGTTTTTTTATTATAAGGAAACATTAATTGTCCAAGTAGCCAGCGCTATCGAGTTACGCTTTTTTATTCCCTGCTCATCAGACTGGGATCTACGTGTAGTATCTGTTCTAATCTCTAATGATAATGATTATATTTAGTGTTTCCTTATAAGTAAACATTTGACATTCATTGACCAAGCAGTCAGTGCTGTTGGAGTGACGCTTTTCTTTTCCCTGGACGTAAGTGTATTATTTGTCCTCGGACGGACAAACTACATCTTATCTCTCATTTGTGCTTCTGTCTTCGGACAGAACGGAAGTGAAAAAAATATTGAGATGTGCACGGTTTCGGGGAACAGTTGTCCGTGGCATTACCTCCCTCATTGCACTAAAGTGTGAGGATAGCTAGTAATAGCGATATCAGCGAAACCGACTGTTGCGAGGGCTGGACTATTTCTGAACCTGGTACGGCTGTAACTGCATCATTCATCCGTGTACTGACTGTTGTGGGCACATCTTATCTGGTACGTCTGCTATGTACAGGGTGCGATGGATATATTGTCGTCTAAATGTCGCAAACAGAAAATAACACTGGCATCTCATTTTAACAGATATATTTACCAAAAATGAAATTATTAAAAAATCGTCAGGGGCCTCAACCACGGCCTCTAGACGCTTTCGGAATCTCTTACATCTCTTCTGGATGGTCTCCTTATTTAAATTAATGAATGCTGCCATAATCCTTGCCTTCAGTTCATCTTTGGTGTTACAAGGAGTTTTGTTGGTCTCTCGCTCAACTGTGCCCCACACATAATAATCAAGGGGGTCCAGCCTGGGGAGTTTGGTGGCCAGCTGTAAGCGGTGATATGGTCGCAGAAATTGTTTGACAGCCATGACTAGATTCTCCTGCTTGTGTGGTATGGTGCAGAGCCCTGTTGCTAGGCATAGAGTTTTCCAGCAGCCACCCCCTTGACTCGGGACATCCCACCTCCAAATGTCACTCGATGTAGGCCTCCGAGTTGGGTCTGAGGCCCTCACGAACAAATTCGGCATTTCTTTTCTTATCAGAACAATCAGAGTAAGTTTTCCGAGTATCGTACCTTCGTAATTACGCTCGTGGTCCCCATATTAAACTGACCATCTATCACATCCTGCCAACTTGGGGGAGTTAAGTAAATACTAAGTGTAGTATCTGTTCACCTCATCTTTATTTGTAATTTTAATATTATTGGATTTAATAAAACTTTAGTCAGTTATCTAAAAGAAAAAAATATATATTGAAAGTTGTCGCGCACCAAAATTTTAGAAAAAAAATTGTTATTTTTTATTATGTGTTTTTTTAATATAAAAATATATAAAATTATGACATAAGATGAGGTGAGAATGCATGTACCCAATAAAAGAAAATAAAGTAAAATAAAACATTCAAAATAAAATTAAAATATGGACCGATCCAATAACAGAACAATAAGAGTGTCCACTGTATTGTGCCGCTAAGCTGGGGACAAGGGAAAGACAAAATATAAATGTATATACTTTGTTTGCAAGAGTAAGAGTAGCTATTATTGCCCCCCTCCCCCCACTGAGTCAGGTTGAGACACAAAGACATTTTTAAACGTGGGGACCCGAGTGTTTTCACTCAAACCACTAATCTAAGCTACTCTCAGCTAGTCAAAGCTTGTCCAAGCAAATCAGAGCTGGTTTAAGCGAGTCATAGCTGATCCTAGCTAATCATCGCTTGACAAGTCTGTCACAGCTGGTCTAAGCTAGCCATATCTGATCCTGGCTAGTCATAGCTTGTCCAAGCTGATCAGAGACAGTTTAAGCTAGTCATAGCTAATCCTAGCTAATCGTAGCTTGTCCAGGCTGATCAGAGCTGGTCTAAGATAGTCATAGCTGACCCTGACTAGTCATAGCTAGTTGTAGCTGATCTGAGCTGGTCTAAGCTAGTCATAGCTGATTCTAGCTGGTCATAGCTTGTCTAAGCTAATCTGAGCGGGGCTCAGCTAGTCATAGATGATCCTGGATAGTCATAGCTTCTCCAAGCACATTAGAGATGGTCTAAGCTAGTCATAGCTGATCCTAGCTAATCATAGCTTGACAAGTCTGTCACAGCTGGTTTAAGCTAGCCATATCTGATCCTGGCTAGTCATAGCTTCTCTAAGCTGATCAAAGCTGGTCTAAGCAATTCATAGTTGATCCTGACTAGTCAGAGCTTCTCCAAGCTGATCACAGCTTGTCTAAGCTAGTCATAGCTGAGCATAGCTAATCATAGCTTGTCTAATCCGATCAGAGTGGGTCTAAGCTAGTCATAGCTGATCCTGGCTAGTCATAGCCCGTCCAAGCAGATCAGACCTGGTCTGAGCTAGTCATAGCTGATCCTAGCAAATAGTAGCTTGTCCAAGCTGATCAGATCTGGTCTAAGCTAGTAATACCTGATCCTAGCAAATAGGAGCTTGTCCAAACTGATCAGAGCTGGTCTAAGCTAGACATACCTGATCCTGGCTAGTCAAAGCTATTTCAAGCTGATCAGAGCTGGTCTAAGCTAGTCATAGCTGATCCTAGCCAGTCATAGCTGGTCCAAGCTGATCAGAGCGGATCTCAGCTAGTCATAGATGATCCTGGCTAGTCATAGCTTGTCCAAGCACATCAGAGCTGGTCTAAGCTAGTCATATCTGATCCTGGGTAGTCATAGGTTGTCCAAGCTGATCAGAGCTGGTCTAAGCTTGTCATAGGTGATCTTGATTAGTCATAGCTTGTCCAAGCCCATCAGAGCTGGTCTAATCTAGTCATAGCTGATCCTGTCTCGTCATAGCGTGTCCAAGCTGATCAGAGCTGGTCTAAGCTAGTCATAGCTGGTCCTGATTTGTCATAGCATCTCAAAGCTGGTCAGAGCTGGTCTAAGCTAGTCATAGGTGATCCTGACAAATCATAGCTTGTCAAAGCTGATCAGAGCTGGTCTAAGATAGTCATAGCTGATCCTAGCTAATCATAGTTTGTCCAAGCTGATCAGAGCTTGTCTAAGCTAGTCATAGCTGATCCTGGCTAATCATAGCTTGTCCAATCTAATCAGCGATGGTCTAAGCTAGTCATAGCTGATCCTGGCCAGTCATAGCTTGTCCAAGCTATTCAGAGCTGGTCTAATCTAGTCATAGCTGATCCTA
The DNA here is from genome assembly GCA_964036315.1 of Acanthosepion esculentum. Lineage (NCBI taxonomy): Eukaryota > Metazoa > Mollusca > Cephalopoda > Sepiida > Sepiidae > Acanthosepion > Acanthosepion esculentum. The sequence continues at coordinate 24,409,837 of OZ038494.1, read as the reverse complement.
GCTAATCATAGCTTGTCCAAGCCCAGCTGTGTTGGTCTAAGCTAGTCATAGCTGATCCTGGCTAGTCATAGCTTGTCCAAACTGATGAGAGCTTGTCGAAGCTAGTCATAACTGATCCTGGATAGTTTTAGGTTCTCCCAGCTCGTCAGAGCTGGTTTAATCTAATCATAGCTGATTCTATTCAGTCATAGATTGTCCTGGCCTGTCAGAGCTCGTCTAATCTAGTCATACTCTCTAATACCCACCGACATGTGCCAGATAAGTATCAGCAAGACCATGATTAATTACATAAGTTATACAAGGTGCTTTGTGTAATGACAAAAGTACAATCGTGTAGGCTTTAAGAAAGTTTTATTCAACTGAGAATACAAATTTGCGTATATTGTCCTTTTATATTCCCACTAAATAGAAATAGCACTCTCAAAGATAAAAGTAGCAAAAGAAGGGGATACTACTCTTGATTATTCATTTTTCTCCCTTTCCTGACTGTGTTTGTGCTTAAATATATCTTTGCAAACAAAAACAAAATGGCCTCTTCTCGTACCGGCGAAGCAAAATCTGCCTTGGTTTCTACCAAACCAGAAAGAAGAAAAAACAATTTCCAGGCCAGCAATTGTAAATCAACGTAAATCGCCTCCGCTCACAGACAATTGTCTGTGGTAAGCACTTTTTAAACACGGTTTACAAAGGTAAAGAGACCATTCAAAAGATGTTTTTGTGACTAAAAGGGATATTTATTTTCTTTCTGTTTTTTTAAATTGTTGTCTAACACACCTTTAAATACTTTTGAATAGAGTGAGGCTTCATCTATTCAATTTTTTGTTTCTGTTTTCGGTGCCGGAGCTATTGAAAACTCGGAATTGAACCGGAAGCTGACCGGTGGCGAAAAGAAACAACAAGCTGAATAATCACAGTGTGGTTAAAAGGACATCGCCAGATTGTGGGTAAATACGACGTCAGGAAGCAACCGGAAATCGCTGGCACTTACGTAGCCCACGGGCGCCATCTACTGGCACACCGCCCGTTGTAAGATATTTTCAATATACAACATGGCGGATTTCTGACGCACGACAAAGGCGTTCCGTGCTGGTGTCTAGGCACATGGAAAAAAAAAAGATTGACTATTCCACTCACTCAAGAACCAAAGGCACCACGAGGGTGTTCCGTTTTGGGAAAGGGACATTTGGCGTATAACATATCATGTCTCCTCTCTATCTGGTCATGTATGTACGTATGTGTCTATCTTACATATTTATAAGTCTACCATTCCTCCTTCCGTTGTATATTGCTGTCATATCTGGCCTGGTGCTCTTGCTATGTATTTAGAAATTTTTGATAAAATTCAAAGAAGGATCTGCAGTATTATTGGTTCTGCCCTGGCATCTCGGCATCAGTCACTGCCGTAACATAGCTTCCCTGTGCTTTTTCTATAAATATTTTCATGGTAATTGTTCTGATGAACTTTCCTCTACGGTACCTAGGGTTTATGAATCTAATCGCAGTGCTAGAGTAGCGACATGATCTCATCGTTTTACAGTTGAAATGGCTGGATGTAACCGTAAGTTATATGCTAAGAGTTTCTTCTGTCGCACTTCGCGCTTGTGGAAATGTCTTCTGCCTTCTTGCATTCCAGTCAACTTTGATCTAAAAAAATTTAAATGCAATGTCAATCGTTATCTAGTGTCTTCTTAATTCCTGTTCTTTTATTGTTCTCTTTCCTTAACAGTGTTTTGTTTTTTTCTCATGTTGTCAAACACTCTTGTGTCTTAGGGACTTTATTGCCTTGTTTGGGGTGAAATTATTAACGTTACATAATAGAGAAATCCAAAATGACTTCATGAGAATAGCTATTTCAACTAACGTTAAAACGTTAGCATTTATTTATATATATATATATATTTTTGATATTTCAGATCGGCCCCGATCTTTCATCAGAAATGGCCGATCTGAAATATCAAATATATATATATATATATATAAATATAAATAAATACTTTCACAAAAAAAACATTCAATTTTTTTTAATTTGCAACTTTTCAGTTGTTTTTTCTATATTATATACATATTAAGAAAGTATACGTGGCTTCTCATTATGCTATATATATATATATATATATATATATATATATATATGTATATATATATATATACATATATATATATATATATATATATATATATATACATATATATATAATATTAGTGGTCAATATATATATATATATATATATATGTATGTATATATATATATATATATATATATATATATATATATATATATATATATATATATATATATATATATATATATATAATGCAACCGAAAGGAAAGTACAAACAGGTTTAGAATCCACATGTCTCTGTCATTTTTTCTTTTTAAAGTGCTCAATAAAACGTAGACAATGATATTTTTAATGAGATTTTATTAAAAATATTTTACATTGCGACACGGAAATTTCTATGTTTCGAAACTTCTATGTATTTATCTCCTCATCAGGCAATGTTTGGTAACTTTGGGGAAAATGATTTACATTTGAAAACAGAAAACAATATGTTCGCTTATTAAAGAGTTAATATGGAGGGGGAGAATCCAGTTTTTTAGATCTCATGGGTGTGTCTCTTTTAACTAATCAGAAGCAAAGTCAACGCTAAATTTGAAAAGTTAAAAATATAGCATAGATATTAGTGGAAATGTGGTATGTCTCGGGGAACTGTCCTTTTAACAGCTCGACACATTACTTCCGGCAAAAAGTATACATTTAACCTATGAAGAAGTATTCTTAGAAATATCTATATTTCTGACAATGGGGTTTTTTTTAAAAACTTTTTGACATGTATTTTAGAACTATCTTAAAGCGGTCGCAACGCTGAGATTGAATTTTTTAAAATTCATATCATTAACTTCACTATCTGCCTTTTGTATGAATGATTCATGTAATATATATATATATATATATATATATATATATATATATATATATATATATATATGTCATTCACAGAAAATACTGTTTCGCTGTATCGCAGCTCCTCAGTGCGACTAGACATCCGAATGCCTCAAGCCAGGATTGAAACACAACTAATTTGGTGTCAGCCAGAGCTATCTTCACCCGGTAGAGTTACACAACTAAATCTAGCGTATTGTTTTTAAAAATGTAAACAAATGCCAATCAGCCAAAGTGCTCCATTCATTTTACTGGAGAGCTTTGCATTAGTGCAGGTGGCTGTTGTTTATAGAATTAGCTTATCACTCAACAGTGCTCAATTGAAATGTATTTTCAAGAGCTAAATTATATATATATATATATGTGTGTGTGTGTGTGTGTGTGTAAAATTCGAATAAGAGTGTGTCACTGTATCATAGTTTTCAACTTTACTCTAACAGGCCCAACATATACCATTTTGGAATCAGGCCGATACCATGATCAAATTAAAATCATTTTCGGAACGGATCCAGAACCGAGATCCTGAAATTTAGGATTCCCAAGTAGTCATTACTGCGATTGTTTTCGGCGATTTTTTACGTGATTTTTTGCGACTAATTATTTGGTACGATAACAATTTTTTTATAACTTGGAAATGAATTTGTGAATAATCGGAATTAATTGCAAAATTCAGCGAAAGCCACCCATGAAATAAAAAATAATTGTACGTAAATTAAGGACCTACGTATATAAAATTGTCTTTAAATTAAGTGGCGGCAGAACAATTATCGTCGAACTTTTAAAAGGTAAGCTTAAATATTAATGCAATACTTAACTGCGACTATCAATTTTGTGATCTGTAGTTCATTGTTGCGAATCTACTCCTCCCTAACTATAGTGAGGAATGGCCCAATCAAGAACCCTTCACGGGAGCTAGCTTAAATGCCGGGTGGTATTTAAGTTAATATATATATATATATATATATATATATACTTTCATTCTCTCTAATTATTACATATATAGAGTAGGAATTATTAAACAAGTACGTCAACACTTTCATTCGGTCTAATTATATATATATATATATAATAAGTAGGATTTATTAAACAAATACGTCAAAACTTTCATTCTTTCTAATGATTACATATATAACGAGTAGGATTTATTAAACAAATACGTCAAAACTTTCATTCTCTCTAATGATTACATATATAACGAGTAGGATTTATTAAACAAATACGTCAAAAATTTCATTCTATCAAATGATTACATATATAACGAGTAGGATTTATTAAAGAAATACGTCAAAACTTTCATTCTCTCTAATCATTACATATATAACGAATAGGATTTATTAAACGAATACGTCAAACCTTTCATTCTCTCTAATGATTTGAACTATGATTGCGAATGCTGGAATCTATGTTGACATGTCATCAAAAAATTAGAACGCTTTCACTACTAAAAGTTTCGTTCATTCTTGAATATTATATGGGGATACTATTTGACAAAAAAATATTGTCCTAGCAAAAAGCAACAGTCAAAGCATCCATTCGCTGATCACGAAACACTGTCTTTGATGATCAGAACATTTAGCAGGAATGAAAGTGTCAAGGTTTCGACATTAAGTCTTATTCAGTAATCTCACTTCAGGGAAAAGACCATGGTGTTGCCCTCTTGTAGATAGAAGTTATCAACTTAAAGCAACACTGAAAGTCAGCAGATTTGAGCCGAAATCATTTGAAACACAAGTACAAGACCGTACCAACTGGTAATGTTCCATCACCATCGGAACCAGAAATTTAGAATCAACCGGAAGAGAAAAAGAAAGAATGGAACGAAAAGACAGAAAAGCTCGACGAAATCAACTTCATTTTCAACCAACATTATCATCCAGTCCATTCCATCGTCTCTTCTTTGCAAGAATTGATGTTCTTACTTATCAACACCCCGATCATATAGGAAGCGATCAGCAAAGAGAAAATTGAATTCTTGCATACGAGATGAAACCGATGATACAAGAGAGATTTTGAAATATTCACGCCGTAAAAGAATTTTTTAAATTCGCCTATGGTTTGGTCATGGGGTTTGAGTTTAGCCAGGGATTTTGGTCAACTACCTTTCTATATATCTTTATATATATATTTTGAACGATAAATTATTAAAAAAAATTAATTAAAATCTTCAGACATACTGGGTTGTAGATTAATATTCTTATGCTTTTATTATTATTATTTCATTTATATTCCTCGACTAGTTTCGACCAACATGGCCATCATCGGGAGAAAAAATGTTTCTGCTTGCTGGTAGCAGTGAACTACAGAAATGAATGTCTTGATGGAGAAAATGAACTTTTGTCTGTAGTTTTCATTTGTTTTTTTATTATTTATTTATTTATTTGTTTTTTTTATCTTTTTAACATGAGTTTATGAACATTCCTTGTGTTGGTCAAACAGTCTCTTTTAAGTTGTCATTTGAGATAAGAGCTGGATAGATTCATGCTAGTTTCGTTTCCCTCGGTCAGTTCATCAGTTTTATTGGTACCTGGAGAGGGGATCGTAAGTGTGTGTGTCTGTGTGTTATTTAGTGTAGTGTGTGTGTTATTTAGTTATTTAGTTATTTCTTATATATATATATATATATATATATATATATATATATATATATATATATATATATATATATATATAAGTGTGGGTTTGTAAACAGTGACTATTACAGCTAATAATGCATGACTTTTCGCTAAATCGAATCGAATTCTCTGAGTCACTGTGCGTTTATCTGAAAATAAATACGGTAAAATTCACCTTCCAAAGGCTTAGGGGCAAAATCACTGACTGACGCCAATTCAGTCGGGTTTCGATCCTAGCTAGAGGCAACCGGACGTCTAGCCACACTGATGACCTGTGATACAGCGAAACCGTCTGTCTGTGGATGTCTCATGAAATAATTTTGACATTTTTGTGTACTTATTCCTAATAGAATCCACTCGCAATTACGGACAAGTTTGTTAATATGTTTATTAAAGGAAGGAAGAAAGTTAGCATACTGATGCATATTCAGTTTATTTCGAGTACTTTCTACATTAGCACAATGTCATCATCAGGGTCTTGTTTTTGCTAAGAAAAATTTGTTGTGCTCAGCATTTTTTAAGGCAAATTTGTTGTGTTCATCTGAAAACTAATTTTTTTATTAGTGAAGGGAAAACACTAAATTTATGACCTGTACGATTTTTAAATTTATGATGTAGACAAACACGTATAACGTCAATGGTTTTAACTAAGTCATTGAGACGTCTAAGTATTTTTCAAAAAATCTATTTAACGTTGTTCGTTAAAATTTAGCTATTTTAAAACTATCTACTATAAACATTTTAAAACATTTGTGCAGTAATCATAATTAATTTTATTAAGACTTGGTTTCAATTTTAGTATATGTACACAATTACTTAATATATGTATAAAACAGGTTGATAGTGGGAGAGAGATGTTTAATATATAGGACATTTCTTATAGGAAGATGTTTCCGGTAATGCGATCTATATAGAATGCTAGTGTTTTCGACGAATTTTTATATATATATATATATATATATATATATATATATATATATATATATATATATATATATATATATATAAAAGTGAACATAGAAGTCAACACTTAGAGGCGACAGTCTGTTTCATGCTAGATGCAATCGTCAGGCCACGAGTGCTGTTATTATTCTCGGCTATTTATATATACGGGTCAGTTGTGATTTTTGGGTAGTCTATTTTGGCTGTTATTTTACCGGAAGTCGTTTATTTGCTTATTTATTTATTTGGGTTAAATTATTTTGCTTGTTTTTATTTATTTATTTTATTTTTTATTTTTATTTTTTTTCTTGTCTTATATATTTATTTATTTTTTTATTATTATTTTATTTTTATTTTGATCGGTGTTTTTTTGACGTAGTAAAAATTTGTTTATATAACTTATTTAATAGTTTGGGAAGATAATTAAAGCTATTTGTTCAATTTTGGGGTTGATTGTTGTAGTTTGTTCAAACTATTATTTTGGCGGGAACAGTTTTTAATTTGCTTATTACTTCATGTATTTATTTGGATTGATAATCTTTATTTGTTTTTTCTAACGGCTAGTTTATCGGTATCGGTTGTTAGTTTATTTATATATTTGGATATATTTAGATCAATTTATTTTACTTGTTATTTATTTGTTACACTGCATATTTTCTCATTTTGGTTTTCGATTTTCAAGTAACGTAGTATATTATTTTTAATTTTTATTTATCATTCATTTTTTTATCTTTACATAACAGTTATAGCTATTTATATATATTTATTTATAGCTATTTATATATATTTATTTGTTTATTTATTTATAGCTATATATATATATATATATATATATATATATATATATATATATATATATATATATATATATATATATATATATATATATATGTGTGTGTGTGTGTGTGTGTGCGCACACACATACAGATGTATATTTTTTAAAATTTGGTATATTTATGAGGAAAATGTGATCATATGCTGTAGGACCGTTTGTAGATATAAACTGTGAGGACCAAAAATCAACGTTGTATTAAGCCTAAATATACCACCAGCTCATGGCCTATTGACCGCTGAAAGTGGGTAACTGTCAGATACCTTGAAGAGTTGATTTCTATATTTTTTAAATCATTCTACCCGAAGCAAGGCAATAAAGCAACTAAGTCATAAAGGGACGGCGAGGGTGAAAGAACAAGGAAACGAAAAATATTATTAGGGATTGAGAAAAAGAAAAGAAAAGAAGTCAAGAAGACAGTAGATAACGATTGACACTGCATTTACTTTATGGAGATGGAAGTTGGCTGGGAAGCAAGAAGCCAGAAGGAGAGTTACACAGGCGAGAAGTGCTAGAAAACAAACAGTTAGCAAAGAATTTACGGTTACATCTCCTGATTTAAACTGTAAAATGATAAGAACTTGTTGGCAATCTACAAGGTGTCGATAAAGTCTGGACACATAGGTTAAAATATATATTTTCAAGAAATGAAAATTTTATGAACATTTTATTTAATTGGAATATTAACAAAATATCTTCAGTATGATTTCCATCATTTGTGACGCAAAGATTGATGCGCTCGAACAAAGACACGATGCAATAACACAAATAAGTGTGTTGCATCTGTGATTTTCATTGAGTACACCTTCTCCCTTTCTTCTATCGACAAAACCATGTTTAACCTAAACAGAAGTATAGTTTAGTACCTTAGAGCTAAGTTCATCAAAATAATTGCCATTAAAGTATTTTCAGAAAAAGTCGCAGGGGAGCTGCATTACGTTGGTGGTAAAGTGACTGAAGACGAGATGACAGATTACGACCAATAATATAGCAGATTCTTCTTTGGACTTTATCAAGAATCTCGAAATACATAACGGGAGTGATCAAAACGTTTTATATCTATCAACACACACACATACACGCACACACACACACACACACACACACACACACACACACACACACACACACACACACACATATATATATACACCATAACTGGTCACTCGTATTCGAGGATACCCGTCTACAAGGGCAGCTAGCCAATCCCTATAGCAGACGCTCGCTCAGGCACATTTGTGTTTGTTCAACACCCACATAGTCCACCTGTGGTTTACATTGCAACTATGCTGAGCAGACCTTAGTTAAAGTTTCGGGGAGAGATCGTGTTATCTAGCAATTTGAACAACACTTTAAAAGAGACCAGCACGCTCAAGCCCTCGGCCACGATGACTTGTGGCTTTGTGCTAGCACAGATATCACATTTCACTCACAAGATATGGGTCAACCCGTGGTATGTTTTTTCCGGCATTTTCCAAAAGTGCCGCGCGCTCGGATCGACCTTGATCCATTCCGATAACATTACGAAGTCTCCTTCCTGACAAATCGACCATGGTGAGATTCGAACCCGGGCCTCATGGTCAGAAAGCGAACGTTCCACTCGGCCACGCGCCTATATATATATATATATATATATATATATATATATATATATATATATATATATATATATATATATATATATATATATATATATATAGGCGCGTAAATATGTGTTTGTGTGTGTGTGTGTGTGTGTTTGTGTGTGTGTATGCGAGCGCGCGCGCCCGCGTGTGTATGTTTTCATTAAAGACAAATTTACAGGGAAAAAAACCGGTAAGGAAATCCAATTATGTTAATAGCGCATAAGAAAAATAGGAAAATTTGTCGATTCCCAAAAGAAGTTGCAGAAAGAAGAAGACGGGGAGAAACATGCGCTTGGCTGAAAAACATAATAGCCAAACATATGAGGCGAAGAATAAGAGAATAAGAAATCGTGTGTAAATGCTAACACAAGGGAGAAGGAAAGAATGGCAACAAATAAATGCATTAGCACTATTACTCCTACTACTACAGCTCCTACTACTACTACGCGTATTAATAAATAAATAAATAAATAAATAATAATAATAATAATAATATGAAGGCGGAGTTATAGAATTTGGTGGAAACGTTACATGTTAAGGTGACAGGATAGGCGGAATAGAGGAAAGCGACGATAAAAGAAAAGGAGAGAAAAACAGGAAAAAGGAATCAACAAGGAAGAGGTGGAGATAAACAGGGAAAGAAAGAAACAAACAAACAAACAAAATAGTCGATTAACATCGATATGAAGTGCAGTAGGTGGTGAGATTTGTGACGCTTCAAACATTGGGACGTTTTCAATTTGATTGTTCTTAGTTTTAGCATTTCTCAAAGAATAACGAAAGGGTGTAAAACTTAAGAAAATGGATTCATTTTTTATCGATGATTGGAGTCCGTCATTTAAGCATAAAACAAAAAGAAAAAGAATAGGGAGGAGGAGGCGGAGGCGTAAGTGAAGAAAAAGAATAGAAAAGAAGAGGGAGGGGGAAGTATGAGGAGCTGCTGAAGGGAGAGGACGATTAGTAGGGTGAATAGAAGAAGAAGGAAAAATTAGGGCGTTGTGACGGAGGAGGAGATCAGAAGTGAAGACTAGAAGGAATAGGAATATTAAAAGGAGGAGGAGGAAAGGAAGGGGGATTTCGAGAGAAGGAGGAGAAGAATAAGAAGATAGAGTGGGGAGAAGGAATAGGAAGGGGGAATAGAAACAGGAGAAGCAAACGAAGAAAAATGAAGAGGAGAAGTATGAGGAGATGTTGAAGGAAGAGGACGATTAGTAGGGTGAGCAGTAGGAGGAAAATTAGGATGTTGTGACGAAGGTGAGAGTGAATCAGAAGAGTAAAAGGAATAGGAGGAATATTAAAAGAAGAAGAAGAAGAAGAAGAAGAAGAAGAAGAAGAAGAAGAAGAAGAAGAAGAAGAAGAAGAAGAAGAAGGCGAGTAGAAGAATAGTAAGGGGAAAAGGATCAGGAGAAGCGAACGAAGGGGAATATAAACGAGGAGTAAGATGAAAAGTATGAAGATATGCTGAAGAAAGAGGGAGGTTAGTAGGGGAAGTAGAAGGAGGAAAATTAGGACGTTGTAATGAAGGTGAGAGGGGATCAGAGTAGATGGAGTCGGAGGAAGATTAGGAGGGAGAGGAAACGAAGACGAATTTGAAGAAGGACATCAACAAGAACTAGAGAACTGATGAGATTCTCAGTTTATACAGAGAAAAAAATCCCAAAACGGAAAGAAAAATGAAGAGGGAAAAAAATTCGAAAGAAAAAAAATATAATCAGAGAGAAAAATGAACGAGAGAATGAAAATGAAGCAAGGAAAGACGAAAATAAAGAAATAATAAAAGAAAAAAAGTAAAAATAGATAAAAACAAAAAAAACAAAAAAGGAAGCAAAAAAAAGAAGAAAAATGAAAAATAAAAATCAGAGTAAAAAGAAGAATAGAAAAAATTTAAAAAGAACTTAAAGATAAGAAGAAAGAAAGAAGAGAAAAAGAGATGAAAGACTATCAAAGGGAAGAAAAGAGAGAAAAAGAAAAATGTGAAAGAGAAATCTATGAAGGAAAACGAGTGGAAGAGAGATACAGAGAGAGAAAGAAAGAAAGGAAGGAAGAAAGATAGATAAGGAGTAAAGGAGCAAGAATGGAAAAAGAATGAATAGAAATAAAAGAAAAAAGAAATAAAAGGGAAAAAGAGAAAAAATATCGAAGACCTGAAAAGAAAGAAGAGAGAAAGAAATACTGCAGAGAGAGAGAGAGAGAGAGAGAGAGAGAGTTGTAAAAAAATAAATAAAAACAGAAGTAAGAGAGAAAAGCGAAAAGGCAAGAGTAGAGAAAGAAGGAAACAAAAGAAGATAAAGACAAAAAGACAAAAAGAAAAGAGAAAATGCAGAAAAGAGAAGAAACGAAACCAAGGACAGTTCTACATAGAAAAAGAAAAGAAAGAAACAACGAGAGAAATAAAAGGGAAGAAAAAAGAAGAACAAATAAATAGAATAAAAAAGAAGGAAGAGAAAAATATAAAAACGTAAGAACAAGAAATGAAATGAAGAGAAGGAAAAAAGAGAGAGAGAGATAGAGAGATAGAAGGACATCAAGAGTGAAAAGAGATTGAAATGAGGAAGACATAAGAGAAAAGTGAAGAATAGTGAAATAATGATGGTAAACATTAACGCGAGAAAGGTAGAGGAGGACAACTGAAAGAGAAAAGAACGAAAGAAAAAAAAGATACAATCTGAAGAACGAATGAAGAGAAAAACCGAGAAAGGACGACAAAAAAAAAAAAGAAAAAAAAAGAGAAAGAGATTTAATGTAAAAGTATCGAAAGAAAAAATGTAAGATAAATAAGAAAATGTTGTAAACTAGAACAGGTTACTGAATAAGGAATAACCAAAACTGAGGTTGGAAATGAAATTACAATATTTATAACCTAAAAAAAATACGATACTCGCCAGCGGCGTGAAGTAGGTAAACCACTGCTAGTGGTGGACTACTTAAACAGCATATTTCTCCCACTTACAATAGTGTCCAACGTCTTTATGAGGATTGGGATATACCCATTAGTGTTCATAGGTACGGTATATAACACTATCTATCTATCTATCTATCTATCTATCTATCTATCTATCTATCTATCATTCTTTTCTATCTATCTATCTATCTATCTATCTATCTATCTATCTATTGTTCATTCTCTTTCTATCTATCTATCGTTCATTCTTTTCTATCTATCTATCTATCTATCTATCTATCTATCTATCTATCTATCTATCTATCTATCTATTGTTCATTCTCTTTCTATCTATCTATCGTTCATTCTTTTCTATCTATCTATCTATCTATCTATCTATCTATCTATCTATCTATATATATATATATATATATATATATATATATATATATATATATATATATCAGTCTGTTCATTATCTACCGAACACATTCCTATGGATCTATCTGTTGTAACCTGGAAAAGGTTACTGAATGAGGAATAACCAGAAACGGAGGTTGGAAATGAAATGGTAATCTTTACAACATCAACAAAATACAATACTCGCCAGCGGTGTGAAGTAGGTAAACCACTGCTAGTGGTGGACCACTTAGAAAGCAGATTACCCTCTCTTTTATAATAGTATCTAACGTATTTATGAGGATTGGGACATACCCATTACTGATCACAGGTACTGTACACAACAGAAAAGAAAGAAAGGAAAAAAGGCAGATGAAAGATAAAAGAAAAAGAGAAGAAAAAGTGAGACAAAAGATAGAAAGAAGATCTAGGAATTCAGGAAAGGAATAAACAAATGAAGGAAAAACTGGTATAAGAAAGAAAAACATAGAAAGAGCATTAAAGAAAAAAGAGAGAAATAAGAAAGTGTTTAAAAAAGAAGGAAAATTGTAAGCACGAAGAAAATATATATGAAAGAAAAACAGAGAAAGAAATAAAAGAAAAGTGTAAGAAATGAGAGAAAAAAAAATAAAAATAACAAAGCATACCAACATGAAAGAAAAAGAAAGAAATAAGTAAAAGAGTGGTGAAAGAAAAGAGTGAAAAGAAAGAAAAAAAACAGAAGAAGAGTGTAACAGAAAGAAAGGTATGAAGAAAAAGATAGGGAAAGAAAGAAATGAAAGAAAAGAAAGAACGGTCAGATAAAGATTATAAAAGAAAAAAAAGAATGATGAAATGCGTGGCCTAAGGAAAAAAAGAGAAAAGGAAAAAGATGACGAACATTAAAGAAAGAAAAAAAAGAATAATGGAATAATGAAAGAAAGAAGTTACAGAAAAGAAAGAACGAAGAAAACAGAATAAGAGTATGAAAGAAAAAGAAAGAAAAAGATTAGCATTGGAAATAAAGAAAGTAAGAAATAAGAAAGAAACACGAAGAGTTTGAAAGAAAATGAAAGAGAAATGAAAAACGTTAAACAGAAAAGACGAATGAAAATAAAATGAATAAAAGAAAAAGAAAGGAATAATCATCACATAAGAACAGAAATAAAAGAAGAAAAAGATAAAAATTGTAAAACAAAAAAGGGGGAAAAAAGACAAGAAAAAGAAAGAGTGAGGAAGGAAAGAAGGAAATACAAGAGATGAAAATAAAAGAAAATGTCAAGGAAAGAGTAGCGGAAGAAATAAAAGAAGAAGAAAAAGATAAAGACTGTGAAAAAAAAGGAAAGGAAAAAGCTTAACATTAGAATGATAAGAAAGAAAAAAGAAAGAAAGAAGCAAATAAAGAGTAGAACAGAAAGAAGTAAAGAAAGAAAAAGAATCGGGACAGATAGATAGATAGATAGATAGATAGAGAGAGAGAGGGAGAGGGAGAGAGAGAGAGAGAAAGAGAGAGAGAAGCATCCGGTGACGGTGGGTTTGTTTGGATGACGTGTCGACTGTGGTGGAACGAATGCTATGGTCCATCGCGAAAAAGAGTTACGGGCAAAGCTCCTACCTCCATTCCCCCCACACCCCTCGCCGTCGCCGCCCATAGTAACTCTCAGCGTCACCCTCTCCCCACCCGACATGCCTACTTCATCTTACAAAGTGATGACGTCGTTACGGCAGCGTCGTCATCGGAGATGGTCGGGGCTGGAGCCATTGGTACCTCAGGGCACACAGGTTTCCCGACCCCCGTCTGTAACAGCGCCTCAAGGTGGCCTAGCAAGGGCTGACGACAACCCCCACGGGCCTCGAAACGCCGTCGGGTGGATATCCTGCAATGCCTCTGGCTAACTTCAGTCACCAGGGCGGACGAAATTCAAGGGATGGGAAACAGACGTCTGGAAGAAGTTATAAGATGCAAGTCGAAGGTAAATGGTATATTCAGATGGTAGAGGAAAGGAGAATGGTAAAAAAAAAAAAAAAATTTGAAAGAGTCTTGGGTGGGACAGAGAGTCCGGATTTCGATTGGGTAGTTTAGGAAATAGAGGGGAAAATGGAAAAAGTGGGGTAGAGAAGGAAAATATCTAAAGGCAAAAGGTATGTTTCGCCTTCTCCATCTGCGAAAACCATCACATTACTCACGTGCACTGTTCGGTGTTTAACGATTCCTCACATTGGAATACTCGCCTCACTCTAGTTGAAATTTGTACAGGGAATACGTTTTGGTGGGTGAGGATATCTTGGTTGGAAGAGCAAGAATTTGTTCAGGAACCAAGGGGCCTTTTTTATATATTAGCTTTTGTAGTCCAGGCTATCTATCTATCTATCTATCTATGTATCTATCTATCTATCTCAGTCTAATCATATCTCATTATATATATATATATATATATATATATATATATTTTAGAATTGGACATTGTCCGACAATTTATTTAAAGACATTTATATTATGTTTAACGTTCTTTTTATAGATACAAGTATTTAAGCAAATGCTCTGTTTTTATAATAAACAGTATTAAATAACATTTACCGGCCTGAATGTCCGAGAAATTTTCATAGAAAATTTTCGCTCTCCGACAGGAATCGAACCTGTATCCTATACGGAACCATCATTTCGCGTGATGTGCCTTAACCTTTCGGCCACAGATGAGCGTCTGGTTAGCAAGGTCGATTTTACTATCTTTAAACTTAAATCTTCCATGAATCTCTTCTATTCATATCTGCTCTAGCGTATCAAATGTAAACAAATGACGTCATATATTTTATATATTCGATTCCTGTCGGAGAGCGAAAATTTTCTATGAAATGAATCCATCCAGCTCTTATCTCAAATGACAACTTAAAAGAGACTGTTTGACCAACACAAGGAATGTTAATAAACTCATGTTAAAAAGATAAAAAAACAAATAAAAAACAAATGAAAACTACAGACAAAAGTTCATTTTCTCCATCAAGACTTTAATTTCTGTAGTTTACTGCTACAGCAAGCAGAAACATTTTTTTCTCCCGATGATGGCCATGTTGGTCGAAACTAGTCGAGGAATCTAAATTAAATAATAATAATAATAAAAACGTAAGAATATTAATCTACAACCCAGTATGTCTGAAGATATTAATTAATTTTTTAAAAATTTTTTATCGTTCAATATATATATATATATATATATATATATATATATATATATTCAGAAATATTCAGATCTATCTATCTATCTATCTATATATATATATATATATATATATATATTAAGATATTTTTATGTTTATACATTCTTTTTATAGATACAAATATTTAAGTAAATGCTATGATTTATAATAAACAGTATTAAACAACATTTACCGGCCTGAATGTCCGAGAAATTTTCATAGGAAATTTTCGTCCTCCTACAGGAATCGAACCTGTATCCTATATGGAATTTCGGCCAGAGAGGAGCTTTCGGTTAGCAAGGTCGATTTTACTGTCTCTAAACTTTAATCTTCCATGATTCTGTCACGTACATTCATATCTGCTCATAGCATATCAAATGTAAACAAATGACGTCATACATTATAAAATGGACAAAGTCCGACAATTTTTTTGCAGACAGTTTTATGCTTATACATTCTTTTTATAGATACAAATATTTAAGTAAATGCTCTGCTTTATAATAAACAGTATTAAACAACATTTACCGAAAATTTCTCGGACATTCAGGCGAGTAAATGTTGTTTAATACTGTTTATTATAAAACAGAGCATTTACTTAAATATTTGTATCTATAAAAAGAATGTATAAACATAAAAATGTCTGCAAAAAAAATTGTCAGACTTTGTCCATTTCATAGTATATATATGTATATATATAAATCTATTCAGAAATATTCGGATCTATCTTTTTTCTTTCTTTCTTTCTTTCTTTCTTTCTATCTCAGTCTATTCATATCTCTTTATATATATATATATATATATATATATATATATATATATATATATATATATATATATATATTCAGGCATATTCTGATCTATCTATCACAACCTGTTCATTTATCTATCCTAAAATCTATAAAAGAAGTGTTGATTCTCTCTAGGTAACACACTTTCTGCTTGCGTATGTAATGTATATGTGTATGTTTCGTGTGGTTTGCTTTTGTCGTTTAATGTACACACCCGGCGACGCAAGTGTTCACGCATATTTGAATGCGTGTGAAATAACTATAAGATGTTATTGAACTTTTCCGACATTATTCGGTAATATAAATTCGCACCCGCAAATGGACATACACACTGAAAGTGAATGGAATTGAAATTGGCATCTATATCGCGACGCCTTATTTCCCTTTCTGCACGGTAACAAGGCCGGGGTAATATGGAATAAGTACATCTGTGGCTCTTTGAAATAAATCCTGTATTTAAATTTTCTAATAAATATCCTATTTTAGATGGACAAACAATTTGAAATTTTGATTCTTTTCGTCAGCGATAGATACCGAACTTTTTTTTTTTCTTTATTTCTTTTTTATTCGGGCGAGTTAGATCGGACATTCAGGATTCTATCACACCAGACATCACAGTGCTGCATCAAGGTTGGAATGTCGTTAAGGAGGCATTCTGTGTTTTGCTCGCCAATAGGGTCTTACAAATCGCATTCTGCGTTGGCATAAGCTTATAGAAATAAATGGGTTCATAGAACTGTGATTAAGTTGGACGATGTCGCCAAGAGATCTTAAGTATAGCTCTCGGCATCCGAGTTCGGGTTTTAGTTAACGTCGAAGCAGTGGCACCATACATTAACACCGCCTCGACAGTGGCTCGAAAGAATCTCCGTTTGAGGTTTCCTGGTAGATCAGATTTACAGATCACATCCATTTTATTCAAGACGACCTAGGCGAATTTTCATTTCGTTTTCAGTAGAATTTATTTCGCTTCCTAGATGCGCAAAAGATTTGACATACTTTATTGATTCGCCTGAGACAGTTTGCCGGTTGAAGCTTTTGACATGTTTCGCTTGTTATTTAGTCATACTCCATTTGGGGTCTGATCTGATTCTTGTAAAGATAGACTATAGCAGCAGGGAGTCAGATGCTTACTAGAACGGTAAAAGGAATCGACCATCTTTCCCAGAAGGGGGTTCAAAGCAAGGAGCCTCCTTGAGAGAACACCTCCTATCGTGATGGGGGGAAAGATCAGCTTTAGAAGTAATTGTAACAAATTCTCTTTCAACTTGTTCTTATCTCTGTATATATTTCCGAGATGAGGTATTGTAATTATTTACATTATTTACATTGTTCGGTCTGTTGTTGTCCTCATCTTTATTGCATATATTCACGACGTTTTGGCCGTTGTACCCTCATAAAGCCGTAACACGAGGGGAAATAGAAAAATCTGGCGTAGGAGGGAAAATGGAGATCACTGCCCCACTGTGGAATGAGGGTAAAATAATAAACAGAGAACATCATTGGAAAATACGAAAATTTAAGGAAACAGCATATATGCAAGACCACAAAAATATCTTAAGCCAGCCAAGCATAGAAATTAAGACAATGTGGCAAGCAGCAATACGGAGTGAAAAACATTAATAACAACACAATTTGCAATATGAGCTTTGGTAAAATTGGTTATTGAGATATTAAGTTTACAAAACCCCAAAATTCATACACTGGTGTTTGCAATGAATCATTGGAAAAAGCGTTGGTTTGATCCAGTGACTTGACCCAAAGAGTTGTAAGTTCAATACCTGGCTACAGCAGTGGTGAACAAAAATTTGGAGAGTTAAAGGGAAATAACTGAAACATCCGGAAGAGGCATAGAACGTGGAACTAGAATAACCTACCCCGCTGAACGAAATAAATTTCGAAATTCCAATCACCTGAAGAAGGCCGGAGAAGGAAACATCGTGAATATGGCAATGAAGATGAGGACAACAGTCCGAACAATGTAAATAATACCCTTATTATGTATTCCGCTTGGAATACTAGGGGGATGTAAGCATGAATGTGCGGGTGGTGCAATGGATAACGGCTCGGATTTGGGAAAGGTACGAATCCAGCTCATCTCTCCATCGACAGCTAATTTGTATAAGTCGTATCTGTAAAAATCATTGCTATAATTTGTGACGTACGGTGGCCGCTAATAATTGAGTATAACTCAATACTTCAATGTTAAGATAAAAGAGTATTTAATTGCAACCGCAAATAAATACTTAACAAGAACAAAGAAGTAAAAGTCAACCAAAGATAATTAACCATTGCAGTGAATATCTTGTTAGTAGCGCAACTCGGCTTAACGTCCGGTAAATCCTAAATCCAAACCCAAATCATCGACGCATAATAATTCACACTAATTCGACTGGATATTTCCACTTAATAGTCATTCAATAATCACTGCAGTCAGTAGCCTGACACCGCTATTTATACACCTGGTGGAAAATATATATTCCTAAGTCCAGAGTGTCACTCTCGATTTCCGGTATCGGTAGTTACTCATTGTCTTTCTATATGACAATATATAATAAAGGTGTATAAATAATTCACACTAATTCGACTGGATAGTTCCACTCAATAGTCACTCAATAATCACTGCAGTCAGTAGCCTGACACCGCTATTTATACACCTGGCAGAAAATCATATATTCAGAAGTCCAGAGTGTCACGGCCGAACCTCGGTGTCGGTAGTTACTCATTTTCTTCCTATATGACAATATATAATAAAGGGGTATAAATAATTCACACTAATTCGACTGGATAGTTCCACTCAATAGCCACTCAATAATCACTGCAGTCAGTAGCCTGACACCGCTATTTATACACCTGGCAGAAAATCATATATTCAGAAGTCCAGAGTGTCACGGTCGAACCTCGGTGTCGGTAGTTACTCATTTTCTTCCTATATGACAATATATAATAAAGGGGTATAAATAATTCACACTAATTCGACTGGATAGTTCCACTCAATAGCCACTCAATAATCACTGCAGTCAGTAGCCTCGCACCGCTATTTATACACCTGGTGGAAAACATTTATTCGTAAGTCCAGAGTGTCACGCTCGAACCTCGGTGTTGGTAGTTATTTAATTTCTTCCTATATGACATTATCTAAAAATCTATCTAGCAATCTAGATTTAAATAACCTGCGAAAGGCTGATAAGTCGTAAAAATTAATCAATCAATCATCAAAAATATGCAGGTGACGTCTCCCTCAACCAATCGAATCAAAACAAAAATATCTATTATAATTCTGCTTGCCCCTTCCTTTGTTAGTTAGTTGGTTCTTTAGTTAGTTCGCATGACCGTTACGCCGTTCAAATTCTGTTTCAGTGAAATAGAAAAAAAGGTCAATTTCAATTCCAGTCGGGTTCGTTATATTTCTTTACGAAGAAATACCCTTTGGGAAATGTAAAATCCACATTTACCCCCTTTGCTATGGGTTAATTAGTAGGAATTTTATCAGTAAATCATTATTAATTCCAAACAATTCTTAAAATCCAAAAATATTTCCTGTTTTAAATAACCTACCAAAGGTTGATAAACTGTAAAAAACAAATCAATCCCGATCACTATATTCTTAATGTTATACATAACCTATTAAACTATACTTCTTGCCTTTTCTTACACACAGTGACCCTCTAACTTGTGTGGTTCTTGGGCCTTGTATAGGGTGAATATTTGTATTAAAAAATAGATTTATTATGTATTGTCACAACGGAGAGCCATAATTGTCCACATCCTAGAGCAGCGTTTCTCAACCTTTTTACCCTTGCGTAACCCTTAAAATAAATTACATGTCTCAAGGAACCCCTGCGCAAAGACAACTTTATATACCATATATTTCTCATTTTATTTTCATCGTAGTTCATGTGGTAAATATCATAGTATATATTTTGAGTAACTGGTTTAAGGAAAAATTAACACTTTATCAAATTTTTTCGGTAATGCTAAATGAAATTCATACTGTTCGTTTATAATACTTCATCAGGAAGTTTTCATTCACACACAAAAAAAATTCTAAACTCATACGTAAAAAATTAACGTAAGTAACCAATATCATATGCCTACAATATAAATGCATGGGCACCCCGAGTAGGTGTAATGGTTAACAAGCTGATCACGCCAGAACAATTACAACCGAGTAGTGAGTTCGACCCTCACTGGGCGCCCCATACATTCGGCCTTTTACCACATTTAAGCTATGCTTAGAAAAGCAATAGGGCACATTGACGTGGTGTAATGGTTAAAAAGCTTGTCTTGCTAATCAATTACGACTGAGTAGTGAGTTCGATCCTCACTGGGCGCCCCATACATTCGGCCTTTTGCCACATTTAAGCTATGCGTAGAAAATCAATAGGGTACCTCGACGTAGTGTAATGGTTAGAAAGATTGTCTTGCTAATCAATTACGACTGAGTAGTGAGTTCGACCCTCACTGGGCGCCCCATACTTTCGGCCTTGTGTCATATTTAAGCTACGCTTAGAAAATCTCTAAAATATAAATGAAAACAGATAATTACTGCATGTTTTTTTTTATTTCTGTAAAAATAAAGAAAACACAAAGAAATAAGTAACTTTAACTGCAAGTTGCGCTGAGTGGGCACTGACTAGTGAATGTGGTATCACACGGGAGCCATACAGACATCACTAAATATCTTCCCGATGATTATTATATTTTTTAATAATATAACAGGTTAGATAGGATGATGTTTATAATACAATATTACAATAACCAAGAATATATTGTGTGTGTTTAGTAATGTTACGTATATGAAATTAAATAAAAAGTCAAAGGTGCATTAGCTTATCTCACCTGTTTTCACGGAACCCCTGGGGACCATTTGCGGAACCTTAGGTTTCCGGGGAGACCCGGTTGAGAAACGCTGGACTAGAGGCATATTGTACATAAAACATAATTGCCAGGTTCAAAGTTCATGCCTCGGGGAAAAACAGAATTTTGAGGGCAAAATATGGTACGATATGATCTTTGTAAATTACATTATTTTTTCCCACTTTTGGGCCTTCTCGTCGACAGTTCTGCGTTGACGGAATGACACTTGTATGCTTCGTAACAAGACTGATCACAATTAGGATTAAAAAAAATGCTACTCTAAGAGACAAGAATTCACTTAGATGAAAAAGTTTAGAAAGTGATTTAATTGCTAAATCATCCACAGTAAATTTCCGTCCATGTTCTTAGAATGTTTCAACATTCTTGTCAGTCTTTCTATTATCAAAATATAGTATATCTAATGACAAAAGTGATGGAAACATGAACAAAAAGAAAATGAATCTAAAAGAAATCAAATAGATTATATACTTAAAACACGTGTTTTTCTTATATTTCTTGATGTGTTTCGTTCAGCTAATGGTAACTATATAGCGGTGTGTTAAATTAGTTAAAATCACTTCAATATCTAATCCTCATATATATATATATATATATATATATATATATATATATATATAAAAGTGAACATAGAAGTCAACACTTAGAGGCGACAGTCTGTTTCATGCTAGATGCAATCGTCGTGCCATGAGTGCTGTTATTTTTCTCGGCTATTTAT
Organism: Acanthosepion esculentum; assembly: GCA_964036315.1. Lineage (NCBI taxonomy): Eukaryota > Metazoa > Mollusca > Cephalopoda > Sepiida > Sepiidae > Acanthosepion > Acanthosepion esculentum. The sequence continues at coordinate 24,388,043 of OZ038494.1, read as the reverse complement.
ATATACGAGTCAGTGGTGCATTGTGGGTAGTCATTTTTGGCAGATATTTTACCGGAAGTCGTTTATTTTTTTATTTATTTATATATTTGTGTCAAATTATTTTGCTTGTTTTCATTTAATTTTATTTTTGTTTTTTATCGTTTATTTTTAAATTATTATTATTCATTTATTTATTTATTTTTATTTTGATCGGTGTTTTCATTAACGTAGTAAAAGTTTGTTTATATAGCTTATTGTGGGAAGTCTATTATGGCGGCCATAATAGACTACCAACTATCTCTGATATTGAGCACTTTATCCCATAAATATAGCACACTTTAAGACTATATTTCTTCATATATATATATATATATATATATATATATATATATATATATATATATATATATATATATGCCTACATATTAAATTCATTCATATATAAAACAAAAGATCCCTGATGCCATGTGCCACCATTGGTGAGTCTATGCTACAGCGAACATGACAAGAAATCGAGTACCGTCTTGATGTGCTTCATCCAACTAATGGCGCCCATATTGAGGTGGATTGAATTAGTTAAAACAGCTTCAATATCTCATCCTCATTTTGTCACAGTTTTCCCATATTTGTCTGTTCATTTTCTTTTGTAATATTCTTTTTAAATTAGAAAGAGACTTTATGGACACCATGTACACACCCAAACACACACACACACACACATATGTGTGTGTGCGTGCGCGTGTGCGTATTGATGAATTTAATACGTAGGCATATATATATATATATATATATATTATTGATGAACTTAATATATATGCATATATGCATTATCTGTCCCAGCCTATTCATATCTATCTATCTATCTATCTATCTATCTATCTATCTATCTATCTATCTATCTATCTATCTATCTATCTATCTCAGCCTATTCATTATCTATCTATCTATCTATCTATCTATCTATCTATCTATCTCAGCTTATTCATTATCTATCTATCTATCTATCTATCTATCTATCTATCTATCTATCTATCTCAGCTTATTCCTTATCTATCTATCTATCTATCTATCTATCTATCTATCTATCTATCTATCTATCTATCTATCTATCTATCTATCCCAGTCTGTTCATTATCTATCTATCTATCTATCTATCTATCTATCTATCTATCTATCTATCTATCTATCTTTACAGCACATTAAATGCATTAGTGGTTCAGCGTAACGAGACTGATCTCAGTTATTAATTAAAAGATGTTAATGTAATAAAAATGAAACCAATTTACTGGGACGAACATGTTTAGACAGTGATTTAATCACTGGTTTATCCAGAATAGATTTACAAAATTTCACCATTCCTGGCTTTTGTTCTATTATGACAATGGGGGATATTTAATAGCAAAACTAGCAGAAGAAGAATCTAAGTGAAATCTGATAGATTATATGCACCAAAATATATATTAAACTTTAAAAAAAAAGACAACTCAAATTAAAAAATTTCAGCTTACACCACTTTCCTTCATGTACATATATAGTTACACCAATGTAAACATCAACTTAGCCTGATGAAGTCCAAAAGGTTGAAACGCGTCACACGAAAACTTTTTCTACTTTGTCATACTTCTTTCCTGTAAAATATTTCGATGTGTATCTGACAATTGCAACCTGAGATTTTGCGTTTGTATTTGTCTGTCTCCATTTTTTTTTTGTATGCCTCCGTGTGTTGCTAAAAGTGTATCTTTTTCTCTGTGTTGCTGCCCGTTTCTCGGTAACGACTGCTTCTCTCCCTCTCCCTGTCTCTCTCTGTCTGCGTGTGTGTTTTCGTCCTCTCCTCTTTCATTTGACTTGGTTAGCGTTTAAACACGAATAACCGGTCGGGAGGATAACAACAACCGATCAGACTTGATGCCTCCACACGAAAAAGAAGGGACAAAAATACTGAATTCTATAGAGGCTTTAATTAGCCAAATTGTATTCTTTTAAATGCCGAAGGGAAGAATCATGTTTTGCCCAAAGGAGGAGAGAATTTAGTGGTGGGGGTCTGTTCGTCTGATGAAAGGAAAACAAAATTACATTCATATATATATATATATATATATATATATATATATATATATATATATATATATATATATATATATATATATATATATATATTATATAGAATTCAGCATCCGTGGAAAATAGAACTGGAACAAATGACAGTGCCGATTTTGACCTGGGTACATGATACGCATCCTCGAGGCTAATAGATATTCAGTTAATATTTTTAAGCACCTCCCCCATCGTGTAACTTAATAATAATCTCCGTCCACAGTCTGCGTTTGCAAATCAATGATATTCTACCGTTGGGATTAGTGTAGCGAACGAGTCCAGCGTTATTTATTTTTTTCACTGTCAGTTAGTCTAACTGGCCCAAGAAAAAACTTGTTCACATGTCCAATCTTTTATTGAGAATGCATTTCTTCAAAAGTATAACCCGCCAAATTTAGACGTTACTCCACAAGAGGGTAGTTATTTGTCTTTAATTTCTCTAGGTTTCATAATAATGTCAGTTTCGCCATATCACGTTGAAACACCCCTTTCCAAGCGATCACCGGATAAGCAACCTCGAGCCTGGTCAGTACCTTGATAGGTGATCACTTCGGCATTACCAGGTGCTGTAAGCTTGGAAGATGTAATACATAATGGTTCGGAATTTGAAATCGGAGTGAAGAGTTCTAATTCCAGATGTCTTCGTTATATTCACTTACGCAAAAAATGCACTTGGAAAGGCATGAACCCACCTCTTCTTTCCTCAGCTGTAGGTTAATTAGTAGGACATGTATCTTAATGCATTATTATCTCCAAAAATTACGGCAATCGAAAAAAATATTTTCTGGCTTTAAATAACCCACGAAAGGTTGATAAGACCTAAAATAAAATCATTCAATCGATTGTATTGTCTCTGATTGAAAGAGATTTTATGATTGTAAAACTATTCTTTCTAAGGAGCTTTAGATAATTCTAAATAAATTATGTGCAGTCTGCCGTTCAATATTACTGTGGCTTCGTATATTATATCTTTCTGTAGTCACCTGTCTTCGGTTGGACAATCGTATTGCGCCTACAACAAGAGTGACTGGTAGTAAAAAAGTAATAGCAGAACAATAAAGTGTACATGTGGGAGTTTTGTTTTAATCGTTAATAGTTTTATTCATATATATATATATATATATATATATATATATATATATATATATATATATATATATATATATATATATATATGTCAGTGTGTGTTTATATATATATGTTTGTTATATTCATTTTTACGTAAAACAAAAAATAAAATAATTTGTTTTTATTTATTTACTTGCTAAAAAAGTAGACGGTTCACGTTTGTCTCAATTTTTTCTCTCATGTGTCTATCTATCTGAACAGGTTTAATATCTGTCTGAGGATGTTTAGTATCTATCTATCTATCTATCTATCTATCTATCTATCTATCTATCTATCTATCTATCTATATCTCCATTCTTTACGTTGTTCTGAATGTTGCTCTCATCTTCGTTGCCATATTCACGGCGTTTTGACCGTTGTACACTCCAGCCTTCTTGAGGTGATTTGGAATTTTGAACTTTATTTCGTCCACTGGCGTAGATTCTTCTAATTTCACGTGTCATGCCTCTTCCAGAGGTCTCAGTTATCTCCCTTTAAATGAACCTGTCCAAAATAAAAACCTGCTGTTCCAAAATTTGGAATTTCCACTTCAAACCATCTGTGTGACTGTTTTTTACATATTCTTCACCATATCTCTTTCCGGTAGGTCTCCTCAAATGATGCTAATGATTGGTAATTAACTGGAAAGTCTCCCCAAGCGAGAAGTGCTAGAGAAGAGACTGTTAACATAATGCATTGACTGATACATCTCTCACGTACATTCATATCTGCTCAAAGCGTATCCAAATGTAAACAAATGACGTCACACATTATGAAATGGACAAAGTCAGACAATTATTTTAAGACATTTTTATGTTTATACGTTCTTTTTATAGATACAAATATTTAAGTAAATGCTCTATTTTATAATAAACAGTATTAATAACATTAACCGTCCTGAATGTCCGAGAAATTTTCATAGAATATATTCGTTCTGACGTCATTTGTTTACATTTGGATACGCTTTGAGCAGATATGAATGTACGTGAGAGATTCATGGAAGATTGAAGTTTAAAAGCAGTAAAATCAACCTTGCCAGTCGAACGATTCTCCGTGGCTCGATCGGTTAAGGCACGTCAGGCTAAATGACGGTTCCGTATAGGATACAGGTTCGATTCCTGTCGGAGAACGATAATTTTCTATGAAAATTTCTCGGACATTCAGACCGGTAAATATTATGAATACTGTTTATTATAAAACAGAGCATTTACTTAAATATTTGTATCTATAAAAAGAATGTATGAACTTAAAATAATTGTTGGACTTTTTTTTGTCCATTTCATGATATATATATGTATATATGTGTGCGAACATCAAATGTTTTGATTGCTTCTAAATGCTGCCATCTTCCTCAGGAACTCAATCATACTGCGTATTTCAAATCTGAAATTTTAAATCTACAATTAGCCTCTGTTTTGGGGGAGTATAATTATGATGTATAGCAATAAATCAGTAGAACTATCTAACCATTTTACCCAGATTGGCAGTATTTCTCGAAACTCTGGAGTCGGTCAAATGAGATAAGATCATTAGACATTAATTGATTTATTGAATAAATATAGCCAATTTATCTAACACCCAATTTATATATCTCCCTACTTGAACTTCCCGGTAAACTGAAATACACACCAAACATTTACCACACCGACTTAAATAACCTGTCAACTTGATTGACTGATTCGGATTATCACCCCTTCAGAGGCTAAAGCTAGAATATATTTTTAGATTGTAAAATTTTTTGAGATAATAATTGTTTAGTGCTGCAAATCTTACTAATTAAACCACAGCTAATGGTGCTATTTGTTCGTTTCAATATAACGAAGCCAACGGCAATTGAAACTCGGCTCTCAGATTAAAAATTCCAAGCCACTATCCATAACACCATCCGCACATCCAATCTCAAGCAGTCACCGCTTGAACAATATAAACAACATCCGCGTCCTGGGTAAGACGATAAACTACATCTGACAGCAGGGCCTCAGATCCGGGAGTTTTTGGGAGCGTGGAACCGGTTCTTGATTGCTGGTGTTCCCGAGTCCGCCCTAATCTGGGGTGGTGGTACCTGGGGTCAGAGCGCTGTGAAATTGTAAAAATGGGTTTTAATACCAGCTTAATATTTTTGTAAGACATTATTACTAACAATGATTTTTTGAAGAAAAAAATTATTAGCCAATTTGAATAACTGGTCAAAATGAACTGCCAGCCAACTTGAATAACCGGTCAACATGAATGGCCAGGCAACTTGAATAACCGGTCAACATGAACTGCCAGCCGACTTGAATAACCGGTCAACATGAACTGCCAGTCAACTTGAATAACCGGTAAACATGAACTGCCAGTCAAATTGAATATCCGGTCAAGTTGAATAACCGGTAAACATGAACTGCCAGTCAACTTGAATAACCAGTCAACATGAACTGCCAGTCAACTTGAATAACCAGTCAACATGAACTGCCAGGCAAGTTGAATAACCGGTCAACATGAACTGCCAGCCAACTTGAATATCCGGTCAAGTTGAATAACCGGTCAACATGAACTGACAGCAAATTTGGATAACCGGTCAACATAAACTGTCAGCTAACTTGAACAACAGGTCAGCATGAAAGGTCAGCTAACAGGAATTACCGTTCAACTTGAATAACCGGTCGACATGAACTGGCAGCGAACTTGAAGGACCGGTCAACCTAAATTACCGGTCAACTTGAAATACCGGCCAACATGACATACCCGCGAATTTGAACTCGGTCGCAATTCTTTTCTACCCCGCACGTCCAGGATTCGTATAAGGGTAACATAAATCCATTCAAAGTTATTTTGCAACCACGTACTTCAGTCAGGAATTGCATAGACTCTGTCTATCATGAGAGAGGCCGTGTATTTTTATTGCACTCAGTGCGCCAATGCGAGCTATAATAGCCGAAGGTGAAACACAGGATTACGCTTGAATCTTCTCAGCTCAATTTGTACGCTCTCAGAGCCACAATAATCACTCAAACACCACGTTTTAATAATTTCGAAAACCAAATAAACTAGGTAAGACTAGTAAGCTCCCCTGTTCGAGTGTTTCTATCAACAGTCGTTTGACGGCGTGCCGCCAGCAATCCCACCCTTCCCATGGTGCATCACGAGTTGCCGCGCTGATCCAAACTGTTGCGAAGCACAACGCCTGGGGATGAATCGGTTGTCATTTTCCTTGCCAACTAAGCTCGCACCAGTCATGGAAACTTTGTCATCTGTCGTGATAGCTATGGGCGATCTAATGAGGGAGCTCGGGAAAGGAGACAGAGACAGGTGGAGAATGGCAGAGAAGGACGCTGGCGGGGGTTGTTCAGTAGATATTGCGTCGAAGAACCCACCTTCTCTGTTTCAAGTCTGCTCTTTTACGGCTTACCATAATATCCGTCCTCGCCACACCTACACGCGCGCGCACACACACACACACACCGCATTTGCAATTTGCAGAGAAACACGCCCGTAGGCATGCATTTGGCCATCTTCACAAGAACGTAAACGGCTGCACAATATATGCACAATATATGCACTATTTGGCGCATCTGGGAATGCAAACTCGCGCGAACACAGGTACAAAACCCGGCTGACAATTTATACACGCATAGACATATAAATGTACTCGCAAACGCGCGCGTATAGGCGTTCATATACACAAAGACCTTCCAGGCGCATAATACAGACATACCTGTTCATATACAAACGTAGACACACAGAGAAATGCAACAAACTATATTAATGTGTACGTTTCTCACCAGGTGTCCCATTATTACAACTATAAATTACTTTTGGGTTACTATAGTGTGATAAGAATACATTGTGATAAATAGATAAAATGAAAATAATAAGATAGATAGATAGATAGATAGATAGATAGATAGATAGATAGATAGTCTGAGTTAGGTAGAAATATAGATAATTAATAGACTGAGGTAGATAGATAGATAGATAGATAGATAGATATGAATAGACTGAGATAGATAAATAGATAGATAGATAGATAGATAGATAGATATGAATAGACTGAGATAGATATATAAATAGATAGATATTAACAGAGATAGATAGATAGATAGATAGATAGATAGATAGATAGATAGATGGATAGATAGATAGATATAAGGTGAAACTGAAGTTGATATACATGAAAAGACTGCTTCATAAATTGGAATAGAGATAGATAGATAGATAGATAGATAGATAGATAGATAGATAGATAGATAGATTGATTGAGATCAAAACAGATGGGAAGATAGCAACGTGTCTTGATAAATTTCTTGCAAGAATAGTCCATTTATATTGGTCGACTGTTAGTAAAACGCAGAGAAAAATAAACATAGATAATACTGGAACACATTTAGAAATTTTCAGCCTTGTGAACGTATTAATTTGTTTTACTCCAATTACTCATCTATTCTCTTTGCTATCCTCTGTCGTGGCATACCAGCCACAAGATATTCTTGACAACGTATCTGGTCAGGCATTTAGGCTTTGCGCAAATTTATCGGCTCGGAAAGTGGAATCGGTGGAGAGCCGTCTTCAAATTCTGACCTAGGGCCCTGCGTTCCTTTTATCACACATATCTTTTCAATCGTCTCCATGAGGTCAAAAACAGGCTCTTGAGTCGTGGGTCGCAACTAGATCAACTCTCAATTCCAAACTGTTGAGAAGCAACGCAGTTTCCCGTTTTCTTCGACAACAGCTCGCCGAAGAGTTCATCGCAATTCACAGATTTTGGTACCTGATATTCTTGGTTCATTGTTAGTTGCTTTATTTTATGGAGAATAACATTTTAGATATTGTTTCGGTTGAGCCTTCGTTTAAGTTGGTGTCAGTAATAAGTAGTAGACGAACGTATACATGGAAACAACTTTCTATAATATATATCAAGCAACTTAGAATAAAAAACATGCAATGGCTAAAATTAATGACGTAGGAAAAAGTATAAACAACCAAATTTATTTATGTATTCTTCTGAAGCCGGTGTTTCAACGTGATACGGCCGTAAGCATTTAACAGCTGAGAAAAGCAATAATGTTATCTGTTGAGGGGTCTTCCCTTTTTACACAAATGGACTCACCCAAGGTATACATATACTACTACCAGTGAATAGCCAAATAGTCAGAGTCAAGTCAAGTAGCAGTAATAGAGAACGTTGAGTCGGACAGTAGTAATAGAGCAGAGTCGGTCGGTAGAATAACGTAGCGGCAAGAGTCACAGTCACGAGCACGTAGACTCAGTAAGAAGTCATACAGCGATACGTCGATACCTAAGACTATCTATATATTTGTCTACTAACCCCGCATTCCTGGAACTACTAACCTGTATTACCAGTTTGTATTATTACGTTAATACTTTTATTTCCTATATTCATTCTTCGCGTTTGTTATTATTTGATACCGGATTTCATCCCGGAATCCACAACATTATCAAAACCAGCACGAACTCAAGGAAGGAAGGAAGGAAGGAAGGAAGGAAGGAAGGAAGGAAGGGAACAAAGAAAGAATGAATGGAAAAAAAGGAAGAAAGGAAAAATAAAAAAGATGAATGAAAAATAATAATATAACATAATGACTGAGTGTCTCTTGAATTTAAATACCTACTCTTGAAGGATCTTTTGAATTGTATGGCTAAATCTTCTAAAACACCATAGGTTAACGTTTAAAGCCGTAATAAAACATCCACGGACGAGTGAAGTGGGGAAAATCACCAGAGAAAAAAATGCATATTAATAGACTGAAGTGCATTGACTCAGCCCACATGCTGAAAGTACTTAGAACACAGGCGACAATTAATGTCCAATTTCTCCCTGGAAACTAGTAAAAACAGTACTTACGGAAAGAACAATTTATTTTTTAGCAATATCTATGGTAATCGTAATATTATCCGTTTCATTATTAGGAAATGTTTGGCATTAATTTGCCGAGCAGCCGGAGTCGCTTTCTGTTGAAATTTATAAAGGCATTCTCTTAAAACAATTTTCAGGAAAATAGGTTGCTTAAGATCAGTAGCTGTTATAGCTTCTTCCAGTTATTGATGGGGGATTTCTTCCTTGTCTTATGTTTAAGGTAGTGTTATTATGATTATGCTATTATTTTCTCTTCGAGTTATATGTGCTATGCATTTTATTTGTTGCAGCTGTTGAAAGTCCTCAATTCATGTGGTCTCTGTTAGTTGCTAAAGTTTTCTTTCTTTGTGATATTTCAGCGCAAGGTCACGAGGTTTGAAGAAGTATGGTCGTCGCTGAAGCCTACACGATTCACTCGCCCGAAACCATTATACATACATATATATATATATATATATATATATATATATATATATATATATATATATATATATATATATATATATATATATATCTGTCTGTCTGTGTGTTTGATTAAAGACGACAGACAAGGTACTATTAAGCTTTTTTATTTAATTTTTCTTGTGTTCGAACAAGTGCTTTCATTTGGGGACACAGTGTGTATAGAAACTCTCCGAATGTTCTATAATTCCGAGCACTTTCGGCTAAACTTTTGGCCATCATCAAGGATGTTTTTTTTTTTACTTTTTAATTGGGTGTATGGATTGTGTGTATGTTTCTAGAGTTATAGGGATGTTTTATTTTCCGAATCAGCATATTGTGGTCGTGTTTGTAGTTAATATTATTAAGTGTTGGCTTTTTCTTTTTTAGTATAAGTCTCCTATAATTTTAAATCTTTTTTTACATGCTGATGAGGTTATTATGCTTATCCAGACCACTTACGTTACACCTATCCGACCATATCTCTATTAGAACCCATTTAAACGCACACACACAAACCTACCAGACCCCACTCGAAACATACTCGTAGAAAATACAAACATAATAACCTAATCCATATGTAAAAAAAAAATTAAGAATAATGGAAGTCGTAATAATAAAAAAGAAAAAAGTCAACACTTAATAATATAAAAACGACAAACACGGCCAAAATGTGCTAACTGTGTTCGGAACATAAAACATCTCGATAACACTAAAAATATACACACAACACATACACCCGATTAAAAAGTAAAAATAAAATCATCCTTGATAATGGCTAAAAGTATAGCCGAAAGCGCTCCGAATTATAGAACATTTGGACAGTTTTTACACACTCTTTGTCCAGAAAAGAAAACACTTTGTTCGAACACAAAAAAAAAAAAAATGTTTAATCGTAGTACCTTGTCTGTCGTCGTTAATGAAACATGTATAAATGAATGATTGCTGCCTATATATATATATATATATAAATTTATAAAAGCCACGTCTAGCCTCTGCTCAATCTCTCGCTCTAGCTTCCTCAGATGAGAGTGAAAGAAAGATAAAAATGTATGTTACGAAAAATGCCTTGGCATATCTGAGAATAAGTGGGGGCGATAAATCAAATTACATTCCCATATAATATCTAATGTCCTGACTCAAGAGAATGTTTGTCGGCCTGTTTGTTTTATACATACATACATATATATATATATATTAATATTAAAATTTCTCGGAGTTAAAATGTAGAAAAGACAATATTTCTAAATATAAATGACAATACAAAAACTGTAGTAGTTGCCGACGCGTTTCGTCCAATGTGGCAAAAATCGAAATTAATTTATTTAAAATAAGTAACTAATAATAACAAAACAAAATGTCCTTATCAACTGGAAGAATTTAGAGAACGCTATTTTCAGTTAACAATACGCAAATACCGTTCTCTAAATTCTTCCAGTTGATAAGGACATTTTGTTTTGTTATTATTAGTTGGTTTGTTTAAATATAATTAGAAATAAAAATAAATCCAACACCAATTTATCAAATAAATACCTTACAATATAAAGCATTTATATCAGAGTGACATAATGAGATCTAACATCTCGTATCTATGAACATAAATGAGATTTGCGTCTAAACAACCATTCCAACTGGCTCGTAATGCATAGGACTATAAACTGGCCATACCATTGATTTTATAAACGCCACCCTAATTAAAAAAGAACATTTTTTACGTTGAAAATACTCCGTGGGATTACTAATAACAAAAATACCAACTATAAAAGCATGTGAAAAACATGTTACATAGACAACTATTATTGAATTCATTCTTAAAGAAGCTACCATATGTTTATCTAAATGAAACGGTATGGACGTAAAAAGTTCCCACGAAAAGCCACAAACATAATGGCTACTAGACATACACCCCCCACACACACTTATGAATATACATTATCATCTGAATTCCATATAGACCAACTAGAATTATTATACACATCTACAAAAAGTAATATTTACAGTTTTTCAAGTAGGCTTGGAATCCATGAATTTCTTGAAACTTTGGTTAGTTGAGTCTCCTCTCATTCGGAACGCTACAGCTTATGTTAACGATTGTTTAATAAGTCTAATGGACGTGAAGCATAACACACACACACACACACACACATATATATATATATATATATATATATATGTGTGTGTGTGTGTGTATATATATACTGTCATCCGCATACAAACTGTTTCATTGTATTCGGCCGTGTGGCTAGACATCCAATTGCCTCAAACCAGGATCGAAACTGATATTTTTTTTACCCCAAGCAAGGAGGCCACTAGCACGCAAGGGGTTACAGAAGGTTTGGAGAAAGAGCAGATAGGAGTGGTAAAGGAGAGGATGTGGAGAAAGATAGCGGATCGATCAAGGCAAGGGGGTTACAGAAGATTTGGAGCGAGAGCAGATAGGAATGAAAGGTGAAAGGATGTGGAGAAGGGAAGTGGATAGATCAAGGCAACTGGGGATGTCGATTGACGTTACACTTAAATAGTTGGAGATTGTATTTGTCAGGGAAACAGGAATAAGGAAGGGAGTTCCACAGGCGAGATGTGCGAGACATGAAGCCATTGGAGTAGAAGATACGTCTACATCTAACAGTTTCAACGGTGAAGGGGTGGGAAGGGGATGCCAGCCTCGTAGGACCTTTAAATTCATGAGACCTAGGAACCAGCGAAAGCAGCTCCTCGGAACAATTACCGCGAAAGTCTAATGGACGTTAAGCATAATACACACACACACACACACACACACACACACACACACACACACACACACACACACACACACACACGCACAAAGATATATATATATATAAATATATATATATATATATATATATATATATATATATATATATATATATGTATACACTGTCAGCCACATACAGACTGTTTCACTGTATCACAGTTCAGCCGTGTGACTAGACATCCTATTGCCTCAAGCCAGGATCGAAACCTGACTGATTTGGCATCAGTCGGAGATTTTTCCCCGAAGGAAGGTGATTTTTTACGTATTTATTTTGAATAAACATGCTAGTGACTCAGAGTGGTCGATTCCTAGAAGAGCTTCTGAATTATCAGCAGTAGCAGTCACTGTTTACAAATTCGCGCTTTCCCTCTAAAGTGCTCGACCGAATTTTATTTTTTCGGAGGCGTATTAGATTAATGTATATATATATATATATATATATATATATATATATATATATATATATATGTATATATATATATATATGTATGTATATATATATATATATATGTATATATATATATATGTATGTATGTATGCATGTATATATGTATATATATATATATATATATATATATATATATATATATATATATTGCACTACTTTGTATTGAGCACTTTTTTGAAAGTAAATGCTACGAACAGTGAATTTTTACTCCATCTGTTCTTTCTCTCTTTTGAGTGTATATATATATATATATATATATATATATATATATATATATATATATATATATGTATATTGTATAGATTTTAAATGTTTTCGCTTATAGTGATTTATAGAAAGCCACGTATAAATATATTCGCTTAGACGCCTTTACTCCTCTAAGACGCACAGAAAATTCTGTGAACGTTTGCGTGTGTGTGTTTGTCCTACGGTTTACAAATGTTTATCGACGTGAGCATGTGTCGGTTGTACGTTGTGCGCATGCGTTCTCTGTTTCCCGACGCTAAACATCTCTTGAAAATGGAGCAGTGCGTAAGAGAAAAGGCACATTTGTAAAAAGCAGAAGATTTACGTTAAACTCGAAATTCAAAGATCCTAATCAGAAAGACGTGCTCTTTTAATCTGACAGACATGACAGTTTTGGAAAAGTGCCAACTCTCGTTCCTGGTCTCGCTTCTTTTCTGATAATCAAAGACGCGGAATGGAATGGAGTCTTTGGCCGTGGAAAAGATTTGCTCGGTTTGACTCTCGAGGCTAGAGTTTAAAAGTTTACGATCAAAACGTGCTCTTGAAAAATTTTGACTCAACCGTGTATGCAGTGGACTGTTGGGAAAAATAATAAAAGGAAGATTTAGAAGAAAAATAAAGAAAAAAAAATCTGCTACGGAGAGTTAATAAGAAAGGAAAAGGGGTGACTACTGAGAATGTGGAAGGGAGTAAAAAGAGGAAAAGGGAAAGAACATAAGAAAAGACGAAAGAAAGGAATGGATCGGGACGGAAGGAAGAAAAGAAGGAGAGAAAAGAGGAAAAACAACGGAAGGAAGGAAGGAAAGAAGGAACGAATGAAGTAAGAAAGAAGGAAGGAAGGAAGAAAGGAAAGAAGGAACGCATGAAGGAAGAAAGGAAAGAAGGAATGAATGAATAAAGGAAGGAACGAACGATCGAAAAAAGAAACAAAGGAAGGAAGGAAAGAAGGAAGGAAGGAAATATAGAAGAAAGGAACAAATGAAAAAGGGGAGGAAGGAAGAAAAGAAGGAACGAATGAAGAAGGAAAGAACGAACGAAACAAGGAACAAAGGAAGGAAAGAAGGAAAGAAAGAAGTAACGAATGAATGAAGGAAGGAATGAACGAATAACGAACGAACGAAGGAAACAAGGAAAAAAGGAAAGAATGTAGGAAGGAAAGAAGGAAGGAAGGAAGAAAGGAACAAATGAAAGAAGGAAGGAAAGATGGAAGGAAAAAAGAACGAATAAAGAAAGGAAGGAAAGAAATAACGAATGAAGGAACGAAGAAAGAAAGGAAAGAAGGATTGAAGGACGGACGAAAGGGAAGGAAGAAGGAACGAATGAAGGAAAGAGGGAAGGAAGGAAGCAAAGAATGAAAGAAGGAAGGAAAAATAAAAAAGATGAAACAATAAAGATAATATAATGAATGTGTGTCACTTAATATTTTCTCCAAGTGTAGGCATTTAAATTTAATATAATACTTCCTTCCTTCCTTCCTTCCTGAATCCATTACTTCCTACCTCATTTCCTTTCTTCGATTTTTCTCTTATTTCCTTCCTCTCTTCTACAAAGTAGAGAAAGTTGTGGAGAGCCATGATCACTCACGTCCTGAAAATTTGTAATGTATTCATAACCTTTTTTCCAAGTGTAGGAATTTAAATTTAAGAATACGTTGCAACTTTTCAGGAAGTGGGCGATCATGGCTCTCCACAACTTTGTAGAAGGAAGGAATGGAGTAAACATTGAACAAGGAAGGAAAGAAGGGAAAAAACGAAAAATGGAAGGGAGGGAGGAAGGAAGGGAGGAAGGAAGGGATGGAAGAAGAAAGGAAAGAATGTAGGAAGGAAGGCAGACAGTAGGAAAGAAGGAAGAAAGGCAAGAATTAAGGGATGATGGAAGGAAAATAAGACGAAGGGAGGGAGGAAGGAAGGATGGAAAGAAAGAATGAGGAAGGAATTTAAAACAAAAGACAGAAAGGGATAAAAAAGAAAAATGAGCCAAAAGAAAGAAAGAAAGAAAGAAAGTGGAATAGGAATGAAAAAGAAGAAGAAGAAGAAGAAAAAAGAAACCACAGAGAAAGAACGAAAGGAAATCTATATAATAAAAGAAGAACTGATTTCCTGTCTGTCACACACTGTCTTCGTGAAATATTCGTGCTCATGCCTGTGGGATGCATGAGGGTCAAACATGTACTTGGGCCACTGTCTCCGTTTAAATCTTTCATGCACACATGAAATACACGTGCTCATGCATATATATATATCTATCTATCTATCTATCTATATATATATATATATATATATATATATATATATATATATATATATATATATTTGTTTATTTAAGGAATTGTATTATTAATAAAAAAACACTAAATAATATTAACTTTGAACATGGACATAATATCTTGACCGTGTTTTGAAACGAAAAAATGAAACATTTTATAAAACATACATATAATAAACTATTTCTAATTCTAACAGTTGAAATATAATCCTTGAAAATGGCTAAATGTATAGCCGAAAGCGCTCGGATAAAAGGAACATTCGGACAGTTTTTATATAATTTATCATCTGAAAAGAAAAACATTATTACATCGCACGAGAAATTATATAAAAACTAAATAAATCACCTTGTCAGTCGATTTTAAAGAAATGTGCATATATATATATATATATATATATATATATATATATATATATATATATATATATATACATTTTATGGCATAGAGCACTTTTATGATAGAAGGCTAATTTTTGAGCAGACTATATTTAGAGCTGCTTATTCAAGACTAATTTTGTTTTCTGGTCCAGTTAATTAATTTTTTTGCTTAATGCTTCAACTCCAGTAAAAAGACACCGGTTTCTCTTGCTTTTGAGCCCCTTTTTGCGAAACTGGCAAGCCTTTCCTGGTTGATTTTTTTATTCCACTTTTACATCTTGGCTAGATGATCTACCTTCCCCACTGTGAGATTTTGCTTTGCTTGTCAAATTGTACTCGTCCAGTGGTATATAAGGTAATCATCTTTTTAGAGCAAATTACTGGCTAACTGAAGATTAGGTAGTTAGGCAGCTGGAGCTGGAGCTGGCCTCGTGCTCAGCTCTTATCTTTTATCGAACTCTCTGTCTTTGGGCCGAGAGGAACCCGGACGACACTACGCCGAAGGGTTAGAGTCTCGTCCGGGGTGATAGACAGACCCGACCCCGTTTATGCGGGGACTACAAGAAATTTTTGGACAAGCCTACGGTATCGGATTTGCCCATATTAAACTGGGCCTTCTGCCACATCCTACCTCGTGGTAAATATTACTGGCTACTTGAAGATTGTGTGAAAACTCATGAAAGTAGTGAGCAGTTATTGCCGACTGGTTATTGAATTAATATTCAAGTGCTCTGTCATTTTTATGGCATAGAGCACTTTTATGCCAGAAGGCTAATTTTGGGCGGACCCTATTTAGAGCTGCTTATTCAAAACTTGAAATTTATACACATATATATATATATATATATATATATATATATATATATATATATATATATATATATATATATATGTGTGTGTGTGTGTGTGTGTGTGTGTATTATAAATTAACTGATTTAAAATATGGTTTCTTTCAGTTAACTTCTTATAATATTTATGCTCTGAAAATTTACATTGAGCACTGTTTTGTAAAAATAAAAATTATCAATAAGAACACCGGTTTATATATGTTACTGTTATTGATATATATATATATATATATATATATATATATATATATATATATATATATATATATTCTATAAAATGTAAAATAAAATTCATCCTCGATAATGGCTAAAAGTATAGCCAAAAGCACTTGGAAAAAATTCGGACAATTTTTATATAATTTATGCCCTGATTAGACGAACACATGAAAAATTTTATTAAAATCTTAACAACAGATACTTCTCAGTAGTTTTCAATATATATATATATATATATATATATATATATATATATATATATATATATATATATATATATATATATATATATATGTATCAGTATAGGATTGGTGTACACGGAATAAATTCCAATAATCAAAAATACTATTTTTAAAAGAGTGCTCAATACAGAGTAGACCAAATATAATTTATTTGAATATTATATGTAATAAAATCTCTACGAAAATAGCCATTTTGCTTCAACACTTCTGGTTTCTTATCAAGTAATGGTGTTGAGTGTAGAATAAAGAGTCTTAAAAGGTTCAGATCGACCAAAAACCACATGATAGGGTAAACGCTGTTACATAAGCTGCATTGACCAATCAAAATCCAAGTATATGAGAATTCAAAAAACTTGACAACAAACCTTGTTTATAATAATTAATGACTTAATGTGAGGGTTAAACTAAAATACAAATCATTCTGATTAATTAATATTAAATTTTACTATAAAATTGAAAATTAAAAATTACTAATTTTAAATTTAATCTGTATTAAGTTAATAATATTATAAAATTATTTAAACATTCTGAGATAGGTGGCGTTATTAGGATATAGATTCCGAGCAAAAGTGAAGAGACGAGACAAAATGGAGAAACTTTTATTAATGACAACGCATTTAGCTTCCGTTTATTAGGTAGGCATCTTAATTCTGTCTTCAAGTCAGACCTAAAAAAAAGCCGAGGTCTGAACGCGTTGACATTAAAAAGTTCTTCTCCCTTTCTCTCATATCTCCATATTCTCAAATGTTGACATTTCAACGAGTCTTTTCTATACGATTCATAAGTAGATTGGTTGATCGACTTTTTGCAGAATATCAACCTTTTCCATCCAGAAATATGTATTTACATTGAAAGCCAGAAATATATATTTAGATTGTAAGAATTTTTGAGAGATAATAAAAAATATAATAATATAATACCGATACAAATTTTAGTAATTAACCCATATTTTGGGATAAACGTAGTGGATTGATACCTTTGCCAAGGCTACACGCGCCTAAGTGAATATAACGAACACGACCGGAATTAGAACTCTACACTCAGATTTTCCAATTCCGAGACGTTATCAGACACATCTGAGCTTACAACACCTGGCATTCCTAATCGGTCACCAATCTAGATAAGGGTCAGGCTTGACGTTGCTTAACTTCAATGATCGTAGGAGATATCAACGTGATATGGTTTCAAGTCCGATTCATGTGTAGAATGTGATTTTTAATTGTTTTTTTTCTGCTAAAAGGAGTCATAGAGGAAAACGTGGCGCCATAGCTGAGAGTCTTAAGTGGTGCGTGTCAATAGAAAAAAAAAATTATGATAAGCAAAGAAATAAAGATGGTGCGAATAAAAAAAATAAGATGATGGAAAGAAGAAATAAGAAAAATAAAAGAAGGAATAAATGAATGAATTACCGTAACATAGCTTCCTTCCAAAGCTGGGCAAAGTATTGGGAGACAGGAGGATTTCTTCGGTAACAAAGAAAAGAATACTGAGCTGTTACGTGACATCAGTCCTTCTTTACGGCAGCGAATGTTGGACGATTTCCTCAAAGATGAAGAAGAGACTCGAGGCGACGGAGATGTGGTTCTACAAAAGGATGCTAAGGATATCATGGACCGAGCATGTTAGCAACGATGAGATCTTAGAGAGGTTGCAAACAAGGTGGAGGCTTATACTTAACATCAGCTGAAGTTTCTGGGACACATAATAAGAAAGGAGGGCCTGGAGAATCTGATACTCACGGGTGGAATAGAGGGAAAGAGACACAAGGGAAAACAACTCGTGACATACCTGGCGGGCTTAAGCAAGTGGGTGACAACGTGGTCTGGGGGAAGAAGCTGTTGTTGCGAGCTGCAAGGGATAGAGGGAAGTGAAGAGCCATGATCGCCTACGCCCTGAAAGAACATGCCACATAAAAAGAAAGAGAAAGAAAGCTTCCTTCTACTTTTTCATTAAATATTTTCATAGTACAGTAATGCCTTGAGATACGTGCGTACCGACATACGATTTGTTTTAGATAGAACCCTGAGTTTGACCGATTTTTGCTTTAAGATACGAACTGAATTTTAAGATACGGGCGAGTTCCAGTTAAACACCCGCTAGTTGACGCCGTGTGCACCAAGCTTAGAGAGTCTTTCCACTCGCAGTACACGTGTTCACCTCTGCTCTGAAAGGATATCTGTTGTGTTATGTTGTGTCTTTTTTGCTGTTATTTTGCCAACTTCCTCCAGTGACACCGTATGTCCAAAGCAAGTAAGTTTAAAGACCAGTGGTGAAAAGCCGTTTGCATGATTTAGCTTGAGGTAAAACGAGAAATTATAAAAAAAAAACATGAGAAAGACGCGTGAGTAATGGATTTGGCGACACGCTATGATCATTCTACATCGACGATAAATAAAAATTTATAAAATTTAAAAATTTAAAAAAAAAATCAGTTGTAATGGATAAAATATAATTGGTGTAAAAATTAAAAAAATTAAAATGACTAGTCTAGGTTAGCGGTTGTTAGGGTAGCTGTTGTTGTCTCTGCCTCTCTCTCATCTCCGACAGTTGGCCGATGAACTTATTGGATAGTGGCTCGGATTGAGGAATCGGAGCGCCGAGTTCGAATTCCAGTCGAATCCATTACATTCACTTACGTGGTAATACCGTTGGGAAAGGTATGAATCCTCTTCTCCCCCAGCTATGAATAAATAGCAGGACAGACCGGGTTCTACAGCCTTGCATGCAAGTGGTCTAACGCAGAAAGAAATAGCAACCTACTGCGGGAAAAATCTGCCTCGTCAGTCATGTATCGAAAGATACATGATCGCCTAATCGTGTATCACGCATGGCACATAACTGACTGACAGTTTATTTCTTTATAATTTTTTTTTTCTCTTTTATTTAAACTACATTTCGTTTTTATTCACACGTTTTTGCTTGTAAGGAAGCCACAATAGGGGGGAGTTTTAGGAAAATAAGGGTGATTTTTAAGGGCCTGGAACGAATCGGAAATATTCCCATTAATTTCAATGGGGATAATTGATACGAGTCTTTTGAGTTGAGAGCTCGGTGTTGGAACGAATTAAACTCGTATCTCAAGACATTACCGTAATTGTTTTGATGAGCTTACCTCTTTAGTACCTTGTTTTCGAAAATTAGAGCTCAGTACTGAAGTGTTAGATGATATCTCTCCTCCTGTATGGCAGCGAATACTGGACAATATCCTCATAGACGAAGAAGAGACTTGTGGCAACTGATCTAGGAGAAGGACAACTCTGAATTCAAAACCTGTGGAGGGTCGTTTGGGGACCTTGTGGCACTTAGTGCACCAGGTCTCTGTATTCGTCCCTTCAAAAAGTGTGGATGGTCCTGCACGAAACCTTCACCACTATAATCAAATCTCATGTGTCGGTGTCGTGCTCTCAGTTTCTAGGAACTGATCTGCTTGACCCTCATACGTCGAATTCGACGGGAGAGTCGATTATATATATATATATATATATATATATATATATATATATATATATATATATATATATATATATATATTGACAATAAAGTTTAAATCACGAAATTTCAGGAAAAGTAAACTGTCCTTCTGTATGGTAGCGAATGCTGGACAATCTCTTCAAAAATGAGGAAGAGACTTGAAGCAACAGAAATGTTGTTCTACAGAAAGATGCTGAGGATACCATAGACCGAACATCTGAGCAACGATGACGTTTTGGAGAAAATGAAAACCAAAAAAAGAAACGTATACTTAACATCCGGAAGAGGTAGTTGAAACTTCTGGGACAGGTAATGAGGATGGATGGTTTGGAAAACCTGACACTCACAGGACAGATTGAGGGAAAGAGGGATAGAGGAAAACAGCTCGTAACATACTTGATGAGCTTGAGCAAGTAGACGATAGAACATGGTTTGGGAGAAATAACAAAAAAACATATCTTGTAAAGAGCTACGTGGGACAGGAAGATGTGGAGGGCCATAAACACTTACGTACTGAAGGGACACCATCATTTCATAGCTGAAATTGCAAGATGTAAGCTCTATTCTAGGAGTTTATTTTCTCGCATTTCTCGGCTGTGGAAATCTCTTCGGGTTTCTTGCTTTTCACTCTCCACTTCTTCTTTATGTGCTGTGTCCCTCCTCCCAATGAAGTAGGCGACCATGGCTCTCCACAATTCCCTGTCTCTTGTAGCTCTAAATAAATTGTGTCTTTTCTTTATTTCTAAACCTTGTTCAGCCATCCATTTTCTCAAGCACTTCAATTATTGTTCTGGATTCCGGGAATGGAATCCTGCACAAATAAATAAACAACGCCAGTAATTGAGATAGAAAAATAAGTGTATTAAACGTAAGAATACAGACTTGAAGTGAAGATTAGTAGTCCAGGAACGCGGCTTAGTAGAATGTATATGTACAAGTCTCTGTAAGTGAAGCCGTAATTATCTCTCTCGCTGGACTCTCGTATAACTCTCTGTGAACACCCTGTGTACTGTCTCCGTATCTCTCACCCTGACTCAACGTATCTCAACCCGTAGATATTCTCTCTGTCAGTATAAGTATACTTTGGACGAGTTCATCTTGTGTAAAAGGGGTCTGCCCCACAACAATTATGTCTTGCATTGTTTTCTACTGTCCCTATAACCGTTCTGTGGGGATCAGGTTTCAAAGCCTTCAGTATGCGCTCCAGAAATTTTGACTGTCACAACCTGATGTTATGTATAAGTTTTCTTTTTGTTTCCAATTTTCTCTACATCATCATCTTTGCTCCGTGGTATACTCAACATTTTTCTGTAGAACAACATTTCTGTTGCTTCAAGTCTCCTCTTCATCTGTGAGGAAATTGTCCCGCATTCACTGCCATATAGGAGGACTGATATTACATAACAGATCAGTACTTTTTTCTTTGTTTCTGATATCTTCAAGTCTCTCTTTCATCTATGAGGAGATTGTTCAGCATTCATTGCCATATAGGAAGATATATTACATAACAGTTCAGTTCGCTTTTCTTTGTTTCTGTTGCTTCAAGTCTCCTCTTCATCTTTGCGGAAATTGTCCAGCATTCATTGCCATATAGATGGACTGATATTACATAATAGTTCAGTACTTTTTATTTGTTTCTAACAAAGTTGAAAGGCGTCTTCAGATTTCAATGTCGGACTTCATGTCCTCTTTTAAAAGACTTCCAAGACATTTAAATAGTTGTGCTTGTTTGATTTTGGTACCTCCAATTTGAAATTTGTACGAGGGTCATTCAATAAATAAGGTGAATTTTTCGGTATAAGGACTTCTAATACAGATAGAAGCTTACTTTTTTTTCAACGTAGTCTCCCAGCACTGTCACACACTTTTCTCATCTCTGCACAAGCTTCCGTATTCCCTCGGCGTAAATGTTTTTGGGCTGATGTCTCAGCCAGTCGCTCACAACACTTTTGACTTCATCGTCACTTTTAAACTTCGTGCCTCTCGTGAACGCTTTCAAGGGACCAAACAGGTTAAAGTCTGAAGGGGAAATGTCTAGGCTGTAAGGGGCATGAGGGAGCAGTTCCCAGCCCAGCTCGTTGATGGTCTGCACCGTTTGGGCTGCTGTGTGAGGCCTTGCGTTGTCATGATGCAAGATGACTCCTTCTGACTGATGACCCCTGTGTTTGTCCCAACAGATAAGCTCAAAGTCCTTGCAATGTCATCCACTGTCACCCTTCTGTCAGACTGAATGAGGTCATTGACTGATTCGATCACCTCAGGAGACCTCACTTCTGTAGGCCTCCCAGGCCTGTCTTCATCTCAACACTGCTCCGTCCTTCTTTAAACAATTTAGCCCACTTGTAGACATTTTTTTGGCTGAAACATGTGGCACCATACACAGTTGACATTCTCCTATGACTTTCAACTGGTTTGCATCCTTCAGCAACCAAAAACTTGATAACTGACCGCTGTTCAATCTTGGAGCATGATTCTTGGTCGGCCATCATTGTTAATCGCCAAAACTGTCAAAGTTTTTTTTTAAACTGCAAAAGAAATTAAATCCATGTGAAAAAGAAGTAAAAAAATAAAATAAAAAAGAGTAAGCTTCTATCTGTATTAGAAGTCCTTATACCGAAAAATTCAACTTATTTATTGAATGACCCTCGGATATTGGACTGTTACTTTTACTAACAACCATGCATTCAGTCTGATTGCAATAGATACTTAGTACTTTCTTCTTGCTTTCCCTCACTACCTTTTGTAGGAGTTTATGTAGTTTCCTTTCCGTGTCTGTTATCAACATTTTAGCATCTGCATATCTTACGTTGTTACGATATAATGAATCCTAGTAGGACTTCTAATTCTCATAGAATCTCATTCCACAATCTGTCCTGTGAGTATCAGATTTTACAAACTCTCTTTCCTCATCATATGTACTAGAAAGTTCAACTGTCTCATCCTGATCTTAAGTATAAGCGTCCTTTTTGTTTCTATATTCTCTAGAACATTGTCGTTTCTCTGTGGTATCTTCAGCATTTTTTTTTTTTACAACCACATTTCTCTTCTTCGTCTTTGAGATTTATTCAGCATTCACTGCCATATATTAAGACAGATATCACGTAACAGTTCAGTACTTTTTCCCTTGTTTCTAATGAAGTTTTTCTACCTGTTACTACTCTGGTCAGCTTTTGGAATGCATAAAAAATTCTCATGCAATATCCATCGTCATGTTCTGTTTATGCTTAATCTTATTCTTTTATTGTTCTTTTGTTTCACTATTGTTTTTTGTTCAGTTACGTTCACTCTCGGTAACCGTTTGTCTCTCGGTGATTTCATCGCTTTGCTTGGGATGAACTGGTTAAAAAAAGAAGAATGGATAACGGCCAAAAAGAAGGGGAAAATGACAAAAAAAAAAGAAGGGAGGAAGAATGAATGAAGGACGAAGAAAATTAAGGATGAGAAAAGGCAAAAGAGGAAAAGAAATAAAGAATAGAAAAAAGGGGAATAAATGAATACTAATGAAAGAAAAAGAATGAGATTTGAAAAAAAAAAAAAAAGAAACGTAAAGAAGGAAATTAAAAACGATAAAAAAAATAAATACGGATGAAAGAGCTGAGAAAAAGAGCTGAATTTGATTGATTTCTTTTTTACGGCTTATCAACCGGCAGATTAGCAGCTCCGATTTAGGAATCGGGTAGCTGATCTGGAATTCCAGTCGAGTTCATTACATTCATTTCAATGCTAAATCCCTTCGGGGAGATATGAATCCATATTTTCTCTCACCAGCTATGTGTAAAATAGAACAACATACTGGATCCTACAGCCCTGGATGGAAACCAGTCTAGGAGAAGGAAACTCTGAATTCTCCCTTGTTCGTCCTGCCTCTTTAGCCAAAAAGACTAAAAGGTAACTTCAAAAACCAATCCGCCTCTGAGGAGCTACCGAGTAACCTCAACATCCCCACTGGAAAAGGAACCGGCAAGCAATTGCTCTATTCTGCCTTGAATTTCACTGTGAACCCTAATTGTGAGATGGAGTGGAATGGTGACCACAGCGGCGGCGCAAAATACGCTAACTGAATAAAATGATGAATAACATCCACGTTTCAAAGGTTATTTAAACCCAGAAAATGTTTTGAAATTGTAAGAATATTTTGGCGATAATAATGATCTACACATAAAAGTTCTTCTAATTAAACGTAACCATAGCTGGTGGGGGAGGGGGAAGAAGTTGATTCCTGCTTTTCCCAGTTGCGTAAGTAATTAAAATGTACCCGACTGGAATTGGAACTAACCGTTTCGATTTCCAATTTTGAGCCATTATCCAAACCAGCAGCACCTGGCATTCCCGAGCGGTCACCCATCTAGGAACTGACCAGGGTCGACGTTGCTTAATTTCGGTGTTTTAACATAATATGCCTGTAAGCTTTTAAGATCGATGAACACCAATGATGTTATCAGAAGCGAAGCCGAGGAAAGACAGACGGAGGGACGGACGGAGGAAGGAAGGAAGGAAGGAAGGAAGGAAGGAAGGAAGGAAGGAAGGAAGCAAGCAAGCAAGCAAGCAAGGGATGGATAGAGGTAGGAGGGAGAGAGGAAGGATGGGAGGACAAGGAATGAATGAAGGAAGGAAGGACAGAAGGAAGGAGAAGATGGAGAGAGACAGGAAGGAAGGACAGAAGGAAAGAAGGAAGAAAGGAAGGAAGGAAGGAGAGAGCAGGGAGAGAGGAAGGAAGGAGAGAAGGAAGGAAGAAATGAAGAAAGGAAGAAGGAAGGAAAGGTGGGAGAGAGGCAGGAAGGAAGGACAGAAGGAAGAAAGGAAGGAAGGAGGGAGAGGAAGGAAGTAAGGACAGAAGGAAGGAAGGAATGAAGAAAGGAAGAAGAAAGGAGAGGAAAGGTAGGAAGGAGGGAGAGGGAAGGGAGAGGAAGTAAGGAGAGAAGGAAGGACGGATGTAAGGAAGGAAAGAAAGGTGGAAGAGAGGCAGAAAGGAAGGACAGAACGATAGAAAGAATGAAGGAAGGAAGGAAGGAAGGGCGGAAAGAGGAAGGAAAAATGAAGGAAGGATGGAAGGAAGGAAGAAAGGAAGGAAAGAAAATAAAAAAAGATAAAATAAAGATAATATAATGAATGAGTATCACTTAAATTTAAATACCGTCTTTTGGAGAATCTGTTAAGAATATTACGTTTGTGAAATGTTGAACACGTTTATTGGCATGTTTGTCAATATGGCGTAGAGATGCTGCAGCAGCAGCAGTAGCAGCAGCAGCAGCAGCAGCAGCATATCTTTAGAATTCAGCTTCTTTCTAGTACCAGACATAAGAAGAAGGGAACGAGAGACAGACAGACAGACACAAAAAGAAAGGGGACCGGAAAGAGAAAGAAATTGGATTGGACATTCTCACACTTGTGCTCGACACAGAGATGTGGAATGTCCCGATACACTGTTGGCATGTCCCATTCTCAAACAGTCCCGTCTCCCCATCTCTTCGTGTGGAGTCTTTTTTTTTTCTCCACAATTCATTTCAACTGTGTGTACACTACCCATAACCCCCCGTCAGACAAACCTTTCTTTCGCAGAAGATGCTCTTGGCGCATTCACTAAACATTGGAGCCCCTGGTGGGCAGGGGAAGAGAGATAGTGACAGGCGTTCAAATAAGGAACCGTACGCGATTAAACACGGCCGTAAATGAGCATGCTATGACAAGCCCGCACCTGTAGAGGCAGACTAGCCACGCGGGCCGTGAAAACCACCTCGAAGTAAATACACCTGCGCACATATACATATAGGCGGACATATTTGAAAGACACTACGTTTCCAGCCTTTGGAGCAAATTTATTCTGTTAGTGTTACCATGTTGTTTCTGCTATTTTGATATTCTGGATAAAATCCAAAGAATATTCAATATTATCGTCCCGACCTGGGATCTCGGCATAAATCACTTTCCCCCATCGCATTAACGTGGCTTCTCTGTGTCTTTTCTACAAATATTTTTTATAGTAGTTGATCTGATAAGATTGTCTCTATGGTACGTCGACCTCATAAATTTAAGCGCAAAGCTAGATTAGCATTGAGGTGGTATCATTTAACTGCTGAAACTGTTACGTGTAACCGTAAAATTTTTTTTCTAATAATTACTCGAACTTATCGCATATGGAACTATCTTCCCGCTTCCTGCTTTTCTGTCAACGACAATCTACAAAATTTAAATACAAACGACAATCCTCATTTTCTGTCTCCTTGACATCTGTCCTTCTTTACGGCAGCGAATGCTGGACGATTTCCTCAAAGATGAAGAAGAGACTCGAGGCTTCAGAAATGTGGTCTTACAGAAGGATGCTAAGGATATCATGGACTGAGCGTGTGAGCAACGATGAGATCTTAGAGAGGTTGCAAACTAGGAGGAGGCTTATACTTAATATCAAGAAGAGGCAGCTGAAGTTTCTGGGAGACATAATGAGGAAGGAGGGCCTGAAGAATCTGCCACTCACAGGTCGAATAGAGGGAAAGACAGACAAGGGAAAACAACGCGTGACATACCTGGCGGACTTAAGCAAGTGGATAACAGAACTTGGCCTGGGGGAGGAAGCAGAGGGAATGAACTTTTTGAGAGCTGCAAGGGATAGAGGGAGGTGGAGAGCCATGATCGCCTACGTCCTGAAAGGACATAGCACATAAAAAGAAAAAATTCTGTTGTTTTTGTTATGTCCCCTCATTATTTCTCATTTTCTTTCACTCTTTTTTTTTTACAGTAAGTTTCACCTTGTACGGGAGCCACTCGAGATAGAGCGTTACGTTAAGGGGTAGTTTATATGGATAGGAGATGAAGATAACGGTTGACTCTAGACTTGAGCAGGTCAAGATTGTACTGATCAGGGAAACATCCTCTTGGAAACTGGTTCCACAGAGCAATGATTCGCAGGAAGAAGCTGTTTGATCAGAACTTACTTCTCTCCGATGGAATACGTAGGGAATGTTGGGGTTTGCTACAATGTAAGTGA
Source organism: Acanthosepion esculentum (assembly GCA_964036315.1). NCBI lineage: Eukaryota > Metazoa > Mollusca > Cephalopoda > Sepiida > Sepiidae > Acanthosepion > Acanthosepion esculentum. The sequence goes on along the minus strand of OZ038494.1, from coordinate 24,360,690 downwards.
CATGGCGGGTCCGAGCCGAAAAGGTTAGAACTGGTAGAACGAGGGAATTTAGTTCGTTCGAACATTTTCCATGGAAGTAGCGATAGCGCATTGAGAGACAGTCCACATCCTGCCCGTGAGTGAGAGGTTGGAGGGTGGAAAATAATTCTTTCCCAACAGAGACACGGAGACGATTTTTAACTCTGCCAAGACTGGAAAATTTGGTCTGGGCTGCTCCAGCCCAAATATGGCAACAGTACTCCATTTTCGTCCTGATCTGGCTCTTATAAAGATAGAGGATAACATACAGAGTCAAGTACTTACTGGAGCGGTACAGGAAGCCGATCATTTTACCGGCATCTGTAGCAATGGTTCGTATATGAGGTCCGGTGTTAGTTTGAGACCCAATATTCTTACAAGGTACGGAGCCTGCTCGAGAGGACTTCGTTCATCGTGACTTGCGATAGTTCGGGGTCTGATCGTCGGTTCTTGCGTCTTAGTGGAATTATCGCCTTGCTTGGGGTGAAATGAAAAGAAAGTTGCTAGGTGACAGTTAAGTTGCGTTGGTTCGTGACTTTCTGCCTCTACTGATGGTCTTGATATAAGCTAGCGATAATAGGCTACCTCAGCCGGAGGTACAGTACAGTGTCATCAAACCCTAGTTGCCCAGGGTTTTTTGCAATCATTTCACCCAAAACAAGTCAATAAAGCCACTAAGACGCAACGTGTTGCTGAGTGTGAGAGAATACAAGAAAAAGAAAACATTATTAAGGAGAGAGAACAATAAAAGTGCAGGAATTACTTTTTTAATCACTTCACCCCAAGCAAGGCAATAAAGCCACTAAGACGCAAGAGGGGGGGGGGTTACTGAGTGTGAGAGAATATGAGGAAAAGTAAACATTATTAAGGAGAGAGAACAATAAAAGGACAGGAATTGCTTTCTGTAATAATTTCACCCCAAGCAAGGCAATAAAGCCACTAAGACGCAAGGGGGGGGGGGTAGTGAGTGTGAGAGAATATGAGAAAAAGAAAACATTATTAAGGAGAGAGAACGGTAAAAGAACAGGTTGTGTGAAGAGCGTTCTAGAGACATTTAACAAGTGGTGTTACTTTCGCAATACCTAAGCTCATAAGACGTGCCAGAGAGGCTGCCTACTTTCAGTCTAGATATAGCTCTGTCTATATCTCTGAAATGAGGTATTATGACTACTTAAATTATTTACATTATTTGGACTGTTATCCTCATCTTCATTGCCATATTCACAACTTTTCGGTCGTTGTACGCTCCGACCTTCTTCAAGTGATTGTAATTTTGAACCGCAAGGCCTCTGATAAGAAGATTTTTAGGAGCCTTGAGCAATCTCTTAATATCTGTTGTTCTCAGGTCCACCTTGACCCAGAGTGGTAGCGCCTGTTAGGGTCCCAGCTATGGGAAAATAGTGAACCGCTGAACTGGGGTCAAAATATGAAAATATAAGAATACGTTAGAAAAAAATTACTAGAAATACAGTTTCATAATAAAAGAATAAAAAAAATTACCAGCAACATATTTTTTGAAAAAGTAAATAAATAAAAGCCAATGATCACAAAATAAAATTCCGGCATTAAATGACCCATAAGGTGTTGATATGCCGTTAAACAAACAAACAAATCAAAAGGTAGGATAAGTGAATGCAACAAACTAGACTGGAATTTGAACACTGTTCGACTATTCCACTATTCGTACGCGTAACTGTTGACACATTAAAACATAACGATAAATAGTTTGTTTTTTTAATTCGTTAAATACCAAATGGTCTTTTGACTTCGTCGACTATCTGCATTCCGGAAGTTGTCTGGCAAAAGGTGCATCAACCTGAAAAGGTTTTAATCCAAGAAGCCTGAAAATATTTGTTCCAAATCGAGGAATATAAGTTCTTTCGAACGATTTTCTTTAAAATTTATTTCAAACCGTTTCTTGATTATAGATAGCGTCTGTCTTGGAATAAGAAATTGAAGAACCGAATTCCAGTTCGAGTTCGTTACATTCACTCCCATGCAAATATCGTTGGGAAAGCTGTGAATCCAATCTTCACCCCAAGCTATGGATTAAATAGTAGTACTTGTAACTGGAAAATATTTTTCGGTTTTAAATAACTAGCAAAGATTTCATGTGCGATAAATACTAAATCAATCAATCAGATCCTTCTGTGCTTACTGTTTTCATGGAGTAAGAAACATACTTGTAAAATCCAAAAATTAAAATAAGTATCTATCGAAAGTGAGTTTTGTTTTTTATTTAACCACCAGTCTAAAATTGCCAGTTCTTGAATTATTTAAGACCCAATACGAAGATGTCTTGTTAAAGAAAGCGGGCAGTAACCTCACGTCCAGAAGGTCGATCGTCTATATTCTTTTTATTTCTTCAGAACTATTCATAGTTAAACTGGTTTTCATTACGGTCAAAAGCAAGTAGAGAGTCCTCCAGCTTCTTGATTCTCATCTTGAACCGCTTGCCTTCCTGCTACGAGGTCGCAATATACAGCCGTCTGATCATGATGACGTCGAATAGTGTCCCCAGGGTGGTAAGCCAAGTATGGCACGCTTAACTTTGTTTCATGTATAAATTCAAGAGTATAAGCCAAACAAAAATAGGTAACATAAATGGTTCTCAAAAGAAATCGATAGGTTCGTTTGATTAGCGAACACGTCCGGAGCCATATTTTCTTTTTTAAGCATATCACCCCCAAGCAAGGCTAGAGTGCCACTAGCACGCAAGTGGTTACGGAGAGTGAGAGTAAGAGTAAAGAAAGTTGTGTGAGGAAAAGATATAGGTAAAGACGGCGATCAAGATCAAGGCATCAGAAGATGTCGATTGACATTACATTTGAATATTTGAAGTTTATAGCTATCCTGGAAGCAAGTAAGAGGAAGGGAGTGCCACTGACGGGAAGGGCGAGATAGGAAGTTGTTAAAGTAGAAGAGATGGCTACATTTCACTGTATCGACAGTGAAAGGGTGAGACCGAGATGCCAATCTATTAGCACATTTAAATTCATGCAGTTTGGGAACCAGTGAAATTAACTCGTCAAAACAGTTGCTATGAAAGTACTTGCATAAAAGACAGACGGAAGCCACAATACGTCTGTGAGATAGCGACTGTCGACGAGATTGCAGATTTTTAAAAAAAAATGGCCTTTTTCTGTTTTGGTCATCGATTCCGTAATCTCAGATAACATCTGTCATTGCGTAGAACTGCTTTCGAGTTGAATTCTTAGTGGAAATTCGGTTTGAAGAAATCATGGCAAATTTCAAAAGTGCTTTGCTGCCAGCGATGGCGTCTTAAATTGGTTTCCTTTTTCATTTACAGGAGGTAGTTTACTTTTGGTAGAATGCCATAAGAGTGGGGCCAAAGTGAGGATCGGTCTCCTCATTAATGATCTATGGGATTAATTTCCTAAGTATTGTCTCACTAAGCGCCAACATTGTTATTTACTGAATGTACCTTAGGTTCTCTCTCTGTTTCTCTCTGTATATATATATATATATATATATATATATATATATATATATGAATAAAGACAAAAGGAAAACTCATCTGAGTTTTCGTTATCTGATGGGCTTTATCAAGGCGTATGCAAAGATTTGCTTTTGTAACAAATGTTTAGATGCAATTGTAAAAAAGTTATTCCTTTTTAATTTTTTTTTAAATTTATGAACTCATCACGTTAGTCGAAAAGTCTAGGCAAGCTAGCGAAGACACTATTGAATTAACACACACACAAACACACACACATATATATTGTTAAATATAACAGACATTCGTTATGTTTGATCATGAGCCGTTCTAAGCTTCGTATACTTGCTTTAGTTTCAGGAGAAAATAAAGACAAAACGTTACCAACATTTGGATATTTTTTATTATGCTGTTCCTCGGTTTAAGTTTTCGGACCACATGAGTATCACCCGAAATTAACACACCATTCGAAGCTTAGGGCAGCTCATGATCAAACATAATAGACATTCGTTGTATGTTATATTTACCGATATATGTTTGAACAATGAAATGCTGCCCAAAGAATGAAAATATATATATATATATATATTAAGTAATTTATTGAGTCTGAAAGAAACCACTGGGCGGTCGTTTCGTCCTATATTTGGGACTCATTAGCAGTGGGCATCCACTACCGAGAATTGAAACCCTGACTGTTAGGTTGTCAAGCAAACACCATACCAATTGTTCCAACGGGCCTCGGTGACGAAGAGATAGCAAATCAGACTCAATATAGCGCCGCTCGCTCATATTCCGTGGTGGAACTCAACTGAAATTCTCTGTAACCATAGGACTGTGCCCCCGGAGCCACGACTGGGTTTCAATTCTCGGTAGTGGATGCGCACTGCTGATGAGTCCCAAATATAGGACGAAACGGCCGTCCAGTGCTTTCTGCATTCTGCATTCTGTTGAGGTTTCTTTCAGACTCAATGAATTACTTAATTATAATTATCAAATCTTCCTTACAATTTCTCTCTCTCTCTCTCTCTCTCTCTCTCTCTACATATATATATATATATATATATATATATATATATATATATACTTTTCTCTATGTCCTAGGAGAAGTACAAATGTGAAATTCCAACCCTGCGGGGGTTGTTTGCGAACCTTGTGGCACGTTGTATTCGGTTCTTCAAAATGATGATAAAATGGTAGGGAAATATATGACTGAGATGATTATGGGTTTACCACCAGAGGCAGAGTCGGGGCTAAAATAGAGGATTTTGAACGCGCATTTTCAGATTGTAAGGCTTTTCCTACTTGGAAGATTGGTGCAACACAATCTTCTTTACTCTAATTCTTCCTCTTTGGTTATTTCTCGTACTAAACCGAATCTAGTAAATATTAAAATATATGTCAGTTAGGAAAACTCTTCCAGGGAAACAAAAGTGTAGACCTTTATTTATTATTTTTAAAAATACAATGTCCCGTCAGACTGCTTTTTCTTTATTAATTGGGAATTGCCATAAATTATTGGGAAGATAGTATATATAGTAATATGACCATCAGTGGAATATCTCCATCTCTGAAGGTTGACCTATAGCTGTTAGAGGGCGATTCAAGTAGGAACAGAAGGGCCAGGCATAACTGGAGTCCAGGAACTAGGTATTGTAAGGGTCTGAGAGAAAGAGAGAGTCTGTGTTCCATGTTGTTAAGGTGGCTGAACCACAGAAAGAGACGCTGACTAGGAGTTCTGTTGTTCAATGGTACGAATGAATGTAGAACGCTGTGTCTTGACTCGAGACTCTTTGTCATTGGTTCACAGCCGTGGAGTGAATGGAGATAGTCTGTTCCGTGCTTCAACTTCTCAAGTTGGGAGTGAACTGTCATTCTGATGTAAAGAGAAGAGATTCTACTAAACAAGAAGTCATCTGCTTTGGTTGGCTTGAGATACCCAGTGACCGATCTGCAAGAGGCGTTTGCTCTGACTAATATAGGGCAAATTACACAACGCATATACGTCGAAAATATAAAAAGCATTAAAAGCACGATGTCACAAACACTCGGGATATAAAATCTAGAGAAATATTTCTGCACGCTTGCCTACACCCAAAATTAGTCAGACGTCGCGGGAAAAAAAAACTCGAGGATATCTCCTTGTGCTGTGAGAGTGGTGAATATTTCCAGTCGGTCTGCGCAATGCCAACAGGCGAAACACGGTTGGTAGAGAGGGGTTGGGTGTGTCAGACAAGCAAAGGAGTGTTAGTCTGATGAAAGGGCTTTCAAAAAAAAAAAAAATAGCGGGTGGTTGCGATGCGAGAGTGAGAGGAGCTTCTACTCGGCTGGAGAAGCACTGTCCAGCTGAGAGAAGGGAAAGCTTTGATGTTGTCCAACAGAGCGACAGTCGTATCTCACACCCTCTGGCCGAAATGGGATAGTGACCGAGGAACAAGAAGAATTAGCCGTGTATATATATATATATATATATATATATATATATATATATATATATATATATATATATATATATATATATATATAAGCATGTGTATGTGCATGTGAACGCGTTTTGTGTGTAAGAGTGTGTGTTAATGGGAGAAACCGATATAAACACAAATACATATTACTAAATATATGTATATATGCATATATATAATATATATATACGTATATTAATATATATATATATATTTATTTATATATATATCTATCTATATGCACATATATATATGTATTATATATATATGTGTATTATATATATATATATATATATATATATATATATAAGCGGAGTATTATATATATATATATATATATATATATATATATATATATATATATATATATACATATATAATACTCTGCTTATTTATTGTAAATGAATAAGTATATAGCTGTTTACCGTTACATATATTTGCAAAAACACTTATACACATACAAACATATACCTATATATGAATACGCATGTATGTACATATATATATATATATATATATATATATATATATATATATATATATATATATATAGATATGTATATATATATATGTATATATATGTATATATATATATATGTATATATATATATATGTATATATATGTATGTATGTATATATATATATGTATATATATATATACATGTGGGTGCGTGTATGTGTAATTGTCTGCTTTAACAGCAATCTCACTTTAATACAAGTACTTTAAAAAATATGTGACATGATACTTCTGTCTTTTTATTCTAAAAATTCTTTCTGGAACATTTGTATGTAGTATTAATAATTTCATATATATATATATATATATATATATATATATATATATATATATATATGTATGTATGTTTTGGGTATTTGCATAGAAACCCTCTTTCATACAAGTTTAATTAAGGACAACTGTGTCTTTTTTACACAC
>OZ038494.1:24311322-24351322 GCA_964036315.1 Acanthosepion esculentum | reverse complement strand
ATTATTATTGAGTGAGATCGTATCCTGCTAGCAAAACGCTACGGTAGAAATATACGAAGCCCAATATAGCCATAATGACACATAGTCTGATAATGGGTTACCAGGCACATATATGTAATATGGCGACGCGTTTTGATAAAAGCAACGCATAATATTTCATATATGACCCATTTTTTTTCTTTAACCATTACAATTTAAGAAAGGCGACAACACTATTAGGAATCACTGACAGTCAAAGAGAATAAGAAGACTTTAATAAGGAAAAAGGACAATAGAAGAACAGGAGAACAGAAGATGGCGATTGATAATGCATTTAAACTTTTGAAGATCGTAGGTGGCAAGGAAGGAAGAAACGGGAAAAAAGACGTCCACAGGCGAGAAGTTCAAGAGAAGAAACTATCAGCATAGAACTTACGGTTTAATAGCTTGCTATTTCAACTGTAAAAACAGGGTGACCTGGTTGCTAATCTAGTGTTACGCTTAAATTCATGCGGTCGAGATGCCAAGGAAGAGAGCTCATTAGAACAATTGCCATGAGAAAATACATAGGAAAGTCATAGTGAAGCTACATTACGGCTGTAGGAAAGTGACTGCATTCGACATTTCAGGTCAGAACCGATCTCATTACAAAATTTTTAGATTTTGTCAAGAATCTCGCACGTAGACCAGATATGGCAGCAATATCACTTGAATGGAAAAATAGTAGATTTATAAATATACATAATTCGATTCTGGCAAGAAGAATTATCTGGTACACAGTGAACCAACTTTCCTAGCAGTAAACCTAGCAATTGATTCACTATAATCATTGTCAGTGGAAAAAGTGAGGCCAATAATGTGCCATGAGTTGTTCTCTTGGAGGTTAGCATCGGTCATGCTGGTAGAAGGCGAATATAGTTCTCTATGATTAGTAAAAGATAGTAGTTTCGTTTTGGAGGCTTTCAAATTTACAAGCCATTTATTGCCCCAGTTAACAACTGAATGGACGTTGTTTTTTTGTTTTTTTCGAGCAGCGGCCACGTTTACATTGTTGGACTGCTTCAGGTAGGCAACGATCTTCTGCTCAAATGGCCTCATCTTCAGGCTGTTCCGAACTGTCTATGCCTGACCCCCTAGTTACCTTGACTCATTTATCGTTGAAACTTCAAAAGGCCACCCTGATATGATGCTCCCAACTCTTATCATACATGAATAGAATTGTATGTTGGAAAATTATCAAGAGTCAAGCAATTATTGGATGCTAAAGATTATTTACGAATATGAATAAAATAAAACAAATTACCAAGATACACAGTCTTGCACATAATTGCAAAAAAATCACATTTCATTATGACATTTTATATTTTATTTAACAAATTAAAAAATGCAAAAAATATCTCATTTTAAGGCGTTTTTTAAAGAAAGTAGTGGTTCCCAAAACATTTGCCTGTATTGTAAGACAATAAATTACTTCAAAAACCAACCTACGTGCGTTCAGTCATCAAACCCATTCTGCTGAAGCAAACGGGAATTTGAAATAGGTAAAAATTACGAACCATTATCCATTACAACACCCGAACATCCAAGAGTACAGCCCTTTGCATTCCAAAGCGGTCACCCATCTAGGTACTGACCAGACTCTATGTTGTTTAACTTCGCTGATATTAATGAATAGGTGTTTCAAAATGACGTGCCCGTAAGCCTGAAATATATTTTTCATCCGGCTCTCCTAGCAATCAAAGATGCATGGTCCATTATTTATCATAGGTAATGGCAAGGCGTAACGTTCGTGCAAAGGAACTAAGAAACAAATAGGATTATAATTTGGTTCTAATTGGCATGATTTGGGGGATCTATTTTCTGTTCTTATTAAGTATTAAACTGATCCCCCTTCTGGATTATTACATCTTAATATAATAATTGTACAAATGTAATTAAAAACTCACATGTGAAAACATTCTAATAAAAGAAAAAATACTGTCACTTTTGATGCTATCAGTAGACTAGTATCAATATGAGATTCTACTGGACACAAAGTGAGAGATATTTTTTCTATTCTTATTAAGTACTAAACTAATCCCTGCTATCAGCAAACGAATAAGATTGTACTAGACACAAAGTGGGGGATATGTTTTCTATTGTAATTAAGTACTAAACTGAACCCTCAAGAATTATTACATATTAATATAATAAAGGGACAAGTATAATTAAAAAAACACATGTGAAAACATTCTAATAATAGAAAGGATTTCATAAAATATGCTGTCAATTTTGATGCTATCAGTTAACGAATCAAATTTTGCTGAACACAATGTGGGGGATCTGTTTTATATTATTGTTAAGTACTAAACTGATCCTTCTAGAATTACTACATAATATAATAATTGGACAAGTATAATTAAAGACTTGCATGAGAAAACATTCTAATAATAGAAAAAATGCTGTCATATTTGATGCTATCAGTAGACTAGTATCAATATGAGATTCTATTGGACACAAAGTGGGGGATCTCTTTTGCATTGTTATTAAGTACTAAACTGACCCCCCAGAATTACTACATATTACTATAATAATTGGACAAATATAATTAAAGACTTGCATGAGAAAACATTCTAATAATAGAAAAAATGCTGTCATATTTGATGCTATCAGTAGACTAGTATCAATATGAGATTCTATTGGACACAAAGTGGGGGATCTCTTTTGCATTGTTATTAAGTACTAAACTGACCCCCCAGGATTACTACATATTACTATAATAATTGGACAAGTATAATTAAAGACTTGCATGAGAAAACATTCTAATAATAGAAAAAATGCTGTCATATTTGATGCTATCAGTAGACTAGTATTAATATAATTTTCTCCTGGACATAAAGTGGGGGATTAGTTTTCTATTGTTTTTAAGTACTAAACTGATCATCCTAACTTATTATATATTAATATAATAATTAGATAAATATGATTAAAGACTCCTGTTGGAAAGCATTTTTAATAAAAGAAAGGATTTCATAAAATATGCTGTCAATTTTTATGTTATCAGTAAACGAATAACAGCCTACTGGACACGAAGTGGGGGATCTGTTTTCTATTGTAAGTAAATACTAAACTGATCCCCCAGAACTACTACATATTAATATACTAACTGGACATATATAATTAAAGAGTCACGTGTGAAAACCTTCTAATAATAGAATGGATTCCATAAAATAGGCTGCCTATTTTATTGCTATCAATAGACTAGTATTAATATGATTCTAATGGACATAAAGTGAGGGAACTTTTTTCTATTGTAATTAAGTACTAAACTGATCCCCCAGAACTACTACATATAAATATAAGAACTGGACAAATATAATTAAAGAGTCACATGTGAAAACATTCTAATAATAGAATGGACTTCATAAAATAGACTGACAATTCAGATGTTATCAATTAATATAAGATTCTACTAGACACAAAGTGAGGGATCTGTTTTGCATCGTTATTAAGTACTAAACTGACCCCCAAGATTACTACGTCTGAATATAATAATTGGACAAATATAATTAAAGACTCACATGTGGAAAAATTCTAATAATTAATAGAAAGACCTTCAGAAAATATGCTATCAGTGTTCATGGAATCCACAAATGAATACGATTCAAATGGACATAAAAAGAGGGATATATTTTCTATTATTATTAAGTACTAAACTGATCCTCCCCGAAATACTACAGTGTGTAGCATACGGGCTATTTAACCAACTCGTCCTGGGCATGACGATAAACTACATCCGCGTCCAGAGTAAGACGATAAACTACGTCCAAGGTCTCTGATCAGGAGGCTTTGAGGAGCGTGGAACCACCTCTTAATGGCTGGTGTTCCCAAGTGCACCCTGACCCGGGGTGGTAGCACCTGTTAGGGTCCCAGATATGGGCAAATAGTCAACCCCAAAACTGAGGTAAAAAGCATTATGAAAGTGTAAAACTAGGTTTTAATACCAGAAATACTTTATTAAAAAATTATTACTAGAAGTAAATTTTTGAAAAAGAAAATCTAGTACCAGCAATACATTTTTAAAAATAATATTGCCAGCTATACATTTTTTAGGGAAAAAATATTACCAGAAATAGATTTTTGACAAAACAAAATATTACCAGGAAAAATAAGAAAGTTGTCGGCATTAAATGACCCATTGAGGCTGATATGCCGTAAACCAAACCAAACCAAACTATTTAACTAACTAAGAAACGAATAAGAAGCAGGATTTTAATATGATAATTCATTTGGTTTCTATTCAAAGTTTCGAAGTAGGGCAGTGGATTCAGAATTAATATTTCTTCACCTTTGGCGGACCATTCACCATATATGTCAACTTCAATTTGAAATCCAATAGATTTCACTCTAACTCGTGGCATTTCTAATCGTTGCTTCCCATTGACTTTCTTTTACCCATCCTGTATGGGATCATATAATCTTCCGAAACAGCGTTCCTGTATATTTGGTGGTCGACATTGTTTAGAATTATATTTCCAGATATGAAGAATTTTCGAAATGTGAATTCACTGCAATTCAAACCGCAGCTTTTAACAATGTTTATAAAGCTTCATTTGAATGTAAATTCAATACTTTCACTGGAGAAAACGAAAGGATGTTTTTGTGCATATATTGTTCCTTACCTTCCGTTCTGTTGTTAATTTTAGTTCTTGCTTTCCAACTTGTCATTAGAAATGTTTACTGTATTATCAGCATCAGTAATATCAATGTTGCTTGAAGTAGCACTGAAGTATTCGTCAGCCACAATTTAAAATTGAGCAGCAATAATTTCCACTTATTTAACTCCAGTACCCCCACCTGTCTCAATAGCAGTTATGATCATTTTTTGTCTACAGTCCAAGTATGAATGAATTATTTTTCCATAATCTAAATCGTGCATTTTTGTGGCTTGATCAAAAACATTTTTCACTGTCCTAAATCTTTTCTTAACAATGTCTGTTCCTGATCCTAGAAAATTGTATCCTGGTGATGTATATTCAATTTAATTCGGTTTTATGTCTGGTAAATGTTCTTCATTTTAATACAGTGGAACCCGGATATAAGAGAGTTGTTGGAACCGGAGAAGAAGTATCTTATATCCGGGTTTCTCTTATATCCGGGTTTGGTCTATTTTAGGTAAGTATGGGTCTAATTTGGGACCAGATAAAATATATCTTATATCCGGGTTTCTCTTATATCCGGGTTTCTTATATACGGGTTACACTGTATGTGGAACCCAGTAGTACTTTTTATATTCCTTTTTAACCGTTGGCAGCTGGGAGAATGTCAAAAATTATAATTAACGTCTTTATATATCTTCGAAATCAGTCGAATCGAAGGTATGTTTTGAATAGATTTTCAATGTCACTGGTTCTTATTCCAGACATTGTATACCAGTGGTGGGCAAACTTGCTTAATGTAAGAGTCACATACGATAAAGTTTAGATGTTTGAGAAAAAATAGCAAGGCATGAACAAAATTTATACGTGTTTTTGTTACATCCACATTTTGTTACAAATCTGTTATACGACTATCTCTATTTATGTATGCAGCTCTTCTAAAACTGTTTACTAACCTTGAACATTAAACACAAATAATTATATATATATATATATATATATATATATATATATATATATATATATTTTATATACATACAGTGTAACCCGGATATAAGAGAAACCCAGATATAAGAGAGATTGTCGGTGGTCCCAAATTAGAGCCTGTGTTAATGTATATATAATAGACCAAACCCGGATATAAGATAAACCCGGATATAAGAGACTTCTTCTCCGGTCCCGACAACTTTCTTATATCCGGGTTACACTGTATATATATATATATGTATATGATGGAAATGTGGAAAAGACAAAGCAAAATCCGAATATGTGAGTTTACTGTTTTTTTACTCACATATTCGGATTTTGCTTTGTCTTTTCCACATTTTCATCATACTGTCGGATCTACATCCACATATTTGCTTATATATATATATATATATATATATATATATATATATATATATATATATATATATATAAAACCTAAAATCTAAAAACCTAAAACACATATTAACCTCATCTAAATTAACCCAACACACAATACAGAGAGTCACAAAATGCAACAAAAAAGGTGTGGGGTTTGTGACATCATTATAGAAGGAAACTCCTACACTTTTGAAAACCCCAAAACAACGTTCCTAATAAACAAAAACTTAAACTGCAACTCCAAAAATGTGATTTATGTACTTAAATGCACAAAATGCAGGAAGTCATATATAGGCATCAGCCAACAACTAAAAAACAGGGTCTCCCTGCACAAAAGCAACCTAAAGTTGCCAGACAAGAGAAAACTTTTTGTATCACAACACATCTTTAAATGTAACCAGGGTAAATTTAATATCATGCCAATATATCAAACAGACAATTATTCTTACCTACAAATACAAGAAAAAAACTTCATAAACAAATTCAAACCGGAACTAAATAGATCATAACCCCACACACAAAAGCACACAACATGCACACATGGTGACCAAATACAGTGATAAAGCCATTCCCATATATGCACGCACGCTCACATGCGGGTATCTGTGGAACACGAAAAATGTATATATGTACACATATATATGCGCGCATATTGGCGAAAGCAGGTGAGCTACTCACACAAAACCCACACAACTTAAGAAGTACGTGTGCATGTATGTACGTATATATGTGTATGTGTGTGTGTGTATGTGTGTCTGTGTGTGTGTGTGAGTGAGAGAGAGAGAGAGTGTGTGTGATGGTTCCATGTAACTTGGGAAGTATGTGTGTGTACGTATGCGTGTGTGCATGTATGCGTGTGTACGGATTCCTTGTGGTGGGACAATATACGTGTGTGCGTGTGTGTGTGTATGTTTATGTGTGTGTGTATGTGTACAAATGTGTTTACTAATTCTTCGTAGTGAGACAGTGTATGTATTGAGGGGGAATATACACACACATATATACTCGCATGCTGACAGAAACACACGAAAATGAAAATAGATCTAAGAACATACAGGGCTCACTAAAACATTAAAAGATAAGACATCGACAACTAATTCATCACTTCTCAAACCAACCTTAATTGTTTTATGACCCTTCGCGCAGAACTCTTCACTGCCATTTCAAGAAAGACAATTCGGATTACTAACACAAAAACAGAAAATGTCTCGTATCGAGAATATTTAACATTGAAAAACATAAAGAAAAAATTAATTATTTTTAATAATATGTGGATATCTCCACCCTTTACCTGAAGACGGTCACGAGACCAGAAACACGTGTTGTAAAATTATGAAAAATAAAGGATAATATATTTTTTTTAAATCCACATTACAACCAAAAAAGTTTGCGGTACCTCGCTTGACATTTTTACCTGTGACGAAAAAAGGATCTCAGCCAACATATCTTTACGAGCTGCATTTTAAAGGTGAGAGAGCCGAATGTCTAGAGGTTAATGATTAGAAGTCTAAGTTTGTTATGTGTGGGCTCGACTATGTTATAGATGTTGGTCAGTGGTGCATTATGGGTAGTAAGGTCTATTGTATTATCCTAACTGGGCGGTAACGGTTATAATTCAAATTATTCTAAAGCAGGGGTGGCCAAACTTGCTTAATGTAAGAGTGATATGCTCTTCAACTAATTCCTAAATTTTAGTGTTATATATATATATATATATATATATATATATATGTATATATACCAATTTTTTCAAAATCTTGACACTTTTAAACAAAACTTGTATCCGAAATGTACCAAAAGTGTCTGCAAAGTTCAACGTCTGTATCCTTATACGTTCCATCTTAAAATTTACTTTTTATTTTCTCAAACAAATAGAAAAAAGAAAGTGACGTTCCACATGCGGCCTGCTTACAAACAGAATTTTTTATAACCATGTTTGGTTCTCACCAGTCGAGGTGCAACTAAATGCACCGAAACAAGTTTGCATCTTTGTAGTGAGTAAATTGTTTTTGTCTATATGAAAAAAATTATAATAAATAATTATTGCTCTACTATCGGTATTGAACCCTCTTTCAAATGCTTTCAAAATCTTGACACTTTTAAACAAAACTTGCATCCGAAGTGTACTAACGGCGTCTGCACTGTTCAACGTCTTGTGTTACGCTATATTACTATACATGACTTAATCCCCTTAAGCATGACCTCAATCTTCTGGTATTTCTTTCTAAATCTTGCTGACCGGAAATGTCTTTAATCCCTATAAGCCTGCCACCATTCTTTCCCTCGGCACTAAAGAACAATGCCACCTATCTAGCATTAAAATTAGGATTTGAATTCTTAAATATTTTTAATAACCATGAACATTAAATTTACATTTTTATCCAATGTCATCTCAATTCATACGCAGTAAATAATTACAAAGCTTGAATTTTTAAAATTATATTTTATATTAACTGTGATGAAAAAAGTAGCTCATCCTACATATATCTACGAACCGCATATTAAAGCTTAAAGAGATGCATATTGCCCGTGAGCCGTGATTTGGACACACCAGTTCTATACCATCAACGCAATCGTTTTTACTTTTAGGACCTTGATTTATCATGAAAAGTAATATTTTCTTTACAAAAATTAGTAAGAAACATGTCACTGAAAGTATTGTTCATTGCTAGCCACTTTTTTTCCTTCTTTCTGGCAGCATTTGAATTCCACGTCGGAAAAACGACAAGTCTTTTGAGGCTAACCACGAGTCGATCCATTTTTTGGCATCTTCATAAGAATGAAAGTGCTGCTCAGCCAGCCCATGTACCATCGATCGGACCAAGTCATATTCGGATGGGGCAATGTCTGCTGAAGACGGCGGGTCGAGTAGGACTTTCCATTTAAGCTTTTCCAAGTAGGTTTTCACCCGTTTTTCAACATGTGACCTAGCATTGTCATATTGCAAAATCACTTTGTCGTGTATCTCTTCGTACAGAGCCAGTTTTTTTTTCCTTCAATGCTCGGCTCAAACGCATCAGTTGCACTCGATAGCGATCTCCCGTGATGGTTTCGGTCGGTTTGAGCAGCGCATAATAAACGACACCCAGCTGATCCCACCAGATGCAGAGCAGAAGCTTCGAACCGTGGATATTCGGCTTTGCCGTCAATATTCATACATGGCCCCACGATCTTATACGCTTAGGGTCATCGTAGTGTATCTATCACGATATAAACCAACAAATTTTCCTTTTGCTTCTGAAGCAGCTGTTCACACGTGACAAGAAGCCGTTCGACGCCTCTCGGCTTCAACTCGAACGGTACTCAATTTCCTTGCCTTTGAATCATTCCTAATGCTTTCAAACGTTTCGAAGCTGTTGTGTGATCAACTTCTAATGATTCTGCAAGCTCAGCTTGCGCCTGATCTGAGTCTTCATGTAGTCGTACCTCCTATTTTCAATCTTCAAACTTTTTTTCGGTGGGCTGGAGCATTCTTTATCTTCAACATCAAAATCATTATTTTGTAAGCGTCTAAACCAATCTCTGCATGTTGTTTCCAACAGAGCATGGTCGCCGTAAGTCTCAACAAGAATTCAATGTGCTTCAGCTGCGGAATTCTTTGGAATAAAGTAGTGCAGTAAAATTCCCTGCAAATACACTTTCTTTGGCACGAAATCCGACATGTTTAACCCTATGGAAAACAAAGTGGTTTACATTTCGGCGAAATGATATACATTGAATTCCAAGCTTGCTTATAGCACTTCTGTATAGATGCGTTACCATGTGAAACTACACGCACGCAGTTCTGGGAACGCCATCTGTTGGAAGACAGTGAGAACTTATTCAAGGTCCTAATATATTCTGTAGGCGTTTTATATTTTTCATCGATATCAATACTATTGATTTGAAATGGTTTTCTACTTTTATCAGTGTTACGACCAACGAACCGTTTGCATCCGTCTGTCGTATTTCACCTGTCCAACGGAAGCGTTTATTTCATCCACGAGTATGCAAAAGCGCATTTCTATGTATGACTTTTACTCTTCACAAGGGTTACGTTTATTCTTCATATTGGAGTGATTTTTCGATAGCGAATTAAAAAGATAATTTATTTTCTATCTGAATTTAAAATCCGCTAATATCACCGGAACATTCTTAGAACCTATAGACGAATCATGTGCTTGTAAAATACACAGTACTCACGAATGCGTATGAAGCTAATATGAGCACCTGTAGTCATTCTTATCTCTTTCGCAAAAAAAAAAAGAAGAAAAAATAAGATTAATTCTCTGGCGAGAATGTATGATTACGAATTTTCCTTTTGTCGCCACCAACCCGACACACTTTCAGATCGTTTGGCTGATATTAGGAAGGCGGCCATGTTAGATATAGTGGCCCGTGGTTGGATTTCTTATTTAAGAAGACGGACATCTCTACGTGACGTCATCGATCTAAAGACGCCGGCCTGGAATAATTTCCCGTGTGGACAATGGCGTGTTTGACAGAGTAAAAAAGGCCAAGTGCAGATGTCGTTGCAAGAGAGTTCCTTTGTTGTTCAGAGGAGATATAAGAGAGAAAGAGAGAGGGAGAGGGAGATTAGGAAAATTAAATGAACGTCACAAAGAGAGAAAAACAGAGAAAGAGAGAGGCATTGATCAGACTTTTAGAGAGATATGGTGGGAATTGAGTGGGGTTTGATGATATATAGTGTAAAGGTAAATTGTGGGTTGAATGGTTATGACCAATGGCGACCTGTGTTGGAACCCAAGTGGCAGGGTCGATGGACAGGAAAAGGGGTTGATTGTAAGATACGACATGCTACTAAAGAAAGAAAAGAGAGAAATAATGAAAGAAGGAAGGGATGAATGAAAAAAGAAAAAAAGAAAGAATGAATGAATTAATAAATTAATGAATGAATGAAGAAAGGAATGAAGGAAGGACGGAAGGAGGGTAAGATGGAAGGAAAAGAATAACAAAAGGAAATAAAAAAGAAAGTAAGAATGAAAGAAATAAGCATTGAAAGGAAGAAAGAATGCAAGAAAATGAAAAAACAAGAAAGAACGAATGAATGAAAGCAAGAAAGGGAGGGTGAATGAAAGAAAAAGGAAAGGAAAAAGGAATTTAAAAGTAAAGAAAGAAAGATAGAAAGAAAGACAGAAATAAATAAATAAATATAAAGAACAAAATAAATAAACAAGTAAAAACTAAAAAAAATAATTTAAAATAAGTGAAAAAAGAAATGAAAAAAAATAAGTAAAGAAAAGTGAAAAAAAAAAAACCAACAAAAAGAAGAAAAAAGAAAGATTAAAACCAAAGAAAATACGAACAAGGAAACAGTAAAATTGGCGGGAAGATAACTGAAGAAAAAAAAAGCAAGAGAGGAAAGTGGACGAAAAGGAAAGCGAGAGAAACGTGAGAAATTTCTAAAGATGTAAAAGAATAGAGAATGATACAAAATAAAATTCGTAAGTTAAGAAAAATACCATTAAAAGTTAAAAGAAAAAAAAATAAAATAGAAAAGTAGTGCGAGAGTAGATAGAGCAAGGATACAGAAAACTAATTACTCACAGTAAAGTGGTGGATAGACGAAATAGGACAAAAAAATAGGGCTAACCTCCTTTTGTTTACATTTTTTTGTATATATTTAGGTATACTTTTAAAATATCCGTTTTTAAAACTTTAATAAAATTTGTACTCGCAATTTATATAAAAACATAAAAAGAGATAATCTTTTTTTTTTAAATTAGCAAATAGTAAAAGAAAAAATTTAATAAAGACGAATGAGTAAAAGAAAAGGGCAAAAAAGAAATTAAAAACAAAAAAGAAAGAAAGCAATACCGCACTGAAAGAAGAAGAAAACACCAAAAATATGGCGGGAAAGAAAGAAAAATGAACTCACAAAAATGAAACAGAAAGAAGATAAAATGGATGAAGGAAAAACGAGTGAATGAAAGAAAGAGAGAGAGTAAAAACGGATGAAAGAAAACGAGTCAATGAGAGAGCGAGAAAGAGAGAGAGAGAGGGTAAAAACTGATGAAAGAAAAACGAATGAATGAGAGAGAAAGAGAAAGAGAGAGAGTAAAAACGGATGGAAGACAAACAAGTGAATGAGAGAAGGAAAGATAGAGAGAGAGAATGAGTAAAAACGGATGGAAGAAAAACGAATGAATGAGAGAGAGAAAAAGAGAAAGAGATAGTAAAAACGGATAAAATAAAAAAGAGTGAATGAGAGAGAGAGAGAAAGAGAGAGAAAGTCACAACGGATGAAAAAAACGAGTGAATGAGAGAGAAAGAGAAAGAGAGAGGCAGTAAAAAGCGATGAAAGAAAACGAGTTAATGAGAGAGCGAGAAAGAGTAGAAACTGGTGAAAGAAAAACGAATGAATGAGAGAGAAAGAAAGAAAGAAAGAAATAAAGAAAGAAAGAGGAAGGAAGCAATGAATGAAGAGAGGAAGGATGGAAAGAAAGAAAGAAAGAAAGAGGAAGGAAGGAATGAATGAAGAAAGAAAGAAAGAAAGAAAGAAGGAATGAATGAAGGGTGGAAGAAAGAAAGAAAGAAAGAAAGAGGAAGGGAGGAAAGAATGAAGGGAGCAAAGAAAGAAAAAGAAAGAAAGAAAGAAAGAGGAAGGAAGGAAGGAATGAAAGGAGGAAAGAAAGAAAGAAAGAAAGAAAGAAAGAAAGAAAGAAAGAATAACTCAACAGAAAAAGAAGAAAAGATGCGAAGAAAATATGCTATGAAAAGAAGACAAACAGTAAAAGAAAGAAAGGAAGTAGGTGGAAGAGGATAAAAAAGAAAAACGGTTGAATGCGAGAGAGAGAGAGAGAGAAACAGAGAGAAAGAGAGGTATTACGAAACAGAAAGAGAATGAAAGAATTACTAGCCGAAATAAGAGGGGAAGGAAATGACAGAAAAACTGAGAAGACAGAAAAATATAGATAAACAAAAACAGGCGATATTAACAAATGAAAAAATAAAAAGAAAGAAAGAATTACTAAAAAAAGACAAAAACTCATGAAAATATTGTGTGGAATATAGAAAGACAAAAAGACATTAGTAAAAAGAAGATGAGGATAAAAAAATACAAAACTGGTGAATGAGAGAGAGTGAGAGAGAGAGAGAGAGAGAGAAAAGAAAGAAAGAGAAAAAGAAAGAAAGAGAAAAAGAATGAAAGGAAATGTCGATAATTGAATGACAAAATAAACAGGAGATATTAGCAAATAAGAAATAAGAAACAAGAAAGAAAGAAGGAAAGAAAGGAAGGAAGGAAGAAAAAAAGGAAGAATTACTAAAGAAAAAAAAAGACAAAGTTAAGAAAATATGGTGTGAAATGTAGAAAGACAAATAGACATTCGTAAAAACAAAAAAAGGAAGAAGACGATAACTAAAACAAAAAGGGTGAATGAGAGAAAGCGATAGAGAAAGAGAGAAAGAAAGAGAAAGAGAATAAAAGGAAAGGTTTAAACCTGAATGACACAAAAATATAGATGAAAAAAACAGGAGATATTAGGAAGTAAATAAAATAACATGAAAGAATGAAAGAAAGAAAGAACGAAAGAAAGAAAGAAAGAAAAGAAAGAACAAAGAATAATGAAAGGAAGGAAGAAAGAATTACTAAAGAAAAAGAAGAAAAAGTTAAAATATGGCGTGAAATGTAGAAAGGCAAAATGACATTCGTAAAAGCAAAAAAGGAAGAAGAAAGAAAGAGAGAAGGAAATAAAGGAAATGTCGAAAACTGAATGACACAAAAATATAGATAAAAACAGGAGATATCCGCAAATAAATAAAATAAGAACAAAGAAAGAAAGTAAAAACGAAAGAGAGAAAGAAAAAGAAATAAAGAAAGAAAGTAAGAATGAAAGAAAGAATGAAAGAAAGAATTACTAAAGCGAAAAAGAAGGAAAAAAGCTAAGTGTGAAATGAAGAAAGACAAAAAGACATTTGTAAAAAAGAAAAAAGAAGATAATGGTGGATAAAAAAGAAAAAAAAATGCTAGGAGGGAGAGAGAAAAAATAGAGATAAAGAAAGAGAGAAAGAAAGAAACGCGGAGAAAGAGAATGAAAGATTGTTAATCTTTCATTCTCTTTCTCCGCGTTTCTTTCTTTCTCTGAAATAACAGAGGTAAAGAAATATAGAAATAGGGAAAGAGTTAAAAATGCTGATTTAAAAAAAATCCCGGGGAGATTAGCAAAAACAAAAAAAAATAAATAAATAAAAAAAATAAAAAAAATAACAAGAAAGAAAGACAGAGAAACAAACAAACAATGAAAGAAACAAAGAAAAAGAAAAAAAAAACCTTATGTGACTTGTAATTAGATGGACTGACTTCTTGCAAATAAGGCATCAGCATCAAGCGGGGAATTTGGTTGGACGGCTGGTCGAGAGTTTGTTGTCTCATGATCTAACTGAAGTAATCAGTCAAGCTGATCGATAGATTCTATCTCTCTACCTATTTATCCGATTGCCGAAAACGGTCGATAGGGCAGTCTGTCCTTGAGGGCGGAGGGAACAGGATGGATACGACCTACACAGATTCTCGTCTCTTGGCTACTGACCAAGGTGAAACGACCGGAGATGCTATCTCAGCTAATATACACAGGATTAAGACGGCTGGCCGACCCTGGGCCGCTTGCTTAAATTGTCATTTGCACACAATTTAATGGAGAATTTTGGTTCTCTGAAAATTGCCAGTTCAATACATCGTTTCATCCATTCAACTATATCTGTATTTACGCAGACCCCTTTCATCTCTTTCTACCCGCTCTCTTCCCACCTTCTCTCTTTCCTTCTCGATCTATCTACTCATATCTATCCAGCTACAAATGTATATCTATCTCTCTCACTCGCTCATTATATCTATCTATCTATCTATCTATCTATCTATCTATCTATCTATCCTTGGCTAGTCATATCTATCAAGCTACAGCTGCATATCGTTCTCTCTCTCTGTCTGTCTGTCTGTCTCTCTCTCTCTCTCACACACACACACACTATCTATCTATCTATCTATCTATCATAGTCTATTACACTGTACCTAGCTAAATCTTTATCTCTCTCTCTCTCTCTCTCTCTCTCTCTCTATATATATATATATATATATATATATATATATATATATATATATATGTACTGGCGTAAAAGCCGTCCTGTCGGGCAGCATTTAAGCTAGTTCTTTAGTATGGGTCATGACTGGGCCTTCATCACAATAGGTAGGGAGGAGTAGATGCGATATGTAACAATAAACTACAGAAGAACTCAAAACTGATCGCTGCATTTAAATATTGCATTGATATATAAGCTTACCTTTTAAAAGTTCAACGATAATTCTTCTGTCGCCACTTACTTTAAAGACAATTTGATGCACGTAGGTCCTCACTTTCCGCACAAACAACAATTTTTATTTTATGGCTGACGTTCTCTGGATTTCGCAATTAATTTCGATTTTTCTCAAATTTATTTCCAAATTATAAAAATTGTTATCGTACAAAAAAATTCGTCGCAAAAAAATCACGTAAAAACATCGCCGAAAATAATCGCAATAATGAACACTTGGGAATCCAAAATTTCAGGAGGTTTTTTAATTTGCTCATGGTATCGGCCTGATTCTCAAATGCTATGGGTTACGACCTCTAGGGGTAAAGTTGAAAAAGCGTGACACTGTGTCACACTAACATTCGCATTTATTATATATATATATATTTAAAAAGAAATATAGTCTATTAGTAATGAAGAGTGAAAATATTTTAAAATTGTAGTTAAATAAAACGTATTCTAACCTAAACATCCCCTAAAAAAAAATCTTTAAATATACAAGTAGGAAAAAATGCCGAAAGACGTTTTGCCGTTAATAATAATAAAAAAAACAGACGACATGCATTTAACGGATGTCAGAATTCGTTGAAAAATACACCCTTACCCTTCCTAAACTTAACCTCTTTTTCGAACGTAATTCATAATTGATACAAACGATAGTTAATAAAAATGAACACGCTACCGCCCCTTGTTTGAATGACTGGATTTCTCTGTATCCTTGGAAACAGTGAATTATGAATTTTGTGTGCATTTAAAACTCAGTAAATTTAAAAAATAAGTTACTGCAATATTCGCTTGAAGATGAAATGGAACTAATGTTTTTAATTTAATTACAAAATTAAATTTGGAATTTTTAGCTTCCATTTTTGAAACATGGTTATTACTGTGTAGCGAAAACATTCTAAATCAGTTAATTTATAATATTTATGCTCTGTAAATTTACAATGAGCACTGTTTTTTTAAAAAAAGAAAAAATATTAATAAGAACATCGGATTATATATCTTACTGTTCTTTCTTTATATATATATATATATATATATATATATATATATATATATATACATATATATATATATGTGTGTGTGTGTGTGCGTGTGTGTGTTGTGTGTGTATGTGTGTGTGTGGACGTGTGTGGGCGTGTGTGGGGGTGCCTGTGTGTGTGCTTTAGATACTTTTTTTTAGAAGATTCAGGCATTTTTCAACTCGCATTTTGAAGTCAAAGGATTCCATCTCATATAAACTAGTCAATCATCTTAGTTGAAAAACTAAAGAAAATGAACATTGCTGACAAACTCATGACCAGACTAGATATTTAACCAATGTCCCAGTTGAAAAATGCCTAAATCTCCTAAACACAATCAAAGAGAAAGCTCCTCCTACCATATATATATATATATATGTATATATATATATATATATATATATATATATATATATATATATATATATATATATATATATATATAAGTGAACAGTGAAGTCAACACTCAGAGGCGACAGGCTGTTTCATGCTGGACGCAATCGTCAGGCCGCTAATGCTGGATTTTTCCACGACTGTTTATACATATTGATCAGTGGTGAATTGTGTGCAATCTAATTTTTTTGCGGGAGTGCTATATATCGATAAAAAAAATAATCACTACGTTACTCAAAAATCGAAAATCAAATAGAATAAATGAATACATACAAAATAAAAAAAGTAAATAAATAAAAACTAATAACAATTAATCTAACTAAATAAATGAAGAAATTAACAAATCGACCCCGCTAAAATAACCGTTAGAACTAATAAAAATAAGTAAAATAAGAAAAAACAATTAAAAATAATCAATCCAAATAAATAAATTAAAAACTATACACCCGCCAATATCAGAATAGCCTACGGAAAGCAATCTAAACATTGGGCGAATAAATAGCTTTAATTATCTTCCCAGACCGAATCAAACAATTAAATAAGCGACATAAGCAAATCCAACCCAATTTTTTTACTACGTCAATAAAACATCAAAAAACGCAAAGAATAAATAATACAAAATGAAAAGGAAAAATAAGTAAAATAAATTAACCCAAACAAATAAATAACAAACAAACCATTCCCGCAAAAATAACAGCCAGAATAGATTACCCAAAATGCACCACTGACCCATATATATAAATAGTTGGGGAAAAATTCAGCATTCGCGGCCTGACGATTGCGTCTAACATGAAACAGCCTGTCGCCTCTGAGTGTTGACTTCAATGTTCACTTTTATATTTATATTTACATACGCTCTATCACTGATGTTGAGCACTTTATCCCATATCTTATGCAGTGTTATATTAGAACATGCACATATCCACTACAAATTATGGTGTTATGGTGCATGTTCTAATGTGACACTGCATAAGATATATATATATATATATATATATATATATATATATATATATATTACTTCTTTAATTACAAGAAGCGCCAGCATTAGTATTTGGATCTGATGAAGCCTTGAAAGCGGAAACGCGTAATCAAATATTTACGACTGTACTTTATGTATTGAGCACTGTTTTTAAATTAATGTTTTGGACGCTGTAATCCTACTGTTCGTTCTCCTACAATTTGACATATATATATATATATATATATATATATATATATATATATATATATATATATAAACAAGAACTTGGATTGGAACAAAATAAACGTCATTTTTTTCATACCTTTAGGATCCTTTCGAGCAACGCTTTTTCAAAAGGTATTCTTTGGCGATGTACAAACACAATTAAGACAAGACACATTAATAATCTGGAAGAAATTCCAGGGTGGTTTTCAACTGTGAAGTATTCTTAAATATCTTGCTTTGTTGTCCAACTCTGTCTAGACGCAGGTTGTTTCGATATTTGGTGTGTAGCAGTCACTTCTAAATTTGCATGATGGTTACTCGGCTGTTGTTTTTGCAGAGACGGGCATGTTTTGACCTTCAATCAAACGTAATGAACGAATAAAATTCTAAAAGAAGCATTTTATACGTTCTTTAAAAAATAAAAATTAGAGTAAAAAAAAAACGTGTCTACTTTGTGTATTGAGCACTGTTTTTAAATTAATGTTTTGAACGGTGTAATCCTACTGTTCATTCTCCTACACTTTCATATATATATATATATATATATATATATATATATATATATATATATATTAAAAAGAAAATAAACCGCAAACGTTTTTGGTTGAAATATGGATTTTTTATTCTAAAATACATATTATACTCTATTTTCCATAATTCTGCTACACGGATTTCTGGTTTCACGACCTTCTTCAAGTACATATTTCCACATATTATAAAAAATGAATTTTTTGCGTAGTAGTAATTCAAATATCTTTCTTGGTCTGGATTCTCTGATATGGTTTCCGTCTTGCCCGGTCTACCGCTGACGTACTTACGACCTTCACTATATATATATATATATATATATATATATATATATATATATATATATATATATATATATATATATATATATAAAGCTCTTGATAACAACAGAGAATCTCGATCTGTGGCTCTAGATATCTCAAAGGCGTTTGACACGTTTTAGCATGCTGGTCTTCTACGTAAGCTTTGGTATTACAGGGCGATTGTTTGATTTAATCCAGTCATTCAGATCAAATCTTGAAATGGAGGTTATTCTGAACGGCCTCGTTTCCAGAACCTTTCACACGAACGCGATTATCCCATAAGGCTCTATCCTGTGTCCTACGCGATTTCTGATCTTCATCAACGACCTTCCCGTTGTCATCAATTCCTAAGTAGGCATTTATGCAGACGGCATGAACATTTACGCCTGCCTCAATAGCAAATCCATCAGAGCTGACTAAGTTAACCTGACTGCTGCTTTTAAAAGGGACCTCCAATCAGCGGGGCAAGAAATGGTTTGTAAATTTTCATGCCTCCAAAGCTAAACTGCCTTCATTTAACCACTGCCCGCCATCAGCATGGCAGATGCTCGATTCCTGGAGAGCGCCTCACTCCACTTTCCTGACCACGAATGGGAACAACTTCACTGAATCAATAGCTGCATCTACTGCAAGGAAAGTTGGTTCACTGTGTCGTGCCAGAAGTTTTTTTTC
This sequence comes from Acanthosepion esculentum, assembly GCA_964036315.1. Lineage (NCBI taxonomy): Eukaryota > Metazoa > Mollusca > Cephalopoda > Sepiida > Sepiidae > Acanthosepion > Acanthosepion esculentum. Next base: position 24,331,944 of record OZ038494.1, on the reverse strand, counting down.
TAGTCAAAGTCCATCTTGTATATTTTACAATCTTCCATTCACATGTACATTGATAGGTATAAAATGACTGAGTTAGTTAAATTCTTATGAACATTTATAGATAAATTCTTATAAACAGATCCTTTTTTCATGCACATTTCATTGAATATGACAGACAAGGTGCATTTATTTAGTTTTTGTATACAATTTCTCATTCGATCTAATAATTTTTTTTCAGATGATAAATTATATAAAAACTGTCCGAATATTCTTTTTATCCGGATACTTTCGGCTATACATTTAGCCATTTTCAAGGATTAAATATTTTAACAGTTAAATAAGAAATTGTTTGTTGCATGTATGTTTCATAAAATGTTTTCATTTTTCAAAACACTGTCAAGATATTGTGTCCATGTTCAAAGTTGATATTATGAAGTGTTGGTTTTTTGTTTTTATTAATAAGGCTTCCATTATTTTTAGCCTTTTTTGCATGTAGATGATGCTATTATATTAGTGTTGTCAACAAGTACATATATATATAGGGTGACCCCCCAAAAACGGGAACATTTTAACAATCCAATAAAACCAAGAGTGATGGAAGAAAAATATTTAATTCATAGTAATTAAAACCCTAAAACATGCCATTTAAGAAACAATGATGGAATTTTCATTTTTTTAAATTTACGTCCTGTAGATGGCGTCCTCCTGTACGAATGCATTCATGAAATCTGCTGTTGAGATTCCTCATTGACTGCTGCAACATCTCAGCTGGGATACTGTGAATTTCATTCTCGTTACTAAAATGGCGAAATGTTTACTTGCTCAAGGTCACTGTCTCGCAATGTTGCCACTTGCTCATGTCTGGCAATACGCACTTCAAAAATTCCCGTTTTTTGGGGTCACCATATATATATATATATATATATATATATATATATATATATATATATGTATATAAATATATATATATATATATATGTATGTATATAAATATATATATATATATATATATATATATATATATATATATATATATATATATATATATATATATGACACACAGACATATACCAAGGAAGATGAATAGATATAAACAGATTGAGATAGATAAATTTTTATGAACATAGATAGATAGATAGATAGATAGATAGATAGATAGATGCTAGTTGTAAATTTTCAACTGACTCAGCTAAATCTATTGAAATCAGATGCGATGTGGGCTTCTCGGTATCCTCGCTCCTATAGATTTCAAAACTGTCTTCATGGCCGTCACCGAATCATATTCGGCCTCTTCACAAAGATTCTCGGAAGCATAAACTAATTCGTGCAGACTACCAGAGTTGAACGTGATTTAACGCTAAGTCGTTTAGACAAGGGGGAAATACAAAGGGCACGCCGAATCGAGAGTGGAAATGAAAAGCGCACGAACGAAGAGACGCCACCCTGTTCTGGGTGTTTGCCTCGTAAAGAAATTCGCTCACCCCGTAACGAAATGAAGAGGACATGAGTCGGCACTGACCACTGTCTGCCTCGCCAAGCAATCGGGCCTGGCACAAAGACTTTGAGATAGATCAAATGGACGCACCTATAAACAAATTAATATAGTTGGCATGTAACACACACACACACACATACACACACACACACACATACACACACACATACATATATATATATATAAATATATATATATATATATATATATATACATATACATATATATATACATATACATATATATATATATATATATATATATATATATATATATATATATATATATATATATATATATATATATATATAGAAAGAACAGTAAGATATATAATCCGATGTTCTTATTAATATTTTTTTTTTATGATATGTTTAACGTTCTTTTTATAGATACAAGTATTTAAGCAAATGCTCTGTTTTATAATAAACAGTATTAAATAACATTTACCGGCCTGAATGTCCGAGACATTTTCATAGAATACAGAATAGGATACATGTTCGATTCCTGTCGGAGAACGAAAATTTTCTATGAACATTTCTCGGACATTCAGGCCGGTAAATGTTATTTAATACTGTTTATTATAAAACAGAGCATTTGCTTAAATACTTGTATCTATAAAAAGAACGTTAAACATAATATAAAATGTCTTTAAATAAATTGTCGGATTCTGTCCAATTCAATATATATATATATATATATATATATATATATATATATATTTCAGATTTACGTAAGTATGTCGAAAGTGCATGTGCGTTCATCATAAACGTATATATGTATACAATATTGGAAACTGACCTATTGGTGATATGTTTCCCTTTATATATATATATATATACTTTATTTTATAATATAAGATCAAAAACATGTAAAAGAAAAAACAACGCTACACAAATGCAATCATATTTCGACGCTTTTTTTTACATGTTTTTTTTATATAATATCCTCCAATAAAGAATATCACACACACACACACACACACACACACACACACACACACACACACACACACACACACACACACACACATATATATGTATGTATATGTAAATAACAAAAAAGAACAGTATGATATACAATCCGGTGTTCTTATAGATATTTTTATTTTTACACAATAGTGCTCAATGTAAATTTACAGAGCATTAATATAATAAATTAACTGATTTAAAATATGTTTTTTTTCGCTACACATTAATAACCATGTTTCAAAAATGGGAGCTAAAAGCTTCGAATTTAATTTTGTTATTAAATTAAAGACATCAGTTCCATTTCCTCGTCAAGCGATTCGAAACATACATACGAAACTGAGCAGCTATGAATGTTTCGACTTTTTTTACAGTGTTTAAATCTCTTCATTTGTACCCCCTTACTTCTTAACATTAAGACCTGCGTTCATTATTTATTATTATTATTTCTGCGTTTATTTTATTGTCCTAGAACTTACCATGGGCTTGCTCATTTATTAATTTAAGAATTAAGATTCATTTAAAATTCAGTTGGGAAACCCGCGAAACTTTTCCATAAGATACATCGTGCAAATATCTAATAAATAATGAACTATTCCGTTCCAATTCTGATGAAAAACAGAAAAGACTTAGAGATTTTCCAAGCGTAGCTTAGATGTGGCATAAAGCCGAAATTTGGGGGTACCCAATGACGATCGAACTCACTACTCCGTCATAATTGTTCTAGTGAGACAAGCTTGTTAACCATTACACCGCCTTGAGGGGCCCAAAACAGAAAAAGACATATCAGAGACACTGTTTGGTTTCAGTGAGAAAAGAGAGAAAGACAGAAAGAAAGATTAACGAGGTTGATTGATAGACGATGGAGTTGGTTTTTACGGCTTATCAGCCCTTTTCAGGTTATATAAAACTAGAAAATATGTTTTTGTAGTAAGAGTAGTGGAGAGACGAGATGGATTCATACCTTTCCCACGGCTATTTGCACGTTGATTGAGATTACAAACCTGACTGGAATTGGAACTCGGCTTTCCAACTTTCAATTGCGAGCCTTATGCCACCCGCACATCCAAGCTTAAAGACCCTGATATTTCCAAGCGGCCACCTATCTAGACACTAACCAAGTTCGTCGTTGCTTAATATCAGTCATAGTACGAGAAATGGTGCTTCAATAGGATATTGCCTTTAGCTTCAATATAGAGGAGGCGTTAACCCTCTCAATATCAATATTTAATCTTTTCATTTGTACCCTCTTACTTCTTTTAAATAATGACCGACATTCCTATTTATGATTGTTATTGCATTATTTGGTTAAAGTTACGCTCAAATACTTAAGGATGCAATACGTGAATTTGTAGGCGTCTATTTTAATCACGGATCCCGCAGTGAGCTTATTTATTCATTAAATATTAAAACAACAAAAGAAAAGTGTATTGAACTGTTATTTAATATCGTTCGTCGTATATGTCAGAGAAATGCTGGTCAATTTACTCACAGATGTAGAAGAGACTTGAATCAACAGAAATATGGTTCTACAGAAGGATGCTGATAATACCACTGACCGAACATATGAGCAAAGGTAAAGTTTTAAAGGAAATGGAAACAAAAAGGATCCTCATACTGAACATTGGGAAGAGACAGTTTGAATTTCTAAGGCAGATAACGAGGAAAGGGGGCTTGGAAAATTTGTTACCGACAGGACAGATTGAAGACAAGAGGAACATAGGAAAACAGCGTATAACCTACCGAGCGAGCTCGAATGGGTGGCGGAACAAGGTTTAGGAGAGAGAGCAGAAAAAGAAAATTTATTAAGAGTTACAAAGGGACAGGGCGTATAGAAGGAGAAGAAGAAGAAGGAGCAGGAGGAGGAGGAGGAGGAGGAGGAGAAGAAGAAGAAGAAGAAGAAGAAGAAGAAGAAGAAGAAGAAGAAGAAGAATCATCTAGGCCTTTACTTCCCGTTCTAGAGATTGATCTCACAATTACTCTCTCACGACTCACCAAAGTCAGGAACCAATGCCTTGTGTTAATATATATATATATATATATATATATATATATATATATATATATATATATATATATATATATTAAGCATTTCACCCCAAGCAAGGCGGGAGGGCCACAAGCGCGCAAGGAGTTACAAAGAGTGAAAGTAAAGACGGGTATCTGGGAAAAAGATAAAGTGAAGTACGGGGTTCAAGATCAAGGCATCAGATGATGTCGATTGACATTACATTGAAAATTTTGAAGATTATAGTTATCAGGGAGGCAAGTAAGGAGAAGGGAGTTCCACTGTCGGGAAGTGCGAGAGAAGAAGCCGGTTGGAGTTGAAGAAACGGTTGCGTGTAACTGTTTCAACAGTAAAAGAGTGGGACAAGATGCCAGCCTAGTAGCATTCTTAAATTCATGCTGTTGAGACACCAGTGAAAATAGCTCGTCAGAGCAGTTGCCATGAAAATATTTGTAGATCAGTGAGAGGGAAACCACATCACGTCTATGAGAAAGTGCGGGAAGCCACTAGCACGCAAGGGTTTACAGAGAATGGGAGCAAGAGCAAAGAGGAGTGATAGAGGAAAGGATGAAGAGAAGGATAGGGGATAGATCAAGGGATCTGGAGACGTCAGTTGACATTACATTTGAATAGGTGGAGATTATAGCTATCAGGGAAACAGGAAAAGGGGAGGGAGTTCCACAGACGAGAAGTGCGAGACATGAAGCTATTGGAGTAGAAGAGACGGCTACATTTAACAGTTTCGACAGCGAAAGGGGGAGAGCGAGATGCCAGCCTAGTTGAACGCTTAAATTCATGAAGTCTGGGAACCAGCAAAAGCAGCTCATTAGAGCAGTTACCATGAAAGTATTTGTAAAGAAGACGGAGGTAGGCGACGGTACGTCTGTGAGAGAGAGAGAGACTGGAGACGAGATGCCAGGTCAGGACCTATAACATTGCATATCTGTTTTGGGATTTTGGAACAACAAAGATGAGGGTAATAGGCCATTAATTAATGTGAATAAAGATGTATCCCTAGACATTGCCAGCAGAAAAAGAACAATCTACACTCGTAGATTAAATAAACGGTTCAGTTCAAAACTTTACTAAGATCTACAAGAATCTGCTGAAGGCAGGAGGGCATAAACCTTGTGATAATAACAACAAAGATGAGGACAATATTTTAGGTGCAAATAATATAACTCCTCATCCCTGGAATGTAAACAGAAATTAATAAAAGGCTTAATAGTATTTTTTATTTCTTTAAAACGGGCTCACTTTTTGATAACGCGAAAAAAGCTGTTTTATCTCCGAAGCACAAAATTTATCAACATTCAGGAGCAAAGGTCAGCAAACTGAATATTTAATTTTAGAAATGAGAGGGTTTCTTTAGCTAAGGCTGTGATTTCATTTCTCTTTTATCTCTGATGCCAGCAGCGGCAGTTAATAAACGGATACACACGAGTGATCGCGAGAGACCATTTCTGAAATTAATTGACTCAAGTTTATCTAAAAAAAAAATGGCGGGCGCTGAAAATATAATGTGTTTTTGTGCTTTTCAAAGCTAAATATTAAATTAGAATTTCGCATCGAATGCAAATGTCTTCGATTTAGTAGCGATACTTTCTTAAGAGAAGGAGACGTTGCGTGTGAAGCGGAACCTTCTTGAAACATTTTATTTTTGGAAAAAATATAAACGTAAACATATATTTTTTTAAAAATCGACCATATTATTTGGTTACCGCCCCATTCTCCTGTTTATCAGGAGATTAATATAATTTTCAGATATTCTTTGTATTTCTACAGAAAAGTATCGGTAATGCATTTATATTATACAACTAGCCAAAAAGACTCCTTCGGGTGGACTTTAGGCTGGCTCCTGTGGAGGGCTGTCAGGACTTCGGTCTTTTACATCCAGCGCTTTATGTAAGTAAAAGTTATAAGATTTTAGAAATAATAAAATTATTTTATCTTTATTCGACACCTCAATTCGGCATAATCTTTCTTCACATACGCAACCGATCTCCGTAGTTTGTTGACATTTATTTTGCGCGCAATTTTTATATTCTTTTAAAATCAGCATTCTTTATGATACCTTTGCTCTGAAAAGACATTAAGGAACCTGAACTATGTAATATTACGAATACGCCACAGTATTCTTGCTACAAAAAAAAAAAACAAACAAAAAAACACACACACATGAGCAACGTTCCGAGCCCCACTTAAGTTTAATTACGATTTAATTAGACAATATCAACTGCAATTGCGACGAAAAGTGAAAATAATGTTAAGCCTTTAATGAAGAATAGTTGTTTAAAACTTTCACTCTGTTCGATATTTAAATTTAAATTGAATTTTAAAGGAGTTATTTATTTAATTTTTAATCCCGTTTAATTACAGTAGTGACAACCTGTTACTTCAGGTTGTTTATGATTCGCTGAGATCGAAAAACGGACGGACGGAAACACGTGCACTGCACTTTATTTATATAGATGACAAGTGTATGCTAAAGGTTTCTGGGCCTGAACAAGAAGCCCTACAACATGGCCACAAAAAAAAAAAAAATTGGAAAATTCATATTCATACTTGTAACACGAGAACTAACTCCTGAAAACTATTGTAAAATAATTAGTTGTTTGGTTAGTGGATTTTATTTAGCGGCATATCAACAACTGTATGGGTTGTTTGATACAGAAATCTAAATATTTTTTACATAACTTTATAGCTTCAACTACAGATAACATGTATTATTAGTCACTTTGCTATAAAATGTACTGTTTGTCAATATTTCTGAAATTGTAATGATTTGCATTGTTCGGACTGTTGTCCTCATCTCTGTTGCTATATTCGCAACGTTTTGTTCGATGTATGCTCCGGACTTCTTCAGGTGAGTGGAATTTCGAGTAGAACACTTTATTTCGTAAACCAGGTTAGAATGTCCTTGGAGGGGGGATGCTCTCCCTTTTCCCTTCAGATATTGTCAGTCACGCCTGATTTTTCTCTTTCCTCTCGTGTTACGGCTTTATGGTATTCCTGCAGTCTTATCTTAAGGGGACAGTCTGTTTCTCCTTTATATTTCTTACCACAGCTGCATGAGATGTCGTACACACAGTTCTTTATCATGTTCTCCCTCTATGAAGAAGAGATGTCTGCAAAGTGTTGAACTACTTTTGAATGTCGCCCTGATGTTATATGAACCACAGTTCGTTTGCATTTTTTTCGATAATCCCTTCACATAAGGTAGGCAGACAATTACCTGTATGTCTTAGATGGGAAGTGGTCCTTGTTCTTGATTAGGATCTACGATAGTTTTCGTCTGTTTTCATTGTTGGAACTTTCTTTAATTTACTACAGCTACTATTTCTAATGAGGTCTTCCAGTGTTTCTGTATATACCGTTTTGTCCATCACGACAGTTGCATTGCATTTGTCACCTGGTAGTATGATGATATTGTCATTCATCTGTAGAGTTTTGATTGCCAGTCTCTCCAATTTCTTGATGTTTGTTTTGGGTGGCTTGGCTTTCTCCAGTATCTGTCTCACTTTCCATCTTAGCTCATCTGCCCGAACCTGAGGGATGTTCAAGGCTATTTCCTCGATTCTGGCAATTATGTCCAAATATGGTATCCGCGATGGTTGTTGCGAAATTGAGACCTTTGTTCGGTAATGCCTCCTCAGAGGCAGTCAGCTGGTGTTGGCTGATGTTGATTACTGCTTTCACTGGGGCGATGGACCTTGTGCGTCACCTTCTGATCTTTCAGTCTGTTCAATTTCTGTACTTGGCGGGCTTTGACTGCCTCGAATTCATGTCTGAAGGATTTATCAAGATCATGTTGAATCTTTTTTCGGTTTTCTTCGTTGGTAATTGTGTTGAAGAAGGCCTTGAGCCCCTGGGAGATATCGGATTGCAGCTTTTGTTTTATATAACGATTGTACTGGAATATACAAAAAAACTGGAAGACCTCTTTAGAAATGGTAACTATAGAGCAGCTCCAAGAATGAAAACAGAACGAAAACTCTTGCACATCCGAACGAAGAACACGGACCACTTCTCACCTAAGACATACAGACAGTTGTCACAACCTTACAGTTAGCTACTTCACATATACTGTCTCCACGAAATTCACAAAGACGGTAGTCCGCTCAGGTCAATTGTTAGCTTCAAAGGCTCTGTCTGCCACCCTCTACGTCGCTTACTAGTAGATATAATTGACCCATTAATAGGAAAGTCACCATCACATGTTCGAAACTCCGCCTACTTCGTGGAAATAATCCACTTCGTGGGAAGATGCTCCAACACAATCCAACCAGATGGTGAGCCTGAACGTGGTGGGTTAGTTTACCAAGGTACCCGCGGACGAAGAACTATCGATAGTAAGGGGCAGAGTGATCTCGGACTCATCCCTAGTAGAACGCACCAGTATCCCAATAGATAACCTGATACACAAACAACACACTTCGGAATAGGACCAGGCATATATCAGCAGGATGAAGTTTTAGCAATGGGCTCGCCATTTTCACCAGAAATGGCTAACATATAAATTCTTGGTACACTTTTTGCAGGAGATTCTGTGATAAAAAGCTAGGGATCCCAGTATTCTTTAATATTTATTCCATAGCTTAGGGAAAAGATATGGATTTATGCTTTTATAAAGTGCGTTACTGCGAAATGAATAGTCCTCTTGAAAGTCCTCTCTAACACTTGGCATGACAGACTGTTTCATCGTTATAACAGCATGGACTAATCTTGGAATGTAACTTGTCTATTGATAGCGCTTCAGAATGCATTGGACAGGCGGTTTTGAAATACCTACCTCACGACTCGTAAAGAAAGAGTACTGGAAACGTATCACAAAAGTCCAAGAAAATCTGTGCAGCGAACCAGTTGTAAGGTAGGTATTTCAAAACCGCCTATCCAACGCATTTTGAAGCACTGTCAATAGAACTCGTTTGCTACACAGATTTTCTTGGACTTTTGTGATACGTTTCTAGTACTCTTTCTTGCTTTGTGGGGCTTATCGATACCGTGGTCTTCCGGAACGCGTCTCTTGGACATTCTGAATAGTTCCATCGGCTTCAAACTTATCTCTAATTCGAATGATGGTAAGTCGAGTTGGTGGATCTGTTTGAAACTCCCTCCTAAACTGTTTTTTGCACTTCAACTGCGTTTTCACACCTACAATATCATTTTAGAATGGATTTCCTTTCTCCCAAGCTTAGATTGGCTGTCATCATTAATTCTAATGGGTTTTACCTGGAAAGAAAAATAAACATCAATTAAGCTATTAGCTGTTAAAGTGTGTATACATTTTCGGGACTCCCTGTATATATATATATATATATATATATATATATATATATATATATATATATATATATATATATATATATATATATATATATATATGACAGTCGACTGAAAAGTTCATAGGCTAAATATGAAAGAATGATAGTTTTTTTTTTGTTTTTTTATCCTGTATAGACATAGGGTCCCATATGTACTGCATCCACGGTAGAAGTGGTGTTTCTTGGGCAATATAGCCTGACGGAGATTAACCGTCAACAGGACGGTTTTGAATTCAGAGTTTTTCCTTCTTTTAGACCGGTTGCCATCCAAGATTAAAGAAGCCAGTCTGTCCTGGGGGTGGGAGAAGAAGAAGAGGATTTCCCAAGACTATTATATGGTTCCGTCTGGAATTCGAACTCGGCTCTCCGATTCGCCAGTCCGAGTCGTTATCCATTACTCCTCCGGCCCTGCATTAATTTCAACTCTTCTTATTGATATCTGCGCTGTTTATTCCCGGGTAAAATGACACAGTGACTATTTAAAAAATACAGTCCCTCTTGTTGGTTTAAAAAATTCTTTAACTGCAGATATGACATCATTGCGATAGTGGTCCCCAGCCAGGAGAATAGGGAGGTTCATATAGCGAGTTCAAAGCCACAGTAGCCATTGGAACCAAGGACATGCGTGCAGGAGCATTATCCTGATCAAACAAAACTATGTTCATCAGTTTTCCTGTGCGTTTGGTCTTGACAGCCTTTCGAACTTGCCTCGGGAAATTGGCATAGATCTCTCTGTTGATGGCGTGTGACTCTTTTGAAGATAGTCAATAAACACAATGCCTTTTGCATCCTTATGACCATTTCAGCAGACACTCGTATATTATTTTTGCATTTTCTTCTACAAACAAAACGTCGCTAACTTCCTGCGATACCATTGCTATGTTCAGACGGACAGCATTCCTTAGTTCCACCAATTCAGATTTTAACAGCTTGTTCACTCAGTGACACGTATACAGGGTCGAATCATTGTCATTCTCTTTGTATTCGTTTGTTAAGGAAGGAGTTAGACTCAGGGATCTTCTTCCGAAAACCAGTCCATTGTGTAAAAGACATCGAAGAGGATAGTTCAACAGTTCGAGTAGTGTAGTGAAATAATACTTGCCAACAAATCAGGCCATGGTGGATGGGGTTATTCCTGCCCTTTTTGAAAAGTATGTTGCATTATCTGCTTTGTATACACAGGGTGTGATGGGTAAATTTTTAATTTTACGCATGCGCATTGTAGTTTGTTTTTTGTTTTTTTTTTGTCGACTGCACAGTATACTATGGTCAGTTGGGCACCGTCTGTGAGAATAAGAGCACAATGACGCAATTCAAAGGCAGAGAATCCGACAAGCTCTATCAGCACTTCTCACGATAAGCGGGTGACCGTTCGGTATTTACACAAAGACTCCACACAAAGGGAGATGAGACACAAGGCCAGGTTTTTAATGTGGAACCTTCCGACCGCGTTCGCACGGGCAAAAATTCTCCGTATACATGAGGCCGGGTAGCTGCCTATTTTCCTCTGTATACATAAGGTCGGGTGGCTGTCTACTTTTCCTCAGATGAGACTCTGCCCGGGGGTACAGCCTCGTCTGAGTTCCGCTCCGTCCGAAGGCAGAGAGTCCGACAAACTCTATGAACGCTGTTTACGACAAGCGGGTGGCCAGTTCGGTATTTACACGAAGACTCCACACAAGGCGAAATGAGGCACAAGGCCAGGTTTTTAATGTGGGAATTTCTAAACACGTACATTCGGGAAAAAATTCCACTTAGGCCCCGCATACACGGTATCGGCTGGGTATCTACTTTTCCGCAAACAAGACTCTACACGTTGGCAGAGCCTCGTCTGGGTTCCTCTCCGCCCGAAAGCAGAGAGTCCGACAAGGTTTGAGAGCACTGCTCTAGCAAGCGGCTAACTCGGGATTTAGTCGAAGCCTCCCCACAACGTGGGATGCGGCACAGGGCCAGTTTTAATGTAGGGATTTCCTAGCGTGTACATTCGTGTAAAATTCCACGTAGACACCTAGCATTTGGATCAACTCTCCGATAACATCAAAAAGTCACCTTTGAAAATTTAAATCATCTATTTATTAAACAGAAACACTATTTACCGAAAATCTGCTCTGAATCCTAAAATAAAAAAATGCTGTAAAACTATATTATTTTATGAGAAAAGCTTTTAATTTCTTTTATAAATAAGAAATATGATGGACACTATTGTCTTCAGAAAAAAATATCGATGAATAATGAATTTTTACTAGAATTGTTTTCTTCTTTTTAAAGTTTTTATAAAAATTAATTGTTTAAATCTTTTAAAATTCTGAATTAATTTCAACCTTTTAGGTTATATTATTATTAAGTGAAAATTATATTTAATAAACTGTAATATTCTAAACTTAAATAATATTTATTTCAAAGCAGATTAATTAAACTTTGAATCAGCTAATAGTCATCAAATAATGTTTCGGAAAAGTATATTTAATTTTTAAAAGATTAAAAAAATCTTCCAAAAATAAAATTACATTCCGATGAAAGACAACTAAAAAGAGGCGCTAAGCAGCTACTTTTGCAAGAAAAAACTCCTTGCAACCAATTTAAATTAGTTTTTGAAGTATAACAAAGTATTTGGCTTATTAGAAATACCAAATTTTATCTATTAAAACTAAAACAAAAGCTTCAAGAAAAACTTTTCACTTTTTAAAATTCATTTTAAATTTTTAATCCTTAGGCATCCTTTTTATGTACCTACTTAAATGTATAAATAAAAACACACTTTACACATCGCCTACGTCTCAACACTCTTTGCTTACATCACAATATTCATAAATTCTACGACTTTAGATTCCACCCGCTACGCGTTTTCATAGCATAACAGCTTATCTTTTAAAATATTGCGTGGTTACTAAAAATTTTACAAAACTCACCAGTTGTCTCTAACAGCCTACCCTGAAGGTGTTGGTTTTCAAACTGTAGTTTAGATGTGGTACAAGGCCGAAATTATAGGTCCCCCAACTCAGTGTTCAATCATAATTTATCTAAGCTTGCTAACCATTGCAACACAACGAAGAGCCCAAAATATTTTCGAAGCGTAGTTTAGGCCGAAAGTGTGCAGCACCCTGCGTGGATTGAACTCATTACTCAGTTGTAATTGATCGTGCGAGACAATTTTGCTAACCGTAACACTACAGACGTACACTCTAGCTTCTACCCTGATGATGACTTAAGAATGTAGAAAGGTTGGACCACATTCCCTGTGCATTTCTCCCGAAATAAGCTTCAGGCAATAAATGACCAAATTTCCTATTTGTCTGAGAAGGTTCATTCGTAACTTTAAAAAGCTGATCATTAAAGTTAATCCACACAAAATGTCTGTCGGTTTTAATAATATTTACCTTAAAGAACATTTGCTGCCTAAATACACAGGAGTTTTAGATCTGTACATAAAATAATCTTTAGGATAAATTTCTGTAAAAATATATATTTTTTTTGTTACAAACTAATAAAGGTATTAATTTTATATTATAAAAAATAATGTTATTTTGTCAACATTTCATTAATATCGGCTTGGAAAATAAGGTCTTTGATCTTTTGTTACTAAGTATAATTGTTCGTGTTTTTTTTTTGTATCGGACGATTAACATCCCGCCCAGTATTGTTTATTAGATTGTATGTAAAATTCAACTAATAATCCTATCCAAACGCAATTAACATTTTCCTCTATGGTCTTCTCTGAGTTGGAGAATATGATTTAGTTCCCGTTGTGGACGAAGGACATTCGTCATACACACAGAGATTAAGTTCCCTTTGAGACTTTCTAGGCACGTGTCTGTTTCCCGCGTTCTTACGTCAGCAAAGCATATTGCCAATGTGCATGCGTGTGCACATGCGCTCAACAATATCCATGCGCCATGTTTGTTTTTCGTGGGTTTGAATATGATGAAGCGCGCGCGTGAGCACGGAAGGGGCCACAGAAGGCTTCTTGAACATGAATGCGACATTTAATCGTGTTCACGTGTCGCCGTCTGCTTGCCAACTGTGGGTAAGGGCTTTCCCACTCGAGTCTGAATGTCTATGAAAACATTTTTGCAATCTGCGAACAACGTGCGTTTTTTTCTTTCTTTCTTTCTTTCGTTCTTTCTTTCTTTCTTTCTTTATTCTGTTTTTTTTTTGTTTTTTTTTTGTTGCATTTTCGTTTTATTTGTTTATTTTCTGTATTCTTTTAATTTCAGCCCCCATTTCATATCGTTTTCATTTAGGACTGACGCGCAATCACAGAGGACAACAGAGATTAGAAGCGCCTTAAAATATGCACAAAGAACAAAAATAAGGATTGGGCGGGAAATTAATTGGTGGCGAATATATGGGATGTGTGTTTCCTTGATGATGTGTGTGGTTGGCAGTAAATGTTTGCTTTTCGCCTCTTTCCCCAGTCCCCTGCTCTGACCAATGATCCAATGCTATAAAATTTGTACGCATTTCCCTATGACTATTCAGCTGTTAATATTTTCTGAGGTTCATGTTAGCTCTTGCGTGTACCACTCCGAATAAGTATCTGTGTGAGTATGCATGTGTGTTTTTTGTATGTGTGTGTGCTTTTGTATGTCCATGTACATTTCAATGTACAGGGTGGTCCAAAATTTATGTCCCCTCTTACCAAAAATGAATGAGACCCAGTAATATAAAACACATGTATTGGATTCAGTTTATTCACTTGAATTGACGATCACGTATCCATACATATGCAAGAAGCCTCTTTTCCAAACTGTAGGAGCTTGTGTCAGCCATCTTAAATAGAATATTATATTATGTCAGGGTGACAAGACTTTCGGACCAACCTGTATAATGCCGCATCTACGTGTGTCTCCATGCTTTTTACGTTTGACGCCTTCTATATGGTTTCCTCTCAGAATATTAGAAACAACTAAAAAAGTAACTGAAATGTTATATAATGCCGGTCCTCCTATATGACAGCGAATGTTAGACAATCTCCTCAGAGATGAAGAAGAAACTTGAAGCAACAAAAACGTTGTTCTACAGAAGGATGCTGTGGATACCATGGACCGAACATGTGGTCAACGATGAAGTTTTAGATAAAATGGAAATAAAACGCACGACTATACTTACATCCGGTAGAGAGAGTTGAAATTTCTAGGTCACATAATGAGGAAAGAGGGCTTGGAAAATCTGAAGAAGAAGAATCGCCACATGTAAGATGAGCAGATTATACTGTGTTGATAGGAGAAGCAAAACTACACGATTTCCTAGACAAGGTAAAAAAGGAAAGCAAGAAAAAAGGACTAACTAGCATATGCAGTCAACAACGAAATTATTCGTACACCCATTAATTTTGAATATTTTTTATTCATTCCTTAGAATCTAATGCCCGTGTGATGTTAGGTTACAGTTCTGCTATGGCCTTCAACGAGTCCGGACTTGAATCCTATTGAAAATCTATGGCAAGAATTTAAAGTTAGGTCTGTTACTATTTTGCATAATTCGCCTGTCAAATTTGTTGTATTTATCTATTGTTCTGAAAATTGAGTTTTATATTCCGTTTTTTTTTTGCTTATTAACATATAAAAACCTGCCATCATACGGGCATTAGATTCTGAGAAATGTATACCAATACTCAAAATTGATGGGTGTATGAATAATTTCGTCGTTGACTGTATTTAAGCTTGCCTGCAAGAAAAACAGCCCACAATACGAGCTATGATAGGGGATACCAAAATCAAAGAAGTACAGAAGATTACATATCTACGAAATCTTTTAACTAATGATGGAAAATGTGACACCGAAATCCGAAGCTTTATTGGAATATCGAAAGATGTCTTCCAAAGCTAAGCAAAGAACTAAGACAATAGAATGTCTTTTGTTAGACACAAAGAAAAGAGTAATGAACTACTGCGTAACATCCTCCGATATAACAGTGAATGTTGGACAATATCCTTACAGTCTTGAATCAACAGAGATATGTTTCTACAGTAGGATGCTGCGAATGTGTAAGTAACGAAAGTGCTTTAAGGAAAACGGAAACAAAAGAACACGTATTCAGAATAAGAAAGAGACAGCTGAATATTTTTTTATACTTAACTGAGTGATTGATATGTTTTTTACGGTTTATCGACCCTTTGTATATTATTTAAAAATGAAATATATTTTGGAGGATTGTCAAAAAAATTCGTCTTTTTTTTTGACAAGTCAGTATTGCAGTAAAAAGTTTTTTGGAGACAACAATGATTTTTCCAGATAAAGTCCTAATATTTAACCCATAGCTGGAGAGTGAAGAGATGGATTCATACCTTTTCGAAATGAATGTAGCGAACCCAACTGGAATTCGAATTCTAAGCCGTTACTAATTACCCCACCTGCACACTCGAAACATAATGAGGAAAGAGAGCTTAGAGAACGTGACACTCACAGGACATATCGAAAGCAAAAGAGATTGGGGAAGACAGTGGCTCTGGTACCTGACTAGCTTTTGTGATTGGATGGCGGAACTTAAGGTAAAAAAGACAAACCATTTTAAGATAGGAAGTTGTGAAGAGCCATGATCAACCACGTCCTAAAGGTAGAGAGTACATAGAAGAAGATGCCTACACGTATGGTTAGGTAGATATGTACATGTATATGATATGCCATTTTACATCTGGCTAGACGTCTGTGTGTATGTGTGTGCTTTTTATGTGTGGTGACGTGGCTATATATGTGCGTATGCGGGTGTGCAGTGTACTATATTACCTCTGGTACGTGTGTGTGTGTGTGTGTATGTATGTGTGTGGACTATGTTATGGTTGGTCATAATTATACGTGTGTGCGTGTGTACCTTGTTACATATGGCTATGCGCCTACATCAATCACTGTCCTCCTGGTTCCTCTTCTTTTCTTCTTGCTCCTTAATAATGTTTCTGTTTTCTAATTCTTCCACACCCAGTAACCCCTTGTGTCTTAGTGGCTTTGCTGCCTTGCTTGGGGTGAACTCGATTACAAAAAACTGATTTGATACAGATTCTAAAACTGCATTCAAATTATAATTCATTCAGTTCTAAAAAAAATAATTTGAATTTTAACAAATCAAAACAATAATTTAGTTGTGTAAGGTGGCATCTTTCCTCATTTTATTTTACCTGTGCCTTTTCTATAAATAATTTCATGGTAATTGTTCGGATGAACTCTTCGCTATGGTATCTAGTATTTATGAATTTAAGCGCAGTACTAGATTGGCGGCTAGGTCTCATTTATTCACTGTTGAGTTGGTTGGTTGGATGTAACCGTAAGTCCTATACTAACAGTTTCTTCTCTTCTACTTTTCGGTTGTGAACCTCTCTTCCGTCTCTTTGATCTTCAAAATTTTAAATCCAATGTCAATCGTTATATACTGTCCGCTTGGTCACTCTTCTTTTGTTCTCGCTGCTTAGTAATGTTTCTGTTTTCGAATTCTTCCACATCCATTAACCCTTTGTGTCTTAGTGGCTTTAATGCCCTGCTTGGGATGAAATCGATTAAAAAAAAAACAAAAAAAAAGACCTAGCGTTAGAGCTCGGGTTAGCTATGTGCTGAGTAAAGGGTTTCGTTTCTTGCCCGGTCGAAACATTTAAGAGTCTGATATCAAATAAAGTTAATAATAATAATAATTTGGAGCCCACGGATTGAGTGGACAAGATTCCAATAGACTCACTGGAGGGATTCCTGGTAGCTCAGGCCTTAAAGAGATACGAAATATTGTTCTCACGAGTACAGCCCACACCTTACGAAGGACTTTATCTAGCTAAGATATGTCTGATCTTTTCTTTTCAAAATTGCTCAGTAGAAAATGCCATGATGCCATTTCTGACCTTAGGTCAATGGTCGAGACTCAGAAAGAAATGAGTACACACCAGAAATCAAAGGAAATAAAATAATAATAATAATAATAATAATAATAATAATAATAATGATGATGATGATGATGATGAAAAATTTAAATGCAATGTCAATCGTTATCTACGGTCCTTCTGAATACTCTTCTTTTGTTCTCTCTCATTAGAAATTCTTCTGTTCCTAATCCTTCCACACTCACTTACCCCCCTTGTTTCTTAGTGGCTTTACTGCCTTGCTTGGGATGAACACGACTAAAAAAAACTGAGACCTTGCGATAGAGCTCGTGTTAGCTATGTACAGAGTAAAGGGTTTCGTTTCTGAGAGATGAGCAACACTGCTCGGTCGAAACATTCAGAAAGGAAAGGATATCAAATAATAATAATAATTTGGAGCCCTCAGATTGATTGGAAAAGATTCCAATAGACAGTATTTACATTAGTCGGACTATTGTCCTCATCTTTGTCGCCATATTTGTCACAACGTTTCGGCCGTTGTAGGCTCCGGCCTTCTTCAAGTGGTTGGAATTTCGAACCGAACACTTTATTTCGATCACTGGGGTAGACTGTTCTAGTTCCACGAGCCATGTTTGATGGATGTCAGTTATCTCCTGGTAATTTTCCCTCTGAAAATTCTCCACTGCCTGAACCGGGTATACTCTTTGGGTCTGTCACTGGATCTAACCAACGCCTTTATCCACTGTACCATGAGTCCTTGAGAACATCCGGGTATGAATTTCTGAGTATTATAAACCTAATTTTTCAGCAACCATTTTTTACCAGTACTCATATTGCAATTTTGCTGTTATCATTTCATGTTTTTACCAGATCTCATATTGCAACTTTTTTGTTATCATTGCTGTTCTCTGGCACTCCTTATTACTGGTTCCCATATTGTATTTATTTCTATGCTTGGCCGTCTCAGGAGATTTTTGTGGCCTAGCATATGTGCTGATTCCTTAATTTTAAAGAATTTTCCAATGGTGTTCCCTGTCTATGATCTCAACCTGATCCCACAGGGGACGGTGATCTCTCTTCTCTCTCCATATGTGGTCAGCCACGCCTGATTTTTCTACTTCCCCTCGCATTACAGCTTTCTGGTGTTCTTGAAGCCTTACCTTGAGGGGGCGGCCTGTCTCTCCTTTATATTCCTTTCCGCAGCTGCACGGGATAGCGTACACACAGTCTTTAGTCCTGTTCTCCTCTATGGGGGCTCTCACTCGAGAGAGATACCTGCGAAGTGTTGTCACGCTTTTGAAGGTTGTCCTGATGTTATATGGACCCCAGATCCTTTGTATTTTCTCTGATAACCCCTTCACATAAGGCAGGCAGACTGTTTTCTGAGTGTTGTTGTCCTCCTCCTCCTCCTCCTCTTGTACCCGCCTATCCCAGTTTTGGGGGCTGCTGCCATGTACCCAGGGTAGTTGTTACGTTGTAGGGTACTACTTATACTGACCAATTCCTTATCTAACGTCTCTGGGTCGCCACTTATGACTTTTGCTCGGTGTTGTAAGCAACGGACGATCCCTTTCTTTACGCTGTATGGATGGTGGGAGTTGAAATTGAGGTACTGTCCGGTGAATGTTGGTTTACGGTATACGGATGTCTTGAACTCATGCTCTGTTCGAGATATTAGATATTAGTGACAGAGCCAAAGAGTGTGAGTTCAATACCCGGTTCAGGCAGTGGAGAACTTTCAGAGGGAAAATTACCAGGAGATAACTTTTAACTGACATCCATCAAACATGGCTCGTGGAACTAGAACAGTCTACCCCAGTGATCGAAATAAAGGGTTCGGTTCGAAATTCCAACCACCTGAAGAAGGCCGGAGCGTACAACGGCCGAAACGTTGTGACAAATATGGCGACAAAGATGAGGACAATAGTCCGACTAATTTAAATACTGTACATAATACCTCATCTCAGAAATATAGACAGATTCCAATAGACGTATTGAAAGGATTCCTTGTAGTCCATGCCTTAAAGAAATACAAAATAATTGTTCTCATGAATAGAGCCCAAACCTTACGAAGGGCTTTATCTATGTAAAATATGACTGATATTTTTATCAAAATTTCTCAGTAGAAAATGCCATGATGCCATTTCTGACATAAGGTCTCTGGTCGGGCCCCGGAAAGTAAATACCAGAAATAAAAGGAAATAAAACAATAATTGTAATAATAATAATAATAATAATAATAATAATAATAATAATGAAAATTTTAAATGCAATGTCAGTCGCTATCTGGTGTCTTCCTGATTACTTTTCCTTTGTGCTCGCTCCTCATTAATGTTTCTGTTTTTTTAATTCTTTCACACCCAGTAACCGCTTTTTATATCTACTCGAATGTGTCTTATATTAAGTCCAACTTCAAGTTGTTTAATGGAAATGACTAATTCATATATTTAGCTTTACAAATCTTTAACGAAATTGGACCTTTTACGATTTTATAAATAATCGCCCGATTGGTTTTTTTTATGGTTTTTAAAATTAAATTGGTTTCACTATGAAAATGAATGAAAAAAAAAGAACGAAAGTAAGAATGGAAAACTGAGCAGATATGAAATTTCGAAAGTATATATATATATATATATATATATATATATATATATATATATATATATATATATGTTTCATTTTTGGGGAATTTTTTTTCTGTTTTAATATAAAAATTCACACCCTTATCGTCTCCAGCCATGAAATTGAAAATATATAAATAAAAATTTCAACGAGATATTGCTGTTTCCTGGTGCATATGACGCCAAAATAATTATAATAATTGCGTTTGCCCCTCCCTTTTGTCGTAATAATAGTAAGTCAGAATGTGTTGCTTTGGTGTAAGGAATACTGTGCTATGTGTGGGTCAGTAATTGTGACTAGCTAAGATTAATTATAAGACGGAAGATCATCCTTTGCGCAGTCCGCCTGTTGGCCTTGTGCCACATTCTTGTATTATTACGAAATAAATATCGCTCTTCCCTATGGCACCTAGACTTTTTGAATTTAAGCG
>OZ038494.1:24288822-24306322 GCA_964036315.1 Acanthosepion esculentum | reverse complement strand
TTTTTCGACGGAGTCTATCCTTCAAATCTACAAATTAACCATTCGACCTTACATGGAGTATTGCTGCCATATATGGTCTCGAGACCCTTCTGTTTGTCTCAAGGTTTCTTGATAAAATCTAGAGACGGATATGCAGTGTAATTGGTCCTGATCTGGCATCTCGTCTGCAGTCGCTCTCTCACAGACGTGCCGTCGCCTCCCTCTGTCTTTTTTTACAAATACTTTCACGGTAACTGCTCCGATGAGCCGCTTTCGCTGGTTCCCAGACTTCATGAATTTAAGCGTTCAGCTAGGCTGTCATCTCGCTCTCACCCTTTCACCGTCGAAACTGTTAAATGTAGCCGTCTCTTCTACTCCAATAACTTCGTGTCTCGCACCTCTCGCCTGTGGAACTCCCTCCCTATTTCTTGTTTCCCTGATATCTATAATCTCCAACTATTCAAATGTAATGTCAATCGACGTCTCCAGATGCTTTGATCTATCGCCTATCCTTCTCTTCGTCCTTTCCTCTATCACTCCTATCTGCTCTCGCTCCAACTCTCTGTAATCCCTTGCGTGCTAGTGGCTTCCCGTCTTGCTTGGGATGAAACGCTTAAATAATATTAATGGCTGGCCACTCGTATTCAAGTATACACTTCTACTAATCCCTATTGCAGACGCTTACTCAGGCACATTTTGTGTTTTTCCACACCCTACTAGCCGACCTGTGGTTTATACTGAGCAGCTTTAGTTACAGTCTTTGGGAGAGATCAACAATCTGAACAAGGCCAGCACACCCAAACCCTCGGTCACGATGAGTTGTGGCTTCATGCTCGCGCAGCTATCGATGGCTCCCAAAGATTGGGTCAATCCGTGGTATGGTTTTCAGGCAAAAGGTGCCGCACGCTGGGATCGCCTCCCCTCCAGAGCGATTACATCAGGATGGTTTAAATTTAAATCGACCACGGTGAGATTACAACCCGGGTCTCATGGCCAGAAAGCGAACGTTCTCTGCCTATATATATATATATATATATATATATATATATATATATATATATATATATATATATATATATATATATATATATATATTTGTGATCCACAGACAGACTGTTTCGCTGTTTCACAGCTCATCAGTGTGGCTAGACGTCCGGTTGCCACTAGCTAGGATCGAAACCCGACTGAATTTGCGTCAGTCGGAACTTCTACCAGTAAGCCGTCGGCTCACGGCAGGGATGAAGGTGAATTTTAGCGTGTTTATTTTTAGATTTAGATAAACACACAGTGACTGACAGTGACTCAATTATATATATATATATATATATATATATATATATATATATATATATATATAGAGAGAGAGAGAGAGAGAGAGAGAGAGAGAGAGAGAGAGAGGGAGAGAGAGAGAGAGAAAGAGAGATTAGTATATTTAACTTTATTCTAGGATGCTTTCTTATTGAATCCGAGTGATGGGTTCAGTCGGCATAGAATTCCATCCTGCATCAACTTGGTAGAAGTTGCTAAGTACTAGGTGAACGCAGATGCTTACTATGAGTAAGTAAACTTAGAATAATTTGCAATGTACCTATAACGTACATGAGTGGAAACGGAGAACAGAGATCGAATTCCAGAAAGACTCTTTTGCATTTGCTTTCGCACTAATGCCATTGGAAAAGGCATACCCACCTCTTCTTTCAAGGTGGAATCGGCTGCTTAGTCTTGGTTGGCTAACACTTTAGGACGTTAGATTTGAATCGAAAACCACATTGCTTTCTCAAGAAGAATCATAGCAATACACAGTTTAAAGAAAGATTTCATAATCCTTTTTCCCAAAAGCAATTTTCCTTGTCCAAGAACGTTTTGGCAAAATTAAACCGAGCAACAATGTGACATGGTTTTTGAAGACAGGTTTATCGTGATCGTTTTCCATACAACCCATTTCTATTTAAACAACATTGTATTGCGGGAGTATTTACACTGATACCCATCAATATCAATGTGGCATTTAATCTCCTTATGGAGCCACACGCTTTATCCAGCTTCGTTTCCATCAATGGAAGCATACCTGGAACTTTTTTAGGGGATAGCGATCAGTTGCCTCATCACATTCACTTGCATTTCTTTGACGTCTTGAAATCTTTCCTTTCGAGTTGGATTTGATTTTTGGAAAGAGCAACAAATCAGACTGGGCGAGATCTGGGGAATATGGTGGCTGTCGAACCTGGGGAATGTTGTCCTTGGCTATTAACTGCTGCACAAGCAATGTCCACTGATGGAACCTCGGTTGTGTTGTGAGACGACCGCACTCGGCACACTTTCCTTCCAAGCACTGCTATAAATAATGGAAGAAAGCGACAACGTTATAAATTAGTGCGTATGCCTGACAGAGTTCAACGTCAATCTGTGCCAAGCTGCTTCACTCAGCGTGATTTACTTACATTGCCATAGTAACAGTTCCAAAACATTTTGAACAAACCTCGAACATTTTTAAAAAATTCTGAATCAATCTTGAGATAATAATCAAGTCTTTTCCTTTTAGTTTTGATTTACTGTAGAATGATTTGATTTTTACTGCTTACCAACCTTTTTCAGCCTATTTAAATCCATAAAATGTTTTTAGATTGTAAGAATGTTTTGAAGATAATGCTTTTCTGATACATGTCATACTAATTAACCCATGTTTGCTGAAGAGAAGAGGTGGGTTCATACCATCCCCAAGTGTATTTGCGTGTAAGTGAATGTAACGAAGCCGAATTTAATTTTAACTCACCTCTCCGATTTCCAATTCCAAAGCGGTTATCCAATACACCAACCGTACATCTAAGTGGTCAACGATCTAGATACTGACCAGACTTGGCGATGCTTAACTTCAGTGGACGGACGAGAACCGATGCTTCAATGTGATATATGTCTTTAAGCAGATTTGCAACAGAAAAAATAAAACAAACAAGAACTATGTTTATCAGGAAGCCAACAAGCTTTGCAAATCTGCATATCCGGCGTGGAACGAGAAATTCCTTCGTTTCAATGGCCCGTACAAAATGGCTGCGGGCCATCACTTCCGGTTTGAATAACAAACGAGACGGCTATTGCCGCGCGTAGAAAATGAGAGAACAAGCTATTGAGTGAGAAGTAGACAGACGAATATACTCGCATTCAGCACGTTCCTTGAATCTGATCGCAACTGGGGCTTTCTGAGTGATGTCAACTACTAAAGACCGGTAGCGTCACATACATGTCTACAGTTAATAGATAGTGCGTGGGGACGAAGAAAGAGGGACGATTTTTTTTTGCGAGACAAATCTAAAGTCTCAAGGCAATGGAAATGTTTGATTTTACTGATCAATATTTGTTCAGATTCATTCTGCATCGATAAGGTAATCGTCGACCTTCGTAAAAGGAACTCCGTTTGTAGAGAGATAAGTTATGTCATGTTAATGCGATGTGTGTAACAACTTTCACAAGATTTGGCGCTCCAATCTTCCATCCTCCTTAAAAGTCCAAACCTTTCGAACATTGATTAAACCAGTCCTACTGTATGGACAGGGAAATCATCGCATCCTTAGTCCAATGGCATTCTTCCGATAGCGTCTTCTCACGAAAATTAAATTTCGCAGGCACCATAGCTCGGGATTCTGGGTTGGACATTGAAGATCTGGGGACAATAATACAGGACCTAACGATGTAGAAGGGGGTTCGCCGATGGAGTTCCGACCAATAATAGAGAGATCGAAGAATGGTGATGATGATGATGATGATGCTGATGATGATGATGATGATGATGATGATGATGATGATGATGATGATGATGATGATGATTGCAACGTTTATCATTATGGAAAGTTGTTATCGGCGTCCCGAGTTCAAATTCTAGTTGAACCTGATATATTCATTTTTGCGCAAATTACTCTTTCAAAAATGGTCAATCTATCTCTTCTGCTGCCATCTATCGATTAAACAGCAGGGGTGGGGGTACGGTCTGCTTTGGATAATGCATTATCAGTTTGACCATTACTACCTAACTAGTTACCATTTACAAAAAAAAAAATCCACATTAAATATATTGATATATCGTAAAATCAACCAAACAGCTGAATTGGAAAATACAATATCAATGCCTGGACTGGAAATGAATAATTGTTTTCAGAGAAATTAAATTAATTTTTTAAAGCTGATAGATGCGCATTGGCTATTTTTCATGAAGGTGTTGGGCAGGATACAAGACACATGCTTTTCAACAGTCAAAAATAAAAATGACAAATATGTACTCATCCGCATATATACTCAATAAAAATAATGGTAATAGCAACGAAATTAACACAGTACTGCATAAAGTTTGATTGAAATTTAAGCTCTTATTGCCTAATCTAACATGGTGTCTAAGGGTAATCTTAGGGCCGCTGGATTTAAATATTTAGTTAATCATCACTCTGAAAATTTGCCACCATGCACTAATTGTTTATTCGTATATATATATATATATATATATATATATATATATATATATATATATATATATATATATGTGTGTGTGTGTGTGTGAAGAAATATACTCTTAAGGTGTGCTATATTTATGGGATAAAGTGCTGAATATCAGAGATAGAGCGTGTGTAAATACAAAAGTGAACATAGAAGTCAACACTTAGAGGCGACAGTCTATTCCATGCTAGATGCAATCGTCAGGCCACGAGTGCTGTTATTTTTCTCGGCTATTTATATATACAGGCCCGTGGTGTATTGTCGGTAGTCTATTTTTGCGGTTATTTTACCGGAAGTGGTCTGTTTGTTTATTTATTTATTTAGGTTAAATTATTTTGCTTGTTTTTATTTATTTTTATTTTTATTTTTATCTTATATATTTATTTGTTTATTTATTTATTTTATTTTTATTTTATTTGGTGTTTTTTTATTAACATAGTAAAAATTTGTTTATATCGCTTATTTGATAGTTTTGTTTTGGTTCGGGAAGATAATTAAAGCTATTTATTCAATTTTGGTGTTGATTGTTGTAGTTTATTCTAACTATTATTTTGGCGGGAACAGTTTTTAATTTGTTTATTACTTCATGTATTTATTTGGATTGATTATCAGGATCGGTTTGTTAGTTTATTTATTTATTTGGATGAATGTAGATCAATTTATTTTACTTGTTATTATTTATTTGTTATACTGTATATTTTCTCTTGTCGGTTTTCGATTTTTAAGTAACGTAGTATTTTTTTAATCTTTTATCGTTATATAACTTTTATGGCTATTTTTTCGAAAGTAGCACGTCGGAACAGTTGCCATGAAAATACTTGTAGAAGAGACAGAGGAAAGCCACGACACGTCTCTGGGATAGCGATTGTAGACTAGATGCCAGATCAGGGCCTATCATAGTGCATATGCATTAAACGTAAGGTATTAGTATTTCTGAGAGATGACCCAAAATTAAGGCACGCGAATTTTCTAGGTATGCCTAAAACGTAGGGTATTAGCATTTCTGCGTGATGCCCCAAAATTAAGGGACCATAATTTTTTTTAGGTATGCCTTAAACGTGAGGTACTATCATTTCTGAGAGATGCCCCAAAAGTAAGGCACCAGAAATTTCTCGGTCTTCCTTTCTGAGAAATTACGTTCCTTAGTTCCACCAGTTCAGATCTTTACAGTTAAGACCTGCAATGCCACACACAATTCGCTGCGAACCACCCTCATTCCTTTTGTATTCCATTGGTGAGATGTAAGTTCTATTTGAGCAGCTTCTTCCCATGAACCTCTGCTTTGCGAAACCGATTCCCAAGAGGATGCTTCATGGATCCCTAAAATCTTAACCTGTTCAAGCCTAGAGGTTAACTAACTAGGGTTTAATTTTGTAGGAGGAGCCTGTAACATGCAATACCATTCAACTGCCCAACAGCTGGGAAAATGATCAGAGTACCCTGTAATGATCCAGTAAGTACCTGACCCCTCTTGATATCCTGTACATTTACAAGAGCCAGATCAGACCGAAAATAGAATACTACTGACATAGACAGACATGATTCTTTTTCAGCATTTCACCCCAAGCATGGCAAGAGTGCCACTAACGCACGGGGGGGGGGTTACAGGGAGTGAAAAAGAGAGAAAAGATTGAACATAGTGAGCATTGAGAAAAGGATAAGAGATGAACGGGGTTCAAGTCTGTTATGGGAACTTACCCATAATAACAATGGACTATTCCGGACATCATAAATACTGCGCCTCAAGAGGGAGCAGCGTTCAGAGTCAGTCAGTCGTTTTGGGGCGACTCGGCTGGACGTTTCGAACTCTCTGCCTCTGGGCAGAGAGGAACCCGGATGAGGTTCCGCCGAAATGCAGAGCCTCGTTCGGGGAGGTTGACCAACCCGATCCCGTTTATGCGGGTTCTACGGGCATTTTTGGCCGAGCCTACGGGCTCGGTGAGCCCACATTAAACCGGCCTTGTGCCACATTCAACACACGTGGGCGTGTTGCTGAACATCTTCAGAGTCAGTCGTTTTTGGACGACTCGGCTCGACGGTCGAACTCTCTGCCTCTGGGCAGAGAGGAACCCGGACGAGGCTCCGCCGAAGGGCAGAGACTCGTTCGGGGAGGTTGACCAACCCGTTTATACGGGTTCTAGGGGCATTTTTTGGCTGAGCCTAGGGGCTCGGGAATACCCACGGTAAACTCGGCCTTGTGGTATATCTATCCCTCGTGCGGGGGCAGTAAATACTGTTCACAGTCAGTTCAGATTGAGTCACAGTCACAGAGTCAGACGATTACTGTAAGACATTGGAATAGTGATACTTGTCGAGACAACTTAGTTCACTCTAACCAAATCAGATAGTCATTACTACTTCTTTGTACATATTTCTGTTTGTAATATATCTGTGTTATTCCATACCTATGTTCAAGTTATCCTTCATTGGTTCTACCT
This sequence comes from Acanthosepion esculentum, assembly GCA_964036315.1. Taxonomy (NCBI): domain Eukaryota; kingdom Metazoa; phylum Mollusca; class Cephalopoda; order Sepiida; family Sepiidae; genus Acanthosepion; species Acanthosepion esculentum. The sequence goes on along the minus strand of OZ038494.1, from coordinate 24,299,423 downwards.
TGGACCATCACCGTGGTACAAGGAACTTAGACCATAATAAAGTCAATAGAAGATGGCGGTTGATGTTGCATTTAAATTTTTGAAGATTATATTTATCAGGGAAGCAAGTAAGAGGAAAGGAACTCCACCGTCGGGAAGTGTAGAAGTAGCGGTATAATTAAATTTCGACAGTAAACGAGTGGGACCTAGGTGTCAATCTAGCAGCACGTTCAAATTCATGTAGTCGGAGGACCATGGGAAAAAAAGAAGCTTTTCAGAGCAGTTGCCATGAAAATATTTGTAGAAAAGACAGAGGGAAGCCACATCACGTGTGTGGGAAAGTGAGTGAAGTCGAGATGCCAGGTCAGGATCGATTACATTGCAGATACTCCTTTGGATTTTGTCGAGAACCTCGAAATGAAACGCAGAATCACTAGACCAAATATGGCAACAGTATTTAATGCACGGACGAATGGTAGATTTTTAGATGTGTAAGATGGCCTCCGACGAGAGAAATCTTCTGGCACGACCTGGGGAAACAACATTCATTACAGTAGACTCAATGTAGCTGTTCCACTTCAAGTCAGTCGAAAACGCGAGGCAAAGAATGCGCATTGAGACGCCAGTCTTCACTTTCCACTTTCCATAGAGATCAAAAGTGCCTCCGTGGCCTTGTGGGTGATGAATTCTTCCACCCTAAACCCGTTTCGTAAAGACAAAACGTCGCAAGATTCTCGCAGCTCTATCGCTATTTCCATAGAAAATGTTGAGATGAATTACATTTCTTAGTTCCACCAGTTCTAACTTTCCCAGTGCATAGACATGGATCTATTACAATCCTGATTTATTCGTCTAGAGTTAATCATTGTTTCCTATATAACTTCATGAATTTTAAAACTCTACATTGAGGGCCTTTTATTGGGTGAAACAAATATTTCTATATCAACAATTGTGTTGCAAATTGTTTGCATAATAACACCTGAGAATTTTACCAAAGTCGGTAAATTGTTTCCAATTGTGGAAAATTAACTTACATAATGAAATCTAACATTCATACAAGGCTTAAGAGCCGATCAAAGTAGAGGATTAGTAAATCAAGTTGATGCATGGGCGTACAAGGAGGGAACAAAATGTATATAATATGAGTGTTATAGCATAACTACGGACGATAATGGGTATGTCCACATTTACATAAATAAAGTAGTAAATACTGTATGTTGGTCTGCATTTGGATATTCGTCTCCAGCTATGCTGATCAAACTCTATGCCTACGGGCAGAGAGGATCCCCAGACGTGGCTATATCGAAGGGTAGAGTCTTGACTCGGGAAAAAGCTTACCCGACCCTGTTTTATACGGGGGTTACGGAGAAGTTTTGGACGAGCCTTCGGGCTCGGATACCCCACATTAAATTTGGCCTTGTGCCACATCTGAACGCGTGTAGCGGTTGGTATATATACTGCAGTTGAAGATTCATTGTGGAATTCACTTGACATACTTCTATCAGTTGACTACCTCTTCTACGCGCCGCTGGCGAATCTTATATGTGTTGTTCGTGTCCTAAGTATTATCGTTCATTACCAATTTGATTGATTATAATTTGATTATTCTATTCACTAAGCTTCGTTGGGTCACAGTAATGAGAATATGTAGGATAGAAAACGGTTGACCCTAGACTTAAACATGCTAAGATTGTAGAGATCAGGAATATTCAACGGTTCAGGGTAAGAAATTGTCCGAGTGGAAATTCATCCTTATCAATGGAATATGAAGGGAATGATGATGAATCGACAGTGTGTAAGTGACCTGACGGTCGGAATCCCAGTGCATATACATGGATCTCCCCAAAGAGACAGGGTTCTTAAAGCGCAAAATTGCTCCTTCAGGTAGCGGATAAATCGATAAAGAATTGTTGATTGATTTTTTATTTAGCGGCATATCAACACCTCTATGGGTTATTTAATGCCAAAATCTAAATATTTTCATCTACGGATATTTTGTCATAATTTTATGCTTTCAGAGTAAAGGTATTTTTTTTATATATCTATTTTTTGTAGATTAACTGTATTGTTGGTAATTTTATTATAAAAATGTATTTTTATATTTTTATAGTATTACATTGATTGCTATTTTGCTATAAAAATATATTGTTGGTCATTCTATTATAAATGTACTGTTCAGGAGTCTATTATTTTCCCATAACTTGGACCCTAACAGGTACTACCACCTCGGAAGCACCTGGAAGCAACAGCAATTAAGAGGTGGTTCCACGTTCCTCAGAGGCCTTGCTGCCGGATGTAGTTTATTGTCATACCCAGGACGAGATAAAGAATAAAATCATTTATGGTGTTGTGGTTCGATTTCAATATCAACACCTCTATGGGTTATTTAATGACAAAATCTAAATATTTTGTACGTAACTTGTGCTTTCATCTATGGATATTTTGTACTTTATGCTTTCAGAGTAAAGGTATTATTTTTATATATCTATCTTTTATAGATTAACTGTATTGTTGGTAATTTTATTATAAAAATGTATTTTTATATATTTGTAGCATTACATTGATTGCTATTTTGCTATAAAAATGTATTGTTGGTCAATCTGTTATAAACGAACTGTTTGGGAGTCCATTATTTTCCCATAACTTGGACCCTAACAGGTACTACCACCACGGGTGACGATTCACCTGGAAGCAAGAGAAATTAAGAGGTGGTTCCACGCTCCTCAAAACTTCCAATCTCCTGGTCAGAGGCCTTGCTACCGGATGTAGTTTATTGTCATACCCAGGACGAGATAAAAAATAAATTCGTTTATGGTATAGTCGTTCGATTTCGAGACATGTACAGAGAAAACACTGGGGAAGTTATAAATGGTTTAAGAAAAAACTGATCAATGTGTTAACCTGCACCATGTCCCTTTAAGAGGTGGACAACCATGGTTCCCTATAACTGCCTATAACTATATTTTGATGCCTCAAGTCTCTTCTTCATTTGTGAGGAAATTGTTTATCATTCACTACCATATATCACTAAGCATTTCAACATACTTTTCGTTGTTCCTAACGATATTTTTCCTATTTCTTAATACTTTGCTCAGCTTTTGGAAGGCATCTTTCGCTATCCCAATGCGCCTTCAGATTTCAGTGTCGCATTTTCCGTCATTTTTGAAAATGATTTCTCCCTCAAGCAATGCTTATTGCCGCTAACGCACAAGAGGTCACCGAGTGCGAAAGAATATGAAAAAAAAAAGAAAATATTATTAAAGAGAGAGAACGATAAAAGAACAGGAATTTTTTTAAAATCAATTCATCCCAAGCAAGGCAATAAAGCCATTAAGGCACAAGAGGTTACTGAGTGTGAGATATGAGGAACAGAAAACATTATTAAGGAGAGAGAACAATAAAAAAATCAGGAATTACAACTGCCTATCTTTTGCCACTCTAAGCAACGTTTGTCTATTTTTACAATCCGTCTATATTCCCTTTCATGTCATTAATTTACTGTACACAATATCTTCTACAAACGATCCATCGCTGCAGGAAAAAATGATCGATTCCTTGTACCGTTCCAGTAAGTACTAGACTCATCCTACTATCCGCTACCTTTACAAGAGACAGATCAGGTGGAAAACGGAGCATTGCTGCCATATCTGGGTTGGAGCTGCACAGTCTTCACTTCCCAGTCATGACAGAGAGCAAAAGCATCTCCGCATACTTGTTGGTGATGGGATTATTTTCCATCCTTCAACCATTTCTCCAGAGACGGAATATCGCAAGCCTATCATTGCTCTATCTCTATTTCCAGTGTTCAAATGAACTACATTCCTTCGTTCACCTCTCCTGGGTATTACGATAATCTACGCCCAAAGGAAGGCCTCTGATCCGGTGGATTTGAGGAGTGTGGAACGACATTTTAATTACTGTTGCTCCCATGTCCACCCAAGGTGGTAGCACTTGTTAGAGTCCCAGCTATGAGCAAATAGTGAACCACCAAATTGGCTTCCAAACACTGAGTGTGCAGACATACATTTTTATAGTAAAGCTGCCAGCAATGCATTCTCATGGTAAAAACATTACATTACATTAAAAATATATTTTTGTAAAAGAAATTAATAATGCGACCAAGAAAATTAAATTTCGGCATTTAATGACCCATAAAGAATTGATGTACCGAAAAAAACAAAAAAAACAAAACCTAACTTAACGTTTCACAGCTAAGATAAGCCTAATTCCCTTAATATTCACCTGATGAGGTGTAAGTGCTACTCGAACAGATTCTAACGAACCACTGCCTTGTGGAACCGACTCCCATGGGGATGCTTCCCTGATCAATAACCTGTTGAATCTTATCTTCCACACGTAACCGCATAAGCTGTCACTTACCCTGTAACACTCTATCGCGAGTGGCCCTTGGGCCTTGTTAAAGGCGAACATCATTGTAAAAGAAAAGTTCCAGTAATCAGAGAGATCTTTGTGAAATTTACTAAATATGGCGCTGAATTTTGAGTTAAACTGAAAGTCATAATCACGGTCGGTAAATGTGATATTTTATTTTTCTCACTGTCAATTTTATAAGGAAAAACGTTTGTCTACGCAGTCGAACCCGTAAAAAAAAAATAATTGCAATACATTCTCTTGTAGGTAAGCATTTCGCATACTCATGTCGAACGACGAACCGGAACTTGATACACAAGTTGGGAACGCCCGGTAGGCCCGGCATGTTTCCACCCCGAGTAACGATTTCTGCTATGGAATTGCATTTCTCTAGTAGTTTGAAATAGCTCGGCAGATAATGAACAAAACAAGTTATTTACTCTCTTTGAACTCTGAGACTGCGTCGCTAGAATTATGCGTGTCGTACAGTTGAATAGAAGTTCACAAAAGAATTGCTGAACGAAAAAAAGGAAAAGAAGCAAACAATATATATATATATATATATATATATATATATATATGTGTGTGTGTGTGTGTGTGTAAGAAGATTAATCTGGTTTCGCAGGATATGAACCCAGCGAGAAGAAGAAGAAAAAAAGCACATGCACACAAAAGATAATTTGGTTCATCTTCTGACATGTTTCGGTGTCTTGCGTCATAGGAACTGACTTAAGAATGACTAGTTGCAAGATTATACTTAACTCTAAGATGAGTGTACAGTCGAAATAATTGTTGAAAAATGTCTAATTCCAGAACAGCGGAAGAATTGCGATTAGTTTCACGATCAGAGCATCATGTATCATCAACTATCTGAAACTTCGTCCACAGATCTCTCTCAACTGTGATAGATATGGACAAAGCTAGCTAGCTAGATATATAGATATATAGATAGATAAGAAAAGAAAGAAAGAAAGATAGATAGATAGACAGATAGATAGATAGATAGATACATAGATAGATAAAAAGAAAGAAAAATGTATAGGTATAGATAGATAAGAAAAAATAGATAAAAAGAAATATATATAGATAGAAAGGCAGAAAAAAGTACATAAGTATAAATAGATATATACATAGATAGATAAATAAGAAAAGATATATATATATATATATATATATATATATATATATATATATATATATATATATATATATATATATATATATATATCAGATTCATTCATCTCTATCATAACATAATTTATTCTGAAGCCCATTTTTGGCTCTGAGAACGTTTCGACATATCCTTATGCGTGCCATCAGTGTGCAAGTCTGTGTGCGGGTAACGGCGTGTGGTTCGGTGTATATACATATGTGTTTATATGGATAAACATTCAAATTTTGACGAACCGAAGATATAAGTGAAATAAATAGAACACTTTTCGATAATCAATATTGTTGTTGAGATTTGATGACGTAAATCCATCTATTGGCTAATTAAATATAGATAGATAGATAGATAGATAGATAGATAATAAACTGACATAGATATGAATAGACTGAGATACATATGTAGATAGATAGGAAGAGTGAACAAAGAAATGAGGAAAGGTTGAGAATAAACCATGACTTGATAAATAATATTTCGATAGATAGATAGATAGAACGACTGGTGAAAATAAGTTTCAGACCGAAAGTTAAAGTTTTATTCATTTAAGAATACGTTTCTAATAAAACAATATAAGTAACTTTTCTTGTATTAGCTTGATGCAGAATCTATTTCTTTCGAATGATGTAAAAATTGTAAATTTTCCTACAATTTGAAATATTTTAATACTGGATTAATTATATTATCCAGTGTAGATAGATAGAAAGAAAGATAGATATATTTAGATAGATAGAAAATATATATATATATATATATATATATATATATATATATATATATATATATATATATATATATATATATATATATATATATATAGATAGATAGATAGATAGATAGGGTATAGATGGGTATCAGATGTTCATTTAAATACGTTTTGTGCAATAAAATAGACAAATTGAGACCATTTAATTTTTTTTCTAATTGAGAGATTAATTTCCATATTCTAGGCCTGAAACAATAAAATCACTGTTCATAATTCACGTCTTTTAATGAATTAATTATTTGAAGCTTTTCAATTTTTGACTGACTTCATTCGTTGCCGTTGGCATACCCGTAATGAAGTTGCCCCTCTATTTTCAATATTATAAGTTATGTTAAATTTTCGAATCTATTCGATGTAACGGCTTACGGACACATCACTTTGAAACATCTGTTCCTGTACGATCACCGAATTTAAACAACGTCGAACCAGTCCGTACATACAGGGTGCGATGGGTAAATTCTCGCCATTTTATATATTTTTTATTTTGCGCATGCGCGTCGTTTATTTTTTATTTTGTTGAGTGTATAGTATAGTAGGGTCAGTTGAACACAGTCTGTATTTGGAAACGGCTTGCTCTACTGCTTGGCATTTGCGCCGGAAGCTTCAATATGAACATTTCAGTCAATCTGAGGACAGTGTAGATCATTAGGAAAGAATTGGACGAGTTTACTAAGGTGTTTGGAGTGATCACTATCGATGGAGGCGTTATGTCCCCATTTATCTTCCCAGTGGACCACAGACTCAACACGGAGGCCTACATCAAGTGCTTTGAGGTGATAATGCTGGAAGACCCTATGTCTGGCAACAGAACTCTGCACCATGACGCGCAAACAGGTAAATTCTGTCATGGCTCACAGACAAATTCTACCACAACATTACCTCTTACATTTGGCCACCTAACGCCCCAGACTGCACCCCCATGATTATTATGTGTGGGGCGCAGTTGATAAAGAGACCAACAAAACTCATTGTAAGATCAAAGATGAACTGAAGGCAAGTATTTTGGCAGCATTCATTAATTTAAACAAGAAGACCGTCTAGAAGAGTTGCAGGGGATTCCGAAGTCGCGTGGAGGCTGTGGTTGAAACCAATGGCGATTTTATTGAATAAATTTAATTTGTAGTATTTCAAAATATATTTGAGTAATTTTGGTAAATATATCTGTTAAAATGATATGTCAATTTTGCGTCATTTAAACGAAAATTTATCCATCGCACTCTGTAGATAGGTGACAGCTTGAGAATACTCGGTGCTGTAAGCTTGGAAGTTCGGGTTGTGCATGCGCTTTCGGCCATATCACGTTGCAACACCACATATTACCCCCACTTACAATAGTGTCCAATGTATTCATGAGGATTGGGACACACCCGTTAGTGTACATTGGTACGGTATATAAAACTTATATATTTACAATCCATTTATACATACAACTTGCGAAAGCACGTGTGGTACCCAGCCCGCAAGCCAAGGGAGGTAATACAGTTTCGGTGGCTAAGGCTGTACTGCCACCCTTGACGGCACCAGCAGCTTTAGCCACCAGACAGGGTATTGTTTTTTGTGTAGACGTGTCAGTCTCTGCGATTTCTTATGCAACTGCCAGAGTTTCAACGTTATGTTAAAGGTTTTTGATCGTTAAATAAAAGACAACGCAGTCGTAGCGACCGTTATCAATGGCGTAGAATGCAAGGTGAACAGAAGTATTTCACGTCAGAAGTAACATTGTACTGCGATCATGATTTTAATTAACACTGTTTATTTTGGATCTTGACCAGATCCAACTCAATGCCTATCGGGCTGTGGTTTGGAGACGATTTGACGAACTCTTCAGGCAAATAGGAAACTTTCATAAATTTAAAATGTTTCGCTTTTATTTAAGATTCATCAGAAAATGAAATGTCTTTATAAATGTTTCATATTTGTCGCTTATCCTATTATTATGTCTGTTTATAATCCATTATTGATCTACATTTGTCCAGAATTTATATGTGGCTCTGAAGGTGACGCAACGCATTCTTTTAAAGGGAGCCTTTTCGTCCAACACTTCTCCAGGAAGATTCGTTGCAACAAAAATAATGAAAACATCGAAACTGAAAACTAAATAAATAAAGGTAAATAAGAAGCCACGACTAAAATAAATTTAATGCTAAAAACAAACAAATTGGTGGAAATAAACTACTAGTGAGTATAAAACATAGGAAAAAAATTACTACCGAATGCTTTTGAGGAGGTATTGGACGAAAAAGGTCCATTTAAAAGAATGCGTTCCATCATTTTCAAAGTCGCATATATACACACGCACTCTCTCTCTTTCTCTCTCTCTCTCTCTCTCTCACACACACACATACATATATATATATATATATATATATATATATATATATGTGTGTGTGTGTGTGTGTGTGTGTGTGTCTGTAATATATATATATATATATATATATATATATATATATATATATATATATTATTTATTTATGTTCGGTACTTCTTGGAAAGCGGTCATTATCAGTGATAACGTTAACATACTTTGTTGTATGTATGTGAATTTGTAACCCTAGGTTCCGAGGATTGCAAAAGCGTGAAACCTAGGGTTACAAATTCACATCAATGCAACTATATATATATATATATGAAGAAATATAGTATTAAAGTGTGCTATATTTATGGGATAAAGTGCTCAATATCAGAGATAGAGCGTGTGTAAAAATTTATATATATATATATATATTTATATATATATATATATATATATATGTGTGTGTGTGTGTGTGTGTGTGTGTGTGTGTGTGTGTGTACACACATAATGGGACAAAGTGAAACTTCAAACGCATTTCGTCAACATGTGTTAAGTTTAGGCGCCTACAGATTGTAAGGAAAGATATAATTTTAAGCAAGGACAAAGCATTGGGATTTTTGAGGATAAGACGAGGCGATACATTAATTTACCTCATCCAAGACTGATTTATTGATTGGTTGCTTGTTTTACGCCTTATCGATCTTTTTTCTTACTTATTCAAAACCAGATGATGTTTTTAGATGGTAAGAAATTTTTCGTGCGAAAATAATGATTTACTGATACAAATCCTATAAACGTAATGTTTCAGTAATAATGTTTTTTTCACCAGGGCTAATATTGCATTTTGCTGTGTTTTTTTTTGGGGGGGGGGTAGAATTCTGTATTACTGGCCCCATATTGCATTCATGTCTATGTTTGGCCGGCTTAGGAAATTTTTGTAACCTAGGATAAGCGCCGATTCCTTAGGTTTTCTTATTTTCCCGAGATGTTCTATGTCTATTATTTCAACATCATCCCACAGGCAACGGAGATCTCCTTTTTCCTTCCCTCTCTCTCTCTCTCTCTCTCTATATATATATATATATATATATATATATATATATATATATACGAGGGTGATTCAATAAATAAGGTGAATTTTTCGGTATAAGGACTTCTAATACAGATAAAAGCTTACATTTTTTTTACTTCTTTTTCACATGGATTTAATTTCTTTTGCAGATTAAAAAAACTTTGAGAGTTTTGGCGATTAACAAAGATGGGCGACCAAGAAGCATGCTCCAGGATTAAACAGCGGTCAGTTATCAAGTTTTTGGTTGCTGAAGGGTGCAAACCTGTTCAAATTCATAGGAGAATGTCAACTGTGTATGGTGCCACATGTTTCAGCCAAAAAATGTCTACAAGTGGACTAAATTGTTTAAAGAAGGACGGAGCAGTGTTGAGGATGAAGACAGGCCTGGGAGGCCTACAGAAGTGTGAGGTCTCCTGAGGTGATCGAATCAGTCAATGACCTCATTTAGTCTGACAGAAGGGTGACAGTGGATGACATTGCAAGGACTTTGAAAGACATAAAGAACAAACGCAGGGGTCATCAGTCAGAAGGAGTCATCTTGCATCATGACAACGCAAGGCCTCACACAGCAGCCCAAACGGTGCAGACCATCAACGAGCTGGGCTGGGAACTGCTCCCTCATCCCCCTTACAGCCCAGACCTTGCCCCTTCGGACTTTCACCTGTTTGGTCCCTTGAAAGCGTTCACGAGAGGCACGAAATCTAAAAGTGACGATGAAGTCAAAAGTGTTGTGAGCGACTGGCTGAGACATCAGTCCAAAGATTTTTACGCTGGGGGAATACGGAAGCTTGTGCACAGATGTGAAAAGTGTGTGACAGTGCTGGGAGACTACGTTGAAAAGTATAAAAAAAGCTTCTATCTGTATTAGAAGTCCTTATACCGAAAAATTCACCTTATTTATTGAATGACCCTCGTACGTATATATATATATATATATATATATATATATATATAT
>OZ038494.1:24253822-24283822 GCA_964036315.1 Acanthosepion esculentum | reverse complement strand
GACTGATAGTTTAAAGTCGCCTGGTGATGTGGTTTCTGATATTTGGTACAATTTTTGTGATTGTGTAGCGCCAACCCACGAGGCTCGTAGAAGGATGGTCCTTGTTAAGACCTAATGGTTTAAATTCCTCGAAGTTGTTTTTCTTTATTGATCTGAGATACGGTTGCATAAGATGACAGTTTAGATATTTGTAAACAAGTTTAGCGCCATTCACGGCAACCATATTCAATCAATATGACGAAGCTATTTAAGAACACGACTCCTGTCCATTAAGTGTTGGAAAAACGCAATTACAAGGGTAAATCAAAAATTATCCGCGCCTTCACCATAACAGATCTTTCAGTTTGCCAAACTGCCTTTTGGTCATGCGTGTTTATAGTAGTTCCTACTATGATCCCGTAATCCAAGTTTGAGCTTGATCGCGCCATTTTTCCTTGCTGCTGTTACAATGTAAACATGGCCGCTCCGCTAGCAGTGTGCACCAAGGAGGAAGAAAGAGCAGAGACCTCTGGTCGAACGGTGTGTCAGGGGCGGAAATTCCTCGGAGGCTTGTAACGCAATACGGCGACAGTGCACTACCGAGCAGAAGTGTGTATGAGCGGATCGGGAACATTTAAAATGGCCTGACAAGCATGACGCACGAAGAAGGAGCAGGACGCCCGTCAACCTCCACCGCTGACGAGAAGGTTCAACAAACTCGAGAGATGATAATGACGAACCGGCGCCTTATCATCGATGAGGTTTCATGTCCTTTGCAGATTCATAATAACATAGAAGTAAATAAAATTCGGGTGAGCTGTTCGCTAGACTCTATGAATTGAACCACAGTACAAGAGTCGCGTCGAGATCCCATCAGTTTACTAGATGTATGCGTAAGTTCTATGCTAACAGTTTCTTTTCTTGCACTTCTCGCCCATGGAACTCTTTTTCGGCTCCATGCTTTCCAGCCTACTTTAATCTCCAAAAATCTAAATGCAATGTCAATCGTTATTTACTGTCTTCCTGGTTACTCTTTTCTCTCCGTGCTTATTAAAGTTTTGTTGCTAATTCTTCCACACCCTGTAACACCTTGTGTCTTACTGCCTTACTTGGGATAATACCGATTAAAAAATGCATTGCTTTTTTTTTCTTAAAAAGTTAACAATTTAAGTGCCATACTTGGACGACCTTATCGCTTTCGATTCATGACTGACAAGGCAGAAGATATTCCCACAGTAGGCTGCCGTTTCTTTTTGCAATAGACTGGTTGCTAACCAAGGTTGTAGGATCCAGTCTATTCTGCTATTCAACATAGCTAGGGGAAGAAGAGATGGAGTATCGGCGCGTAATTGAAGATAACGAATCCAAGTGGAATTCGAACCCGGCTCTCCGATTTCTCCTTCCGTACCGCTATCCATGACACCAGTACGCGCATCTTGTAAGTAGAATCTTAAAAAACGAATGTTTGTGCATGATGACGAAACGAGCGTTGTCGAGAGAATTTCTTCATTTCTGGATCCTGATCTCGAAGAGCTTCCGGATTCAATTCGTATTCTTGCTTAAAAATGGGGAAAAAAAGAAAAAAAACAGAAAAGGAAAAACAGAATTAATTTCCAAAAGCCAGTATTTTGCTCCGAAGGTCACGCAGGAACCTTTTTAATTATTCATATATGTGATTTCGTTAAAAAAAGAAAAATGTTCTGTATCCCAACTGTTAGCGATTATTTTATATTTTCTTTCCCGTTCGATAGAGTCTTATTCAATGTATAATGCTTACAAAGGCACCCCATGATTCAAGCTTCGTTGATTTTGTATTTCCTATGATTTACCGAATACCAATTCTTTTCGTCACTGGAACGGAAGAATTTCCGGAGTAAACAAAAGTTACATGTCTCTAATCAGGATCTACAAAAACGTTCAGATGATCTTTATTTCCTATTATGATATGAAATATAAATTGGGTTGACTGAAATTACATTTTCAGTAACCACAGTGCATATGCTTTTATTTTGATAAAAAAAGAAGCATTTATCTATAAATAAATTATTATAGAACAGAATCATATGTTGTTTTTTTATGTGAGGTCAAAGAACACTCGTTGCCACTTTTGTGATGTCAACAAATACTCTTTGTCACTTTCGTAATGGTCGTTGTAGTAGAGACTTTGTAATCGCAGTTACAACTATAGTTAACGCCGTTGAACAATACTGGTGTCAGACGCCTTCGAATATCACTCGCACTAATAGTACTTGCTCGATAATACTCGTTCGACAAGTAACCACCGAATAGTAATCCGTGTAGAGAAGAGTATAGCGAGCCCTATAGTAATAGAGGTTAGATTAGAAAAGATATTTATCTTGTAAATGAATACAAAATTGTAGCACATATATATTTGTATTCATATATATATATATATATATATATATATATATATATATATATAACTATTGTTAATCTTTCCATGGTTCAAATTGCCAAAGACTTAAGTTGTTAAATCTGAAAGAAAACGAAAATAAAATCATTAGATGCTTAAACTTAAATCACATTTAAAATCAGTCCAAGTTATTGGAACACCCTTTACAATCGATCCTGATCTGACATCTCGATTTCAGTTGCATTCACACTGCCGTAACGTGGCTACACTTTGTCATGTCTGTAAATGTTTTCATGGAATTAGGTTACACCATTTTACCGCTGAAGAAGAATCTGCAATATTATTGGTCTCAACATGCCATTTCGGCTTCAATCACTTTCCTACTGCCACAAATTAGCTTACCCGATTATTTTTCTACCAACATTTTAATGATAATTGTTCATATTAGCTTTCGTCTTTGGTACATCAACTACTCAAATTTAAGCGGAACACTAGATTGACGACTAAGGTTCATTGTCTTACTGTTGAAGTTTCTAGATGTAACCTTAAATTTTATTGCAGTAGATCCTTTTCTCGCACTTCGCGCATGTGGAAATCTCTTCTTTTTTTTTCTTGATTTCCCTGCCATCTATAATCTTCAAAAATTTAAATGCAACGCCAATCGCCATCTTCTTTCTTCCTGAAATCTGTTTTTATTGTCCTTTCTCCTAGAATATTTTTTCATTCTAACTCCCAGTAACTCTTTGCGTGTTCGCGGCATTATTGATCGACTTGCTTGGGGTGAAATTATTAAAACAAATGTTATAGTCCCTGACTTTTTGGATATATTTATCGTTTAAAAACATTATAATGTACAAATTTCGCTTAATAACAGACCACAAACATGTTATTTATCAATGTTTTTAATGAGGATAAATATTAAAAGTTCAAAATCAAATGAAATATTCCTGATAGAATATGTGAAGTTAACTAGCTCATAGTTTATAGTAAAATACTATTTTTCTTTTGAAAAAATGACCTTGGATAATAAAATACGTCATTCTCTCTCTGTCTATCTATCAATCTATCTATCTGTGGGAGAGAGGGAGAGAAAGAGAGAGAAAGAGAGAGAGTGAGCTAAGAAGAGAAACGGGAGAGTATGCATGCAGGGAAATGATTGGGCGTGCTCAGACAGTCTGAAAGAGACCGATAGGAGGTAGTATTGTTTCCGCAAAGATTGGGGATTAATTGGCTTGGTTGTAAATGAAAAATGTTATTAAATACTAATTGAATCCTTTTTGATGTGAAATGTCAATTCACATCAAAGCTATGAAGTGGGTGGGTTTGTTTGTTTTCACTAATTGGAGAACAAAGTCAATTTCAGAAAGAAGCAAATGACTCTTTTCTCCGCGAATAGCTCGGTGACTTTCACTTTTTTAGTTAACACCGGAAACCTTCCAAAACTGAATGCTCATCTCCAGGAAGCTTCGCTTTTGAATAAATATTCACGAATTTATCAAGAATACGATCTCGAGTGTTCCATACTTGTGGTTCTGTGCAAAAGGGATGCTGATCAGTAAGGTTCCTAAAAGAATTATAAGAAGTGACCGAAGAACTGGAAGATGTCCTGGAATACAACTACTAAGAATAAATGCTAACATTAAATAAAGAGAATGAAAATAAAATAATGTAAAAATATTGGTTAGGAAGAAAAATGCCACCTCCTGAACAGATCGACTTTGGTGATATTAAAAACTGACTGTTATTATCAGTGTTAAAGTTCTGACCACAAGGTCACACACAAACGTATTTAAATGCATTATTTTTTTTGTAAATTACAAGAATATTCCAAAATTGATTCTCACTATTGAATTATTCCTTATTTACCACTGGTCAGAGATTAAAATATGGAGAAGAAGAAAAAAGAAATTCTGGTATTTTTATTTTTGTACTGTTTGTTTCACGCGCCTTCGTCTTGCACGTGAAAGCTGATTAACTTAAATTAATGAAAATATTTCCTTATGAAAAAAACAAATAAGGTTGTCATTATATATGAGGATAACAGATCCGAGCCTGATGGGCAGAGAACTAAGAAATGTGTATCTTGGATAGCACTGGCCGATCGATCAATGAATACCGATTCTTTCCTTTTAATATCGCCATTAGCATTTCACTTGCACCTTCAACCAGAATTGAAAGGAATTATTTAACTCTGGCAAGGTAAGTTTTACCTTATTAAATTCTGAAATAACACACACAAACACACACACACATATATATATATATATATATATATATATATATATATATATATATATATATATATATATATATATATATATATATACTGAACTGTAGCTTCGTAGCTAAGTTGTAAAGCAAGCTGGATCAAACGTGGTTTCTCCTATAAAGGTCTACCTTTAAAAATAAAATATCTTTTCTAATCTAACCTCTATTACTATAGGGCTCGCTATACTCTTCTCTACACGGATTACTATTCGGTGGTTACTTGTCGAGCGAGTATTATCGAGCAAGTACTATTAGTGCGAGTGATATTCGATGGCGTCTGACACCAGCATTGTTCAACGGCGTTAACTATAGTAGTAACTGCGATTACAAAGTCTCTACTACAGCTGCGAATCATTTTCCAACTTATTCAAGATGATCTTCGCCCTCTCTAACATTCTAACTTTCTGTCCTGGAGTAACAAACTGCCTCATAGTTTTCACGGACGATTTCATTTCCAAGCCTTTTTTTCACTGTTTTTGGGGCTGTCAGATCTGACATATATATATATATATATATATATATATATATATATATATATATATATATATATATATATATATAATTTATTCGAAAATTATAACATTTTATAATTTTCGAATAAATTTCTTTTGTTCTACACTGCATTGAGCACTCTTTTAAAAAGAGTATTTTTGGTTATTGGAATTTATTCTGCATACACCAATCCTATACTTGGATATACATACATACATACATACATATATATATATATATATATATATATATATATATATATATAAATGTTTTTTATAGTACCAAATTTAACATTAGCGAGGAATAAGCGAAATTTGTATGGTATTTTAAAAAGCTAAAAATGCACAACCAGTTTCGTCCCAGCGTTATCAAGTTTATTCCTGGGATATAAAAAGTATATACACTTTTCCTTTTTATATCCCAGAAATAAACTTGATAAGGCTAGGACGAAACAGGTTGTTCTTTTTTAGCTTTTTAAAAATTTCGCTTATTCCTAGCTATATATATATATATATATATATATATATATATATATATATATATAGCCTTCCCTGGCGATCCGCTTAGGTGAAACCTTGGTAGGTTTGTCTGGCTCTCTAGGTTTAACTATATATATATATATATATATATATATATATATATATATATATATAAAGCGTCTGAGAAGAAAATATTAGCATAGAATTTACGGTTACATTTAGACATTTCAACAGTAAAATGATGACACCTATCTACCAATCAAGTACTGCGCTTAAATTCTTAAAGTCGCGGTAGAGGAAAGCTCCTTAGAACGATTAACATGAAATAATTCATAGAAAAGGCATGGGGAAGCTACGCTACAGCATTGGGAAAGTCATTGAAACCGAGATGTCAGTCCAGGACCAGTAATATGGCAGATTATTCTTCGGATTTTATCTAGAATTACGGCCGTGGGAAAAATATAGTAAAATGGGTATTTTTTCTCTTTATATAGTTAACGATGGATCCATTATTGTATATCACAGCCGTACAAAAATTACAACATTCGATAAAGCCACGGTCAGTCGACTCAGCACCATGTCCAATGAGGAAAAGTTATCAGACGAATGGACGACACGGACAGGATGCCTCTCTTCGAAGCACAGAAGGAAGTATTTTCGTCTACACAATGCCGGAAATCTCACAGGGCTATCGCCTGTCTTCAAGGAGACAATACCTTTGCATGCATTAGCCCGAACCCGACACGTCGGTGTGACAAGATACAGACGTATTTTGTGTTTGTTCTGCGATTTGAACTCCCCATGGGCTCGACCCCGTCTTAACCTTGGCATTTTTGTATCAAGATCGACTCAAAGGAATGGTCGATGCCACTCCCGCGTGTTCCTGTGGGCAAAGCAGGAAGGAGAACCAGTGTGCTGCATTTGAAAAGAACAGAAATCAACAGGCGCACAAGTTGAGGATATCAAACATTCGGCTCGAAGGAAACTCTTTCCGAAGATTTTGCACTTTTCTTCTTTCTCAGTCTCTCTACCTTGACTTCTTTGCTTTTTCTACATTTTTTCTTCTCATTGCTGTGTGTGCCTGTATGTGTGTGTGTGTGTGTGAGAGAGAGAGAGAGAGAGAAGCACATCTATGTATGTGTGTTTGTGTTGAGGAGCACAGTACTTTCTCCTTTCTTTCCCTACCTGGATTCTATTTTTCTTTCTTTCTTTCTTTTCTATTAATTCACTTTTGTTTCTTTTTTCTTTCCTTTTTATTATTTTAATCTGTTTTTTTTTTTCTATTATTTTTTCATTTTATCTATCATTAACTTCCTCTCTTTCTGTTTTCGTTCTGTCTTTGTGTTTTTGTTTTGTTTGTTTTTATTAATTATGATTTTCTTTCTTTCTATATCTCCTTGCTACAAGTCTGTTTTCTTCTTTCTTTCTTTCTTTTTTCATTTCTTTCTATCTCTCTTTCTTTCTAGCAATTAATTCTTTCTTTCTTTCTTTCTTTCTTTCTATTATTTCAGGTTTCTTTCTTTCTTTCTATTAACTCAGTTTTCTTTTTTCTTTCTTTCCTTTTTTGTTACTTTTTTCGTTTTACTTATCTTTTCATTTTATCTATCATTTACTTTCTTTCTTTCTTTCTTTCTTAAATCTGTTTTTTTTTTCTATTTTCTTTCTATTAAATGTTCATTCTGTTTCATTCTTTTCTACTTCCTTTAAACTCTGTTTCCTTCTTCCGTTATTCTCTTTTTGTTTTCTCTTATCCTTCTTTCTTTTGTTTTTATTAATTCTACTTCTTTCTTTGTTGTTTCTTTGTTTCTTTCTTTCTTTATTTATTTCTGTTAATTCGATTTTCATTCATTTTTCTTTTACTGTTTTAAATCTTTTGGATATACTTTTTCATTTTATCTATCTTTGATTATATTTTTCTTCTTTCTTTGTTTCTTTTAAGTTTGTTTGCATTTTGTCTTTTTGTTTTTAGCTCGTTTCTTTTTTAATTCTGTTTTTCTTTCTCTTATTTTTGCTTTGTTTTCTTTTCCTTCGTTGTTAATTTATTTCTAATTCTGTCTTATTCTATTTTATTTCTTTCCATTAATCATCTTTTTTCTGCTTCTTCCTCTTTCTTTTTTTCTTTTCTATTTTCCTCTTTTTCCCTCCCGTTATTTTTTCCATTAATTTAGTTTTTTTTCTTTCATTTAATTATCTTTCTTTCTTTCTTTCTTTCTTTCTTTCTTTCTTTCTTTCTTTCTTGAAATCTTAGTTCAGATTTCTTTGTTGTTTGACTTCACGGCGTAGTTCTTTCTTTCTTTCTTTCTTTCTTTTCTTTCTTTCTTTCTTTCTTTCTTTCTTTCTTTCTTTCTTTCTTTCTTTCTTGAAATCTTAGTTCAGCTTTCTTTGTTGTTTGTCTTCACGGTATAGTTCGTTCTTTCTTTCTCTCTTTTTTTCTTTCTTTCTTTCTTTCTTTCTTTCTTTCTTTCTTGAAATCTTAGTTCAGCTTTCTTTGTTGTTTGTCTTCACGGTGTAGTTCGTTCTTTCTTTCTTTTTTTTCTTTCTTTCTTTCTTTCTTTCTTTCTTTCTTTCTTGAAATCTTAGTTCAGATTTCTTTGTTGTTTGACTTCACGGCGTAGTTCTTTCTTTCTTTCTTTCTTTTCTTTCTTTCTTTCTTTCTTTCTTTCTTGAAATCTTAGTTCAGCTTTCTTTGTTGTTTGTCTTCACGGTGTAGTTCGTTCGTTCGTTCTTTCTTTCTTTTTTTCTTTCTTTCTTGAAATCTTAGTTCAGCTTTCTTTGTTGTTTGTCTTCACGGTGTAGTTCGTTCGTTCTTTCTTTCTTTCTTTCTTTTATTGCTTCTTTCTCACATAGTTTTTGTTTGTTTGTTTTTGTTTGTTTTTTGTTTCTTTTTTTTACCGTTTCACTATTTTTTTACTTGCTTCTTGTATTTTGTGATTTTTTCCTTCTTTCTTTAAGTTTTCCTTGTATCCATCATTAACTTCTTTCTTTCTTTCTTTCTTTATTTTTGTTTGCATTCTGTCCTTTTGTTTTTGCCTATTTGTTTCTATGAATTATGTTTTTCTGTCTTTCTATATTGCTTTACGCTAAATCAGTTTTTCTTTCTTTCTTTCTGTCGTTTATTTCAGCTTCAATTATAATTTCATTATAATTTATCTACTTTTCCCATTCATTCAGAAACAGGAATAATAATAATAATAATAATAATAATAATAATAATAATAATAATAATAATAATAATAAGAAGAAGAAGAAGAAGAAGAAGAACAAGAAGAACAAGAAGAACAAGAAGATCCAGAAGAAATACAAGAAATTGGTACGAACGCCACCCATACTCGGTTACCGACATGGGCCTCGTAACGATTTTATGTGATTTTGCAATGCATACAGACAGAACAATCAAAGGTAATCGACCACACATAGTGATCAAAGACAACAAAAGCAGAACGTGCTTTCTTATCGACATGGCAGTCCCTGTAATGTATCTTTGAATTGATCGATTGCTTCGTTTTCTACGGCTTATCAACCCTTTGTTGGTTATTTAAAAAAAAGAAAATATTTTTAATCTGTAAGGGATATTTTTTGAGACAGCGGTTATTTAGTGATACAAGAAAAAGTGGATTCATGCCTTTCCCAATGGTATTTTGTGCGTAATTGAATATAAAGAAATTAACTGGGATTTGAACTCGGCTCTCCGATTAGCAATTCCCAGCCATTATCTAATACATAATCCGCATATCCAAGCTTACAGTACCTGGTATTCCCAAACGATCGCCCATCTAGGTACTGACCAGGCTCGTGTATCTTTGAAGATCTTCAAAAAACCATCAAAACAAGGATCTTGAAGTGGAAATCTAAAAAATGTGGCACATGAAGACATCAATAATTCCAGGTGTGGTTATGGTCCTGGGTTGTATTGAAAAAGGTAGTGATCGACTCATTGAAAAGCTCTTTGGTCACCCTTGCTTTAAAGAACAAAAAAAAAGTATGTCTATATTTCTGAGAGGAGGTATTATGTACACTATTTGTATTATTCGGACTCAGTCAGTTATCTTCTGTTAATTCCCCTCTCCAAGTTCTCCACTGCCATAACGAGGTATTTAACTCACACTCTTTGGGTCCTGTCACTGGATCTAACTAACGTCTTTATCCACTGTGCCATGTGTCCTGAAGGATTAACAGGAGATAACTGACATCCATTAGACATGTCACGTGGAACTAGAACAGTCTATCCCAGTGAGCGAAATAAAGGGTTCAGCTCGACATTTCAACCACCTGAAGAAGGCAGAAGCGTACAACGGCAGAAACGTTGTGATAAACATGGCGACAAAGATGAGGACAATAGTCCGAATAATGTAAATAGTGCAAAAAAAAAAAAAATTCTCACAAGTACAGATCACACCTTACTTGTGTGTTGTATAGGAATAAAATGTCGTTGCCGACACCGTAGTTTGAACACAGATCACCAGTGAGCAAACCCGGACGATTCCATTATTAAATAAGTAGATCACTTGATCGGAAAGAAAACATATAAATGGAAATTAGCGTGACGTGATTCTGGGAGGGGGGAGTATTACTAGTACTATTTTGTTTACTTTCTTGTATATAGTTTTATATCCATTTGTAATTACTTATTGTTTTTTTTTTTTAGATTTTTAAATTGTTATTTTATTCCCTCTTCCACCCCCACAGACAATGAATTGTACATATGGGGACTAGTTCGGACTTCATAGAGATTCTGAGGCATGACGGTGGATGAGGTAAGAATGGTAAGTAAGAATGCATTGTTTTGGTGGGAGGAATATGGTTTGGATGTCTGGGTCAGTGTTTGTGGCTGGCTAAGTTTAATTTTAAGACAGAAGAAAACCATCCCTTTTCCCCCATTTCCACTTTGGGACATTATGTACAATAAATATTAACACGATTCTCAATACTCTTTTCTATACTGATCATTATACGAATTACTATTCAACGATTATTATTTGAATAAGTATTATTAGTGCGAGTATTATTTGAAGGCGTTACTACAACCAGCATCTGCATTTACAAAGTCTCGTCTACAACGAGAATTTCGGCTGTGATAACGAGCATTCGTTGACCTAACGGAATTTAAAACGAGTGAGCGTCTAACATCACAAAATTATGCCAACTGCATGTGATTTAGGTTATTTTAATTTAATTTTTGCATAAATGATCAGTGAAAAATATCATGAAGCCATTCCTGACTTTAGGTCTCTGTTTGTCACCCGGAAATAAATGGGTATACATCTGGAATCAAGGGAGATATCCAGGAACAATTGAGCATATTGTATTAGGTTGCACGGCATCAGCATCCACCGAATATAAAACTCGGCATGACAAGATGGACGAATATCTGTACTGGAAAACTTGCAGCTTTTACGGTGCGAACACCAGCCAGACAGGCTTAAAGACGTGGGACCTGTAACAATATTCTGGGACTTTATAAGACACACAGACAGAACAATCGATGTCTAGACATAGGCGATCAAAGACCATACGGAAAAAATATGCCTTCTTATCGACATGGCAGTTCCTGCAGACTATAATGTATCTCTGAGAGTTCTTTGAAAAACTATCAAAATACAAATGTCCCTGTTAATGAAACCATAGATATAATCCTTGACTGTATATATAAGAATAATTCAATTCCACCTCAATCCATCAAACCCAATATTCACAAAAAAATTGTTTTTAAAAAAGTTACTAAACCAAAAGTATTTGTCCACTATACAGACGATATTTTTTTCTTTTATTTTAGATGAGAACAAAAATGAAATCAATATTTTCAAAACTACATTTGAAAAAAAATCTAAGAATCGTGAAGGAGAAATCCCAGCAATGTGGCACACGAAGACATCAGTATTTTCCAGTTGTGGTTGGAGCCCTCGGTTTGATTGGAAAAGGTTCTGATAGACTCATTAAAGGGATCCCTGGAAGGTCATAGCTTAAAGAAATGCAAAAAACTCTTCTCTCAAGTATAGCTCACACCTTACAAAGGGCGTTATCAATGTAAAATATGTGTGCTCTTGTTTTTAGAAATGTACAGAGAAAAATGTCATGACGTCATTTCTGACATTAGGTATCTGGTAGGGACCTAGAAGGAAATGAATGTTCAACAGAAATCAAAGTAAATAATAATAATAATAATAATATACTTGATATATTGTTCTCTAGTGCGGTCTAGTTCCGTGTAACCGTTTTATAAATTAAACTAGTCGAATTGCCCGCGCCTTGCTGCGTGTCACACATTTTCTGTAAGAAAATGATGATTGATTTTAAATCATTGTTATAATTTGTGGAGAAAAATGTTGCATTTTAACATTACTCAATGATCTTGCTGATGTGACCTCCATCTTCTGGCTTTCTCCTTCTATATTTTGGATAGGTGTCATTCCCTTGTTCAAATTTAAACTTAATTTAAATCAAAGGGGAAAAATTCAGTTTGGTGTTGTGCAAAAACAGCTTGATCTGACATTTTTTATATGTATTTTGATGTAATACTTGATTGAATGACTTGATGAGCAGGTTTCAACATTGATATGACAGTTGAAGTGTCGCAACAAATATGTATTGATTGCTGACTTCTTGCTCAACTTGACCTCCAGAGGATATTAGGTATATTGAAGCCTAAAACATTTTTATAATTTGTTGAAAAAAATGATGCATTATAATATTACTCAATGATTTTGCCGATGAGACCTCCATCTTCTGGCTTTCTCCTTCTATATTTTGGCCAGGAGTCATTCTTTTGTTCAAATTTAAATTTAATTTAAATCAAAAAGAAAAAAATAATAATTAGGTGTGGGTGGTGCCTCCCCGACCAGAACCCACTTTGATCAAAATGAAATATACTTATCCAAGTAACCTAGGAGTCATTCCCTTGTTCAAATTTAAATTTAATTTAAATCAAAAAAAATTCTGCGGGAGATTTGTGATACCCCTACCTCTCCGTGGGCACCCTTTGATCAAAATGAAATATACTTATGCAAGAACCCTGGGTAATATAGTTTCAGAATAAATATATATATATATATATATATATATATATATATATATATATATATATATATATATATATATATATATATGTGTGTGTGTGTGTGTGTGTGTGTGTAATTTGGCAGAAACTTTTCTTTTAAACATGTAGTATTGAATGTTAAAGACAACATAGTTTTGCATATTTTCTTTTGAATTTTCTCATATTCTCTAATGAGACTTTTTATATGTATTGTCCATACGATGACCTAGCGCTTTCGAACATCATTGTTCATCATCAGGGTCAATATTTTTAGTCAAAATTTTTTTTAAACAAACATTTGCCAATTATCTTGTAGTGTAATGATGTTGCTACTTTTTTACAAACTAAAAACGTTAAAATCCTTTTAAATTCAAAAGACGCGATGATCACGTGCAGGGCGAAGAATTTTTATCATGACAGCGTGAAAAAGATTTCCAATACACAAGCCAAAAGATCGAAGAATACGCTACAAAATTTAAATATATTATAAACATTGTAATATGTTACCAGAACTATATATATATATATATATATATATATATATATATATATATATGTTTGCGAGAGTTTATCTCCAAAACCCCAGAAGGAGTTCGAACACAAACAAACGGACAGACAGAGGCTACAACTTGTGCATATGATTCAGTCATGTAAAATCGGAAGCTGACACAGTCACCTCTCTCAGGTGATCCTAAAGACCGTCCTATGAAAGGGAACACCGCGGCATACCTTTGGTTTGGCATCAGATTTAGGGTTTGATCATTTATAAAATAGAAAATAATTAGAAGAATTACACGTACAGACACACGTATGAAGATCTCATAAGCATATGATGGCTTAACTTGTATTAAGAAAAACTACTATTCGTCAGGAACTGGTAGTCGATTATCTAGTGTGATGTAATAAACCGACGTTTACACAATTAGTCCTTATCAATATAATCATTGAAAATACATATTTAATGATTCATATGTGAAATCTAAGAATAATATTCAAAGTAGTGTCAGTAATATAACTGATCCTGATTTGTCTTGGTATAGAGGAATAAAGTGTCGCTGCCTACACTTGAGTTTGAACATAGATCGTCAGTGAGCAAACGCAGGCGACCCCATTATTGAAATTAAGTAGATCGCGTGACCATAGAGGAAAACGCATAAATAGAAAGTAGCGTGACGTCTAACTGATCGTCATTTCTAGTCTATCCTCTATTACTATATAGATCACTCGTTTTTATTCTATTGCAGTAGCTGAACCAGTCAACTTTGGCTTTGCATTGCTACCCTATCTCCCGTAATCACCAGACTTCGCGCCATCTGTCTTCTTTTTGTTTCCTCAACTCAAATCTCACTTATATCTGTCATTTTAGGAACAATGGTGAGATCAATATCTGCCGTAGAGGACATTTTTTTGGGGGGGACCAGGATGCTACCTTCTTCCGGGATGGGATTGCAATGCTTAAGTATCATTGGACCAAGTGTATTGATATCAATGGAGACTCTATTGAAAATTGTGAAAAACTCTCTTGTTTCTCCAACTCCTTCTGGGTGAAGTTTAGAAATTTTTGAAAGTCCCTCGCATGCCATCATTCTTTACATCATGGGTCAACTAGAATTAATGGTAGTATCCCACTGAATGTAAAATGGCCGAGATAGATTTTTTTGTTATTATTAAGGAATAAATCGAATGAATACAGGGTGTCCATGAAATTCGTGTGCACTTTAAAAAATTTATAACTTTATTTGTATTTGCGATAGAAATAATTTGTAAAAAGGATTAGAAAGAAGTAAATCTATATTTTTTAAGGTTTTATTGAAATTTTATTTAAGTTTCCACATGTCCTCCATCATTAGCAATACAAAGGGTAATACGATTTTGCAGTTCACGGAAAACATTTGCCAACTGATTTATAGTAATGCCTGAAATCACATTAGTTATTTTAGCTATACTTAAGACTAGGTACATTAAACTTTGTAACATTTTTTACAGATTATTTCTATCGGATATACAAATAAAGTTATAAATTTTTTGAAGTGCACACAAACTTTATGAATAAAACAAACAGAAAATATTTTAAAGATGCATATGTGGAAATCTAATAAGAGGAAAGCCAGAGAACAAATCGACCAAAACGTGGTGATCGTAACAATAATGATGAAGACAAGAGACCGAATATAAATAGTGTAAATGAAATTAAAATCTTAACATATTAGGCCAACATTTTTGACAGCAAGTTTAAACAAGTACTAATATAATTTTGTACTTGGAAATGTTTTAACAGAGAACTTAAAATGCGATACCGAAATCCAAAAGCGCTTTGGGATAGAGAAAGATGCCTTTCAAAATGTAAGCAAAATATAAAGAAACAAGAAAATCTGGTTAGAAACAAAGAAAACAGTTATGTAATATCGGTCATCCTGTACAGCAGTGAATGCTGGACAATCTCATCAG
The DNA here is from genome assembly GCA_964036315.1 of Acanthosepion esculentum. Taxonomy (NCBI): domain Eukaryota; kingdom Metazoa; phylum Mollusca; class Cephalopoda; order Sepiida; family Sepiidae; genus Acanthosepion; species Acanthosepion esculentum. The sequence continues at coordinate 24,268,749 of OZ038494.1, read as the reverse complement.
AGATGAAGAAGAGACTTGAGGCAACAGAAATGTGATTCTACAAAAGGATGCTGAGAATACCATGAATTAAACCTGTGGGCAACTACGAAGTTTTAGGGAAAATGAAAACAAAAAAGGACATACTTAACATCAGAAAGGGACTGTCAAAATTTTCAGGGTACGCAATAAGGAAACTAGGCTTAGAAAATTCGACACTCACAGGGCATATTGAAGGCAAAGGATGTTACAGAAGGAAAGCAGCGCGTAGTAAGAAGCCTGTGTAAGTGGTTGGCAGAACAGGGATAAGGAGAGAAAAAAAGGTAAAATTTATTAAGCGCTACAAAAGACAGGAAATTGTGGAGAGCCATGATCGATCCTGGCTTTAAGGAAACGGCACATAAAAAAAAAAGTTGTGGATGGATTTTATTAGATTAATTTTTAATAGCTAGATCTTCAATTTTAATTTAAAAATTTAAAAAAATATATTTACGTCACTTCTAGGGCAATCTTTTCAGAAGAATGGATAGCAGGTCGGGTTGAGGAATCGGAGAGCCGAGTTCGAATTACAGTCGAATCTATTACATTCACTTACGTGCTAATACCATTGGGAAAGGTATGAATCCTCTGTTCTTCCCCCTAGCTATGGATAAATAGCAGGACAGACCGATTTCTATAGCCTTGGGTGACAACTGGTCTACTACAGAAAGAAATGGCAACCTATTGCGGGAAAAAAATTCTGCCTCGTCAGTCATGTATCGAAAGATACATGATCGCCTAAGCGTGTATCACGCATGGCACATAACTGACTGAAGGCGGCAAAATGGTTATTCTCTCAAAGAAACCTCATTACTATTGGGATTTGAATTCACTCCAAACATCCATCAGAATATATACGATCCATTTCTAAAAGATGCTGGTAAAATGATTGGTTCCTTGTATCACTCTAGGAAGAATCTTACTCCTGCTATGATTTATGCTTACAAGAATCAGCTCAGGCTAAAACATGGGTATTTCTGCCACATCTGGCTCGGAGATGCCATTACGAAGAATTCTCTTGAACGGTTCCCATGACTGTATTTTTAGGGGGAAAAAAGGCAAAAGGAAAGGGAGAAAGGGACTGAAACGAAATGCCAGATCAGGACCGATAATATTGCTGATCTTCTTTGAATTTTATCAAGATTCTCTAAATACACAGCAAGAGGACCGAACCATATGTGACGGCAATATTTAAAGCAGATGCATTTATTTATTTTTATTTTTTTAATTTTTTTTATAGATAAAATGAGTGAAATTCATAAAATCAAATCTCTGTATTAAACAGGAAAACGTTTTATTAAACAGTAAAACGCTTTATTCAGGGAAGAATCGTTGGTAGAATTCTCAACAGGAATCGTACAAGAAGAGAATCAGAACAGATAAGTCAGCCGTGGATTGCGACAACAAACCGAATTAAATCCATTTTTCAGATGTTGCTTTCATGAAATAGAAAATGTGCTATTTGCCCAAAGGGTATTTTATTGAATAGGGAATATTCTATTTAGAGAAGTCTGTACAATTGAGGAACGAGTAAGATTTACAGCGGACAAAAAAAGATTATTGAAAAATATTCAATAGCATTCACCAAAGGTATTTACATTTGGTAGTGAAGAAAATCGTTCAGCTGTCAGTGAAATTTGAAAAGAACCTGTAAAATGTTCCATAAAAGATGTTAAAATTGTGGGGCGAAGATCTGCATATTTATACGAGGAATATTTCTTCTTTTTTTTATATGCGGTGTTATCTGTTCAGTTGCAGATACGCATGTAAAGGCAATAGATAGACGGGTTATATATATATATATATATATATATATATATATATATATGTATATATATATATATATATATGTATATATATATATATATATATATATGTATGTATATATATATATATGAGACTATGAGCGGTAAGCAACAATACGATGTGATCATACGTACATACACACTTATATATATATATATATATATGTATGTATATATATATATATATATATATATATATATATATATATATATATATATATATATATATATACACTGGTAGGTACAGAGATATTCAACTAACTCATCAATTTATTTCTATAAATCTATTATATAAATAAGTACACATGGCCATATATTCAGTTAAACAGACAGATGAACTCCATAAAGATTACATATCTATCTATCTATCTATCTATCTATCTATCTATCTATCTATCTATCTATCTATCTATCTCTCTCTCTCTCTCTCTCTCTCTGTATATATATATATATATATATATATATATATATATACATACATATATATATATCTTTTTCTAATTATATCTATCCAGCTAGAAATCTCTGTCTCTCTCTCTCTCTGTGTCACTGCCACTCGCTCCTTTCTCAGTATCTATCTATCTATCTATCTATCTATCTATCTATCTATCTATCTATCTATCTATCTCATTCTGTACCATTCTCTCGGTCTCTCTCTCTCTCTCTCCATCTCCAGCCCACCTATATATGCGCCTACTTAGGCAGATATCTCCTCGAGCTCACAACCCCCGCTCTTGAAACTTCGAATACATATTTCAAAATGTTCCGGATTTCTGTAAATGGAAATTTGGAGCCACGTTCCCATTTTATTTAAACAATTACCCTTGTGTCAGCTTAGTAAATAATCAATATATCTTCTTGTCAGTCTGTTTGTCTCTTCCTCCCACTCTGTATATATATATATATATATATATATATATATATATATATATATATATATATATATATATATAAAGAGAGCGATGAAGAGACAAACAGACAGACTGACAAGTCTATATATCTATCTATCTATCTATCTATCTATATATATATATATGCATAATCTTTATAGACTAATAAAATTTTTACGTTGCTATAATAAATATGTATGTATGCAAATATTATATCTTACCATATTCATGGCTGTTTTTTAAAAATATAATCATGTTATATATTTTGTACATACACACATTTATATATACATGCGCACATTTATTCACATACATATATATATATATGTATGTATATTGACATGCGGGACAGGACAAAATAAACTAGACATCGGTTTTTACTTCGCGCTTTTCTTGTGGCAATACCTCGTGTCTGTATGTGTGTCTTCCTGTAGATTATGTATAAACATTATGTGTGTCTCATGTTTCGTAATATCGCCCTCTTTCTTTCTTTCTTTTTTTTTTCACTAATGTTTGTATTTAAATAAATTGTAACGCCTGACTTATCTAATGACAGAAAAGGACAAATTGTTGGATGTTGATGGCTGAAGGTTCAGTCACGAAACCTGCCGAATCCTTTAAGGCTTCTCGAGGCATAGTCTCTAAATTCATGTTAGCATTTAAAAAAAAAAAAGGTCTGGCGATTACGGTTCTGAATGGAAGGCAATTCTCACAGAAGGGGTCTCCAGAATGGTGAAGCATCGATCTACAGCAGTGAAAGTGACAGTCCGACTAAATAATAATAATAAAGCTGATTTCCATCGGTGCGGATTTGCAATTGTTAAAACTATCCTGTCCGTCATGGAAATCGAAAAAAAAATGGTGTCCTGCCTATCAGAATTAGTCAATGGCTGAAAACAATAATGCCATCTATAATAAACCATCATTTACACTTTTTCCCACATTTTTTTAAAGTCGATTTTTGACCCAAGCAAGGCAATAAAGCCACTGAGACACAAGGGGTTACTGGGTGTGGAAGAGTTAGAAACAGAAACATTGCCAAGGAGCGATAACAGAGGAAGAGTAATCAAGAGGACAGTAGATAGTGATTGACATTGCATTTAATTTTTTTAGAATTAAAGTTGGCTGGAAAGCATGGAGCCAGAAGGGAGACCAACAAGTAAGAAGTGCGAGAAAAGGAACTGTTAGCATGGAATTTACGGTTACTTCTAGCCCACTCGACTGTAAATTGATGAGATCTTGTTGCCAGTCTAGTACTGCGCTTAAATTCACAAAGTCTATGTGCCATGGTGAAGAGCGATGTGGCACGAGGACAAAATGGTGAATAGGGAAAAGGAGGGTCTTCTTTTGTCTTAACGTTAATCTTAGCTAACCACAGACACTGACCCAAACATACCACAATATTCCTAACACCAAATCCACGCATTCTTCCTTACCTTTCTTACTACATCCACCATAATACCTCATTGTCTCTATAAAAACCCTAACTGGTCCTTATATGTACAATTCATTACCGTGGAGGGAGGGGAATAAAGCAACATTTTTAAAAAATATATCTAAATCCCAACTACCATACCGAAGAACGACATTTATTCCGCTTTTTTACAGAAATGTGGCACCATGCCAAAATGGTGAATGGGGTAAAGGACGGTCTTCTTCTGTCTTAAATTAAACTGTGGAGGAAGGGAAAATATAACAACAATTTAAAAAAAAATCTAACTCCCAACTACCATAGCGAAGAGCTCATCTCAATGATAACCATAAAAATATGTACAGAAAAAACACAGGCGTGCAAGCTTACAGCGGTGACAAAGAGACTGAAGCCGAGATGCCAGAACAGGTCCAAAGATATTACTCATTCTTTTGGATTTTCTCAAGGAGATTTAGTTAAATAGCAACAGCACCGGAACAAACGTGGTAGCAATATTATCAGCATGGAGGAATGCTAGACTTATAGATAGGTAAGATAGATTATGGAGACAAAAACTGTGTAGCACGACACAATGAACCACAGAGGACATGGCGCCGCATCATTTTTTGCCACGAAGATGATGGTGTTCATACAGACCTTTTCGATGTGTGACAGCGTCAATGAAAGTGAATAAACTGAATCCAGTACCTGTGATTTGTGTTACTTGTTCTTCTATTGTTCTCATTACTTTTCGGTAGCAGGTGATACGACTTTCGACCACCCTGTAGATTAAAATCTTAGATTTCTCATGGAGAAAATAGAATTGCAAAATTATTTAAATCAGTTTTTGACGGAACGTGTTAGCTTTCTTTGGATATCTTTCACTTTAATGACTCGGGAAACATAATTCTTTCTTACATGCGACAACAGTGTATTGTATAGAAACTAGAGAATATACAATTTCAAAATTGCTTAAGTATGGTCGACATTTTTTATGGCACATGTGTTAAGTGAATTAGTTTATTTAGATATTAAACATTTTGTGGGATGGAAAATTATGCTGTTACACGATTTGAAAATTTTGCTGTCACACTCATATATATATATATATATATATATATATATATATATATATATATATATATATATATATATATATATATAAAAATAAATATAAATATAAATAAGTAATTCATTGAGTCTGATAAAAACCTCAACAGAATGCAGAAAGCACTGGACGGCCGTTTCGTCCTATATTTGGGACTCATCAGCAGTGCGCATCCACTACCGAGAATTGAAACCCGGACAGTTAGGTTATCAAGCAAACGTCAAACTAACAGTTCCAACGGGCCTCGGTGATGAAGAGATAGCAAATCAGACTCAATATAGCGCCGCTCGCTCACATATAATCCGTGGTGGAACTCAACTGAAATTCTCTGTAACCATAGGACTGTGCCCCCAGGAGCCACGACTACTATCACCAAGCCGCTCAAACTGAAGCATTAGAAGCCGGACCAAGCAATGATATACATATGATAGAAATTGTAAGGAGGATTTGATAATAATAATTAAGTAATTCATTGAGTCTGAAAGAAACCTCAACAGAATGCAGAATGAACTGGACGGCCGTTTCGTCCTATATTTGGGACTCAGCAGCAGTGCGCATCCACTACCGAGAATATATATATATATATATATATATATATATATATATATATATATATATATATATACTTTTAATGATTTTAAAATCAGAATTCTTTCTTACATGCAATAAAAATACATACAGTGTGGCCCAAATGTCTTGTCACCCTACGTAATATAATTTTCTATTTCAGATGGCTGACACATCGAATCTCGTGGACTGGCGCTACAGGATCACTAACTAAGAATTTTGTCAAATAAATGAAAAAATAGTATTCATAATAATGGTAATGGTGAGAATAAGACTTCCCTTATAAGGAAATATTCTGCATTCTTTAATCGAACTCTTACTGTTTTTGTCGGTGGAAATTATAAAATCTTTCTCTTAAAAACAATTCTTTCAGGACAATAATGTTTCTCAAATCCAGTAGCTGTTATCGCTCTTTCCAGTAGTGATGGGGGTTTCCTTATAGTAATGATGGTAAAATTAATATTAGCCGTTTCCTAATAAGGAAACATTCGGCATTCATTGACCGAGCAGCTTTTGCCACTGCCAGTTGAAATTTATATAAACTTTCTCTTAAAATCTTTTTAAGGACAATAAGAGAAAATAATAATATAATCATGATGTTCTACCCTTCTCCAAACAAAAGGTTAGGAAGGAAACTACCATCAATGATGGAAAGAGCGATAACAGCTACTGTATTTGAGAAACCTATTGTCCTGAAAAAACTATTTTGAGAGAAAGATTTTATAAATTTCAACTGGTAGTGGCAAAAGCTGTTCGGTCAATAAATGTAGACTGTATCCTTATAAGGAAACGGCTAATATTAAAATTACCATCATTACAATAAGGAAACCCTCATCAATGCTGGAAAGAGCGATAACGGCTACTGGACTTGAGAAACCTATTGTCCTTAAAAAGATTTTAAGAGAAAGTTTATATAAATTTCAACTGGCAGTGGCAAAAGCTGCTCGGTCAATGAATGCCGAATGTTTCCTTATTAGGAAACGGCTAATATTAATTTTACCATCATTACTATAAGTAAACCCCTATCCATACTGGAAAGAGCGATAACAGCTACTGGATTTGAGAAACATTATTGTCCTGAAAGAATTGTTTTTAAGAGAAAGATTTTATAATTTCCACCGACAAAAACAGTAAGAGTTCGATTAAAGAATGCAGAATATTTCCTTATAAGGGAAGTCTTATTCTCACCATTACCATTATTATGAATACTATTTTTTCATTTATTTGACAAAATTCTTAGTTAGTGATCCTGTAGCGCCAGTCCACGAGATTCGATGCAGGATGGTTCGCTTTAAGACCGACCGGGTTCATATTCCTGAAGCCGTTTATCTGAGAAGACTTTTGCATAGGCTTTTCTGAACGGATTGGATGCTATGTGTGACATCCGTATGATAGTCTCGTATTAACAAGAAAAATCTGAATCCAAACCAGCCTGGAGAGAGTTGACAAAGAGTAGAGCAACTTCTTACAGGAACCAATGGCCAACCTGAAGCGAAGAGATGGAAATTCCTATAAAAAAATGTCTGTGATTGTAACATCATCTAACATGTACCGCATAGTACGGGACATGCAGCAATGATGTGTGAGTAAGCATCATGGGTGGGTACAGTGGCCATAGATCACTTTAAGCAATTCACTTGTACGGGGTGTTTGGCAAAATCTTAGAATTTAGTTAAATCTCATCCCTTTTTCTCGGCAGGAGAATCCATCCAGATTTACAAAAATATAACTACAATAGTAATGAGAAAATTGGTTGTTGTTGGTTGGTTGTTTTGTTTTATGACATATCAACCTCAGTGGGTCATTTAATGCCAACAATATTTTTGAAATAGATTCATAGCGATAGTTTGGTAAAAAAAAGGTGTTTATATATACATATATATTTGAACCATTTTTCAATTACTCATATTTTTGAGTACAATCACATGTAATGCTGATAACATTTTTTTTTTCAAAAACGTATTGCTGGTAATATTTTTTTTTTCATATATATATATTGCTGGTAATAGTTTTTTTCTTCAAAAATTTATTTCTGGTAATAAATTTTACAAAGTATTTCTGGTATTAAAACCTATTTTTACACTTTTATAATGCTTTTTACTTCAGTTTCGGGGTTAACTATTTGCCCATAGCTGGGACCCTAACAGGTGCTGCCACCCCGCGTCAGGTTGGACCTGGGAACACCAGCAATTTAGAGAAGGTTCCACGCTCCTCAAAACCTCCTTATCCGAGGCCTTGATGTCGGACGTAGTTTATCGTCTTACCCTGGACGCGGATGTAGTTTATCGTCATACCCAAAACACTAATGAGAATGATTGGAGAACAAGTAATACAGTAACACAAAGCACATGTACTGGATTCAGATTATTCGCTTTCATTGACGCTGTCACACATCAAGAAGGTCTGCATGAACACCATCATTTTCATGACAAAAAATGATGCGGCGCCATGTCCTTTGAGATATTGAAACTCTCTCCTTGATAATATTCCACACAGCGATGAATAGAAATTATTTTATGTGGGGGTGACAAGATTTTCGGACCACTATGGTTGTTCGCGTTCTTCTTTTACATATAAGTTGTAATTGGATATGATATGAGGTTATCTATTGCCGATTGGATGTTTTTGACAGAATGAATCAAGTTTTTCTCTGTCCTTCCTTGTCAGTCTCCAGGTATCTGAATCGTATGTCAATATTTTATTTTTTACTAATTCCCTTGTTTACTGTGTATACAGGGTGGTTCGAAAGTCTTGTTACTCCTACCAAAATAATTATGAGACCTAGAGGAGAACAAATAATACAGTAACACAAAGCACATGTACTGGATTCAGTTTATTCACTTTCATTGACGCTGTCACACATCGAGAAGGTCTGCATGAACACCATCATTTTCATGACACAAAATGATGCGGCGCCATGTCCTTTGAGATATTGAAACTCTCTCCTTGATAATATTCCACACAGCGATGAATAGAAATTATTTTATGTGGGGGTGACAGGATTTTCGGACCACTATGGTTGTTCGCGGTTTTCTTTTACATATAAGTTGTAATTGGATATGATATGAGGTTATCTATTGCCGATTGGATGTTTTTGACAGAATGAATCAAGTTTTTCTCTGTCCTTCCTTGTCTGTCTCCAGGTATCTGAATCGTATGTCAATATTTTATTTTTTTACTAATGGCCTTGTTTACTGTGTATACAGGGTGGTCCGAAAGTCTTGTCACACCTACCAAAAAATAATGAGAAAGATAGGAGAATAAGTAACACAGTAACACAAAGCACATGTACTGGATTCAGTTTATTCACTTTCATTGACGCTGTCCCACATCGAGAAAGTCTCTATGAGCACCATCATTTTCGTGACACAAAATGATGCGGCGCCATGTCCTGTGTGATATTTTACGAAGCTGATAGATAATCAGGTATCGTTGATATGAAACTGTATCTTTGATAATACCCCACACAGCGATGAATAGAATTTTTTTTATGTAGGGGTGACAAGATTATCGGACTACTAAGTAGTATTGTTGTCCGCAGTCTTCATATAAGTTGTAATTTGATATGATGTAATGGTATCTATTTCCGATTGGATCTTTTAGGTGTTTTCGAGGAATGATTCAAGTTTTACTCCGTCCTTCCTTGTCAGTCCCAGCGTAGCACAATTGTATGTCAATATTTTTTTCTACTAATGGCCTTGTTTAGTGTGTATACAGGCTGATCCGAAAGTCTTTTCACTTCCTAACAAATAAGTATTGAGAACAAAATAAATAATTCCGTAATACAAAGCACATGAATTCAGTTTATTCATTTTCATTGACGTTGTCACAAATCGAGACGGTCTGTATGTACACCATCATATTAGTGTCAGCCATCTGAAATAGAAAATTATATTACGTAGGGTGACAAGACATTTGGGCCACACTGTATGTATTTTTATTGCATGTAAGAAAGAATTCTGATTTTAAAATCATTAAAAGTATATATATATATATATATATATATATATATATATATATATATATATATATATATTCTCGGTAGTGGATGCGCACTGCTGCTGAGTCCCAAATATAGGACGAAACGGCCGTCCAGTTCATTCTGCATTCTGTTGAGGTTTCTTTCAGACTCAATGAATTACTTAATTATTATTATCAAATCCTCCTTACAATTTCTATCATATGTATATCATTGCTTGGTCCGGCTTCTAATGCTTCAGTTTGAGCGGCTTGGTGATAGTAGTCGTGGCTCCTGGGGGCACAGTCCTATGGTTACAGAGAATTTCAGTTGAGTTCCACCACGGATTATATGTGAGCGAGCGGCGCTATATTGAGTCTGATTTGCTATCTCTTCATCACCGAGGCCCGTTGGAACTGTTAGTTTGACGTTTGCTTGATAACCTAACTGTCCGGGTTTCAATTCTCGGTAGTGGATGCGCACTGCTGATGAGTCCCAAATATAGGACGAAACGGCCGTCCAGTGCTTTCTGCATTCTGTTGAGGTTTTTATCAGACTCAATGAATTACTTATTTATATTTATATTTATTTTTATATATATATATATATATATATATATATATATATATATATATATATATGAGTGTGACAGCAAAATTTTCAAATCGTGTAACAGCATAATTTTCCATCCCACAAAATGTTTAATATCTAAATAAACTAATTCACTTAACACATGTGCCATAAAAAATGTCGACCATACTTAAGCAATTTTGAAATTGTATATTCTCTAGTTTCTATACAATACACTGTTGTCGCATGTAAGAAAGAATTATGTTTCCCGAGTCATTAAAGTGAAAGATATCCAAAGAAAGCTAACACGTTCCGTCAAAAACTGATTTAAATAATTTTGCAATTCTATTTTCTCCATGAGAAATCTAAGATTTTAATCTACAGGGTGGTCGAAAGTCGTATCACCTGCTACCGAAAAGTAATGAGAACAATAGAAGAACAAGTAACACAAATCACAGGTACTGGATTCAGTTTATTCACTTTCATTGACGCTGTCACACATCGAAAAGGTCTGTATGAACACCATCATCTTCGTGGCAAAAAATGATGCGGCGCCATGTCCTCTGTGGTTCATTGTGTCGTGCTACACAGTTTTTGTCTCCATAATCTATCTTACCTATCTATAAGTCTAGCATTCCTCCATGCTGATAATATTGCTACCACGTTTGTTCCGGTGCTGTTGCTATTTAACTAAATCTCCTTGAGAAAATCCAAAAGAATGAGTAATATCTTTGGACCTGTTCTGGCATCTCGGCTTCAGTCTCTTTGTCACCGCTGTAAGCTTGCACGCCTGTGTTTTTTCTGTACATATTTTTATGGTTATCATTGAGATGAGCTCTTCGCTATGGTAGTTGGGAGTTAGGTTTTTTTTTTAAATTGTTGTTATATTTCCCCTTCCTCCACAGTTTAATTTAAGACCGAAGAAGACCGTCCTTTACCCCATTCACCATTTTGGCATGGTGCCACATTTCTGTAAAAAAGCGGAATAAATGTCGTTCTTCGGTATGGTAGTTGGGATTTAGATATATTTTTTTAAAATGTTGCTTTATTCCCCTCCCTCCACGGTAATGAATTGTACATATAAGGACCAGTTAGGGTTTTTATAGAGACAATGAGGTATTATGGTGGATGTAGTAAGAAAGGTAAGGAAGAATGCGTGGATTTGGTGTTAGGAATATTGTGGTATGTTTGGGTCAGTGTCTGTGGTTAGCTAAGATTAACGTTAAGACAAAAGAAGACCCTCCTTTTCCCTATTCACCATTTTGTCCTCGTGCCACATCGCTCTTCACCATGGCACATAGACTTTGTGAATTTTGTGGGATGGAAAATTATGCTGTTACACGATTTGAAAATTTTGCTGTCACACTCATATATATATATATATATATATATATATATATATATATATATATATATATATATATATATATATATATATAAAAATAAATATAAATATAAATAAGTAATTCATTGAGTCTGATAAAAACCTCAACAGAATGCAGAAAGCACTGGACGGCCGTTTCGTCCTATATTTGGGACTCATCAGCAGTGCGCATCCACTACCGAGAATTGAAACCCGGACAGTTAGGTTATCAAGCAAACGTCAAACTAACAGTTCCAACGGGCCTCGGTGATGAAGAGATAGCAAATCAGACTCAATATAGCGCCGCTCGCTCACATATAATCCGTGGTGGAACTCAACTGAAATTCTCTGTAACCATAGGACTGTGCCCCCAGGAGCCACGACTACTATCACCAAGCCGCTCAAACTGAAGCATTAGAAGCCGGACCAAGCAATGATATACATATGATAGAAATTGTAAGGAGGATTTGATAATAATAATTAAGTAATTCATTGAGTCTGAAAGAAACCTCAACAGAATGCAGAATGAACTGGACGGCCGTTTCGTCCTATATTTGGGACTCAGCAGCAGTGCGCATCCACTACCGAGAATATATATATATATATATATATATATATATATATATATATATACTTTTAATGATTTTAAAATCAGAATTCTTTCTTACATGCAATAAAAATACATACAGTGTGGCCCAAATGTCTTGTCACCCTACGTAATATAATTTTCTATTTCAGATGGCTGACACTAATATGATGGTGTACATACAGACCGTCTCGATTTGTGACAACGTCAATGAAAATGAATAAACTGAATTCATGTGCTTTGTATTACGGAATTATTTATTTTGTTCTCAATACTTATTTGTTAGGAAGTGAAAAGACTTTCGGATCAGCCTGTATACACACTAAACAAGGCCATTAGTAGAAAAAAAATATTGACATACAATTGTGCTACGCTGGGACTGACAAGGAAGGACGGAGTAAAACTTGAATCATTCCTCGAAAACACCTAAAAGATCCAATCGGAAATAGATACCATTACATCATATCAAATTACAACTTATATGAAGACTGCGGACAACAATACTACTTAGTAGTCCGATAATCTTGTCACCCCTACATAAAAAAAATTCTATTCATCGCTGTGTGGGGTATTATCAAAGATACAGTTTCATATCAACGATACCTGATTATCTATCAGCTTCGTAAAATATCACACAGGACATGGCGCCGCATCATTTTGTGTCACGAAAATGATGGTGCTCATAGAGACTTTCTCGATGTGGGACAGCGTCAATGAAAGTGAATAAACTGAATCCAGTACATGTGCTTTGTGTTACTGTGTTACTTATTCTCCTATCTTTCTCATTATTTTTTGGTAGGTGTGACAAGACTTTCGGACCACCCTGTATACACAGTAAACAAGGCCATTAGTAAAAAAATAAAATATTGACATACGATTCAGATACCTGGAGACAGACAAGGAAGGACAGAGAAAAACTTGATTCATTCTGTCAAAAACATCCAATCGGCAATAGATAACCTCATATCATATCCAATTACAACTTATATGTAAAAGAAAACCGCGAACAACCATAGTGGTCCGAAAATCCTGTCACCCCCACATAAAATAATTTCTATTCATCGCTGTGTGGAATATTATCAAGGAGAGAGTTTCAATATCTCAAAGGACATGGCGCCGCATCATTTTGTGTCATGAAAATGATGGTGTTCATGCAGACCTTCTCGATGTGTGACAGCGTCAATGAAAGTGAATAAACTGAATCCAGTACATGTGCTTTGTGTTACTGTATTATTTGTTCTCCTCTAGGTCTCATAATTATTTTGGTAGGAGTAACAAGACTTTCGAACCACCCTGTATACACAGTAAACAAGGGAATTAGTAAAAAATAAAATATTGACATACGATTCAGATACCTGGAGACTGACAAGGAAGGACAGAGAAAAACTTGATTCATTCTGTCAAAAACATCCAATCGGCAATAGATAACCTCATATCATATCCAATTACAACTTATATGTAAAAGAAGAACGCGAACAACCATAGTGGTCCGAAAATCTTGTCACCCCCACATAAAATAATTTCTATTCATCGCTGTGTGGAATATTATCAAGGAGAGAGTTTCAATATCTCAAAGGACATGGCGCCGCATCATTTTTTGTCATGAAAATGATGGTGTTCATGCAGACCTTCTTGATGTGTGACAGCGTCAATGAAAGCGAATAATCTGAATCCAGTACATGTGCTTTGTGTTACTGTATTACTTGTTCTCCAATCATTCTCATTAGTGTTTTGGGTATGACGATAAACTACATCCGCGTCCAGGGTAAGACGATAAACTACGTCCGACATCAAGGCCTCGGATAAGGAGGTTTTGAGGAGCGTGGAACCTTCTCTAAATTGCTGGTGTTCCCAGGTCCAACCTGACGCGGGGTGGCAGCACCTGTTAGGGTCCCAGCTATGGGCAAATAGTTAACCCCGAAACTGAAGTAAAAAGCATTATAAAAGTGTAAAAATAGGTTTTAATACCAGAAATACTTTGTAAAATTTATTACCAGAAATAAATTTTTGAAGAAAAAAACTATTACCAGCAATATATATATATGAAAAAAAAATATTACCAGCAATACGTTTTTGAAAAAAAAAATGTTATCAGCATTACATGTGATTGTACTCAAAAATATGAGTAATTGAAAAATGGTTCAAATATATATGTATATATAAACACCTTTTTTTTACCAAACTATCGCTATGAATCTATTTCAAAAATATTGTTGGCATTAAATGACCCACTGAGGTTGATATGTCATAAAACAAAACAACCAACCAACAACAACCAATTTTCTCATTACTATTGTAGTTATATTTTTGTAAATCTGGATGGATTCTCCTGCCGAGAAAAAGGGATGAGATTTAACTAAATTCTAAGATTTTGCCAAACACCCCGTACAAGTGAATTGCTTAAAGTGATCTATGGCCACTGTACCCACCCATGATGCTTACTCACACGTCATTGCTGCATGTCCCGTACTATGCGGTACATGTTAGATGATGTTACAATCACAGACTTTTTTTTATAGGAATTTCCATCTCTTCGCTTCAGGTTGGCCATTGGTTCCTGTAAGAAGTTGCTCTACTCTTTGTCAACTCTCTCCAGGCTGGTTTGGATTCAGATTTTTCTTGTTAATACGAGACTATCATACGGATGTCACACA